>JAPXFY010000012.1:40143409-40145909 GCA_030674185.1 Monoplex corrugatus | reverse complement strand
AAACACCAAGTACAAAAATTGGGAGAAAAAGACTGAAAGTGAAACTTCCCTTCTGCTTCGTCCAGTGTGAGAAAAGAACTAAAATGACTGAAATGACATCATAATGTGTTTGTGAGTAAATATGATGTCGGAGAGGAAGTAAGATGAATTCTGCAGTTTGAAAAGTGGTCATGCCATATTTATATTGTTTTATCCTGGAGAGGGTTCGGGGCTAAAATGAAAACTGTGATGCACTAGCTGAGAGTAGTTTTTGGAATGTAAAGTATCCTACTATTAAATAATGCGTAAGAGAAAATAGCATATGGTCAACTGAATGGGAAAATATGTAATCAACAGGTATGGCTGATGTAAATGGGTCGTGCCTAGTGCAACAAATCCGGTCTGACCTTGGAATAGGAAGAAAAACATCCTAAACCAACAGCCAAGGGACTGAAGAGAAAACCGACCGGAGAAAAATATGTAAGATGCAGCTTGGCCTGTCTTGTGAAAAGAGAATTAAAACAGATTTAATTAATAAAATAAAACAAAAATGAAAAAGGCATATGTGCAGCCGCAAAGCCCAGGCCTCACTGAGATGGGAAAATGGTGATGATATGGTCTATTTCGGTAAATCATCATCAAGATAAAATATACATGCACTTAGGGCACATTGAAAGAAGGCTGTATGTGTAAATTCATCCAAGGAGTATAAACATAAATAATGCATGAAAGACAAGGAAGTTGATACCTATACATTAGAGCGAACACACACACATACACATCCAGGCTGCCAAGCGTGAGAGAAGACGTGCTGAGAGACGGATGATCAAACACAAATCAACTGTGCATAAACAATCCTTCCAGTCTTCAAAGAAAGCATTTGATAAACTTGTCCATAGTGCAAAGGTTTCATTCTATAATGCTAAAATTACGTCTGCCACAACTTTTAAACAGCTCTTCAACATTACTAACACTCTTCTCTGTAAAACTAAAAACAGCCCTATACCTTCTCATGTTCCACCTGCTGACCTTCCTCTAGCATTCTCTAACTTCTTTAATGGGAAACTTTTTGACATTCGTGATAGTCTCGATTCGCAAAATACCCCTCCTCTTTCAATGCCTGAACCAACCTTCTCTGGCTGTCCACTGACATCCTTTCAGCCTGTCTCTGAGTCTTTTGTGAAGAAAACTATCAAGGACTCTGCTATCAAAACCAGTGAATTAGACCCCCTCCCGGCTTCTGTTTTGACACAATGTTTGGATACTCTACTCCCATTCTTTACATCTGTCATCAATCATTCACTGGTGTCAGGCATCTTCCCAAGCTCATTCAAATCAGTTATTGTCAAACCTCTCCTAAAGAAACCTTCTCTTGATCCAGATATTCTCAAAAACTACCGGCCTGTCTCCAATCTCCCCTTTCTTTCCAAGGTAACTGAAAAAAATATTTTACACCAACTTCTAGAACATCTTGAATCAAACCATTTATTATATCCCAATCAGTCAGCATATAGATCAGGACATAGCACTGAAACTGCTTTATTGAAAATTGTGAACGATCTTCTGACATCCCTTGATGATGGTGACATTTCTCTTCTCTCTCTCTTAGATTTGTCTGCTGCCTTCGACACTATAGACCATGAGATACTGCTTTGGCGCCTCCACAACTGCTACGGAATTTCTGGCTCCGCTCTCTCCTGGTTTCAGTCATATCTCTCTGACCGCACACAGACTGTATCTGTAAATGGCTTGCCCTCACCTCCCTCAGCCCTCAGATATGGCGTTCCTCAGGGATCCGTCCTGGGTCCAGTTCTCTTTGTTTTGTACACGCAGCCTCTCGCAAATATTATTCTCCGCCATTCTGTATCACATCATAGCTTCTCAGATGACAATCAAATTTACAATTCTGGTCCCATCTCTAATGTAAACAACATCGTACAAACCACTAAAGCCTGCATTTCCGACGTGAAAGACTGGATGACTTGCAACAAATTACAACTAAACCAAGACAAAACTGAAATGATTTTCATTACTCCTAAAAAACTTCTCAACTGTGACTTAATTCCATCTTCCATATCACTGAATGGGACAGACATCACCCTCTCCCAAAAAGTTAAGAATCTAGGTGTCACCATCGACAACACTCTTAACTTTCAGCAGCATGTCTCAAACATCTGTCGTGTCTGTTACCTTGAACTTCGTAGAATAGGTTCCATCCGTCATCTCCTTACTCTCGAAGCTACTAAAATATTAGTTTGTGCTTTCGTTCTTTCTCGTCTTGACTATTGTAATTCCCTTCTGTCTGGTTCCCCAAAACAGCTCCTTGACAAACTTCAGAAAGTACAGAACCACGCCGCTCGGCTAGTATTTCGGTCTTCCAAATTTCAGCATGTCTCTCCTCTTCTCCAAGACTTGCATTGGTTACCTGTGTTGAAAAGGATCCAACATAAAATTGCTGTTCAGTGTTTCAGATACTTCGACAATTCTATTCCCTCTTACCTGTCTGAATATCTTCAACTAT
>JAPXFY010000012.1:40008409-40140909 GCA_030674185.1 Monoplex corrugatus | reverse complement strand
AGCATAACACTATTAACAGATGGACACTTTGATATGTGCATAAAACATGATATATGACAGGGAGACAAATCCTGAATGGAGCATGATATTACATGAGTAGTTTGACGTTTTCAACCCTTGTCAATATCATACAACAATATGTGTGCAAATTTTTGTTCTTCTGCATGTATGCTGTACCATACATGCCCTCAGCACCATACTCAAAAGTCAGAAGTGTATTTGCACAGGACAGAGAGATAGAGATTTAGATGATTTATTCATAAAGCCATATCCCTTTATGAAAACATCAAAACTACATGTTAATGTAGACATTGATTGTTTCATAGCAACGTTTTGTATTTATGATGCTCTGTATGAATTCATAGTCAGCTGTTTTACAATTTCTTCATTTATTGATGGATGGCATTAATAAGGTATGCCTGAATAAACAAAGATTCCTTATATACTTTTGAAGTATAAATTGCTCTCTCTGACATCCTTTAAGATTGGACATGAAAGTAGAAAATTGATTTCACTCTTCTGTGTTTCGTTGTGCAAAGGACCACAACAGTTGATGACCACATTATTTTCTGCAACAGTAGTGATATATATTAAACACTAAACCTAAATCATGTCACAATATGTTTCATGTAATTGTCTGTCTAGATTAATAAATAAAGAAGGAGAGAAAGAGAGTAAAAAAAACACAAAGAGAAAGAGAGAGAGTTTAATTTGGTACTTTTCATTTCAAAGACTAGATTGTGACAGTACAAAACCAAGAGATGAACTTTGTTTATTAAAATTGTGAGCTTTAGTCTTAGGCTAATCATGACCAACTAAAAGTTAAATTGTAAACCTAAACCTTAGGCTTACCATGACAGTTAAAAGTAAAACTGTAAGCCTTAGCTTTAGGCTTAATATGACCAACTAACTGCAAGTTGGAATCTGTATGGTTTGGTCACAGTGACTGTTCCACATTCTTGAAGTTGAGTGAATGTGACCTTGGTATTTTTCATGGTAATGTATACAATATTAAAGGTACGTCTTTGTTGTTTCGCACAATGTCTTAATTTAAGTCGCTACATATCTGCTTAACATACTTAAAAACTACAAAAGAAATAAAAATGTTTTCAAAACAAAATAAAGACAAATAAGGAATTTAAAATCCAGCTCCATGTGTTTTGATTTAAAAGAAAATAATGAAACAAGTTTTTTTTAAAGTTTTTGAAAAAGGAAACTGATTTTAAATCAGATTAAAATTGATTGGGAGGAGGAGGGGCTTGGTGTTCTCATAATTAACAACTTTAACAAATATTGCTGTAATTTGCTAATTTCCCCCCCCCCCCCCCCCCCCCCCCCTTAAATTCTCAGTCTGACTGGTATTACTATGGTAAAAGTCATACAGATTCCTGATTTAGTTTACACACTTAAGGTTGTATATACTTTGCCTTCAGAAAATAAGGATGGTGCTGCTCTGTGGCAACATGCTCTTCCAAGGGTGAGGAGGCAGAATTTCATACAGTATATCTATTTCGACAAAAAGAAATATAGAAATACCGTGGCTGGTATTTAACATGACATGTGAATGTGGACGTTATACATCTGATTGGTAATAATATCACCAGGAAGCTGATGGATAGGATGAGGGAGCAACTTACCAGTTGCCATGGTGTGGTGGTTAGCTCAACAGACTACTGATTGGAAGGTTGTGGATTCTAATCCCATGAATCCTGTGAAAATATTTGTGAGATTTTTTAGCCCCAAGCAGTCCTTACCAGAGTTAAATTAGCTATTGGCTCATTTGAAAGACAGTACCCATGTAGTCGAGTTGTATCCACTTTGTGGATGCATCATTGAGGGTGTTCGCTTAAATATCGTGACTAGTATTGCAGGAATCTGTATCTCTCAGGCCTGGTAGATGCGAAGATATAGTATAATGAAAAGCTTAAATTAAGCCTAGCCACACAGTCTCAGTCCTGATTACTGTAGAACTCCAGAGCATCATGATTATCATCCCCATTGTCATCATCAAAGTTGTCTTACCAACAAATGCTGTCAGTTAACATCAGGAAGAGAGTCTTGAGTGTTACATAGAACCAGTACTGTTGTATGGTTGTGAGGCATGAACACTCAACATGCAAAGTCTGAACAAGATTGAGGCAACTGAAATAAACACACTAGACAGTCTTGAAGGATGCAGACACAAGAAGAACATTAATAAAGAAGATTAGAATAAGACAAGCAACATTTATTAGATAGTTTATGAGGCAAGAGAAATTAGAGCACCTGGTCATAACAGTAAAGCTGGAAGGAAAGAGAGCACCAGGTAGACCCAGAGAGAACATATTGGACAGACTTGCAGAGTGGCTGAGGACAGAGAGGGTGGGAAATGTACTTGCATCAGCAAAGGACAGATTGGTATGGAGAGCCATGATCACCAACGCCATGCAGCAGGGCACATGATGATGATGGTAATGATGATTGTCATAGCACTGTGAAAAATTGTCAGATTTGTGAGGATCTGCAGTCATTATTGTGATGTAGAAAATGGGACAACACAACAAAACAACAGATAATTGTGCAGATGCATTCGTCTCATTTTTAATGGTTTGTATTTCAGTCCTCACCCTCTCCCTCCCTTTAAATTGGCGGAATCTTTGAATAACATGTCTTTCTTGATGACAATCTTGTGAACAGCCCGACTGAAGTGTTGTTGCAAAAGATGAACTACCATCAAAAGGACCAGAGGTGAAAGATTTATAAATCATTGCATATATATGTATGTATATGTGTATGTATATATATATACATAAATATATATATACATAAATATATGTATGTATGTATGCATACTTGGATAAAGAAAATATGTAACTGAAGAGTTCATTACTTTCCCATGATTTCCTGCCCTTTGTGTATTCAGAATTTGTGTATTTATAATGCAGGCTTGCTGTGTGTGTGTGTGTGTGTGTATGTGTGTGTGTGTGTGTGTGTGTGCATGCATACATGCGTGCGTGGTGTGTACGTGCGTGAGTGTGTGCGGGTTCATTCATGCATATGTTTGCACATGCTTGCATGTACTTGTGCTAAGTAAGCGCAGTTTAAAGTAAGGCTGCGAGTATTGCAAATTATTTTGTCTCTAAATTTTGTGTTTAGTCTACAGACACTGATTGAATATTTGTCGAGTCTGTTGAAAATGTATCCATTTGTGTCTGTTTTTGCTGTCTTTGCACTTAAAGGAAATTGACTACCCAAGAGGCATCAAGGTAGCTATTCTGTGTGACTTTTTGTGCTCTTGCTTTATTGTAATGAACTAGCAGCTGATTCCACTGGTATTATGTAGGAGAGGGATTGGTTTTATTTGGTCAGTTTACTTTATAGTGTATCAACTATTTTAAAACTTACAAGCAATAACCAGTATCTCTAGAGTCCATTCATCATTATGTATGGGGCATTTCCTGGTGTGTATATCATATTCTATTTGCATGTTTACAATACTAATCTAGTCTGTGTTTGTTTTTGTGAGAGTATTAAATTGATTTTATTTAAAGACTTTGTAATGTTGAAACCTTTTTATCTTAATACTTTGTAATGTAGATACTTTTTTTATCAGTCTTAATTTGGTTCTGCTGGCAGATAGAAAATAAAATAACCTAGCTCCCAGAATCAATAAAATCAGTGTATCACTGAATGCATACGAAGACAAGTAATTTGACAGACAGGGCTGTTGAACATTATCTTTGTAGTGTTATTGTTTTTACTACTCAGTATTGGTATCCAGTCTAGCAGGCAAACAGGCCTAACTGAAATTGGAATTTTTTAGAAAGATTCATCCTATTTACATCCAATCAAGCACGTAAACAGACAAAACTGAGATTGGAATCGTTCAGGAAGAATTCATCATATTTGCTGATTCAGACAGTACCATTTATGTTCACTGCCTTTTATGCCACTGGCATGTGGACAGCAACAAAGGAGTCCCAGTTGTCCTTCACCCACATCTGCCAGCATTTACCTGGCTGGTCTCACGAGCCTGTCGCAATCCTGTACTGGAGAAGTTGTGAAATGAGTGAGGAAAATGGGGTCTATCAACTTCTTTGCTGGAGTTCAGAGTTAAGAGTTTGTTGAAGAGGATTCATTGCACTTGGACAGTTCCATACGTGCTCCATCCGAATCTGCCAGTAATTTCCTGGCAGACTCCTTGAGCCACAAAGCTGTATGGGTTGGCAAGGTTTTGAAATGGGGAAAAGGGTGTGGGGGGTGGATGGAAAATGTGGTCTATGAAACATTAAGCTGACACAATCAGAATGACTGGAGCTCTAAATGGGCAGCGAACAGGTCAGGTTTTGTGTTGTATGCTAAAATTGAACTCAAGACATAAGATCTTGAGTCCATAGCTCTCTTACCGGAACCAGCCAGCACCCTCCCCCCCCCCCCCCCCACCACCAAAAAAAATTTGGAGGGGGCCTGTGAGGGGGACTTAATCACCTGAGCTACCTGGACACAACTCTATGTTGACACCACCTGAATGATCAGCATATACTGATATTGATTAGGATCAGCAATGAATATGGCTTATGTGGCACTGTCTTGGGATTTAATTCAACATGTCATGTCTTTAACATGCAGCTTTATCAAGAGGCAGCCGTTGTGCTAAACAAACACAAACAAAACCACTTCTTTTAATTTATGGGGTTTGGGGTTGTTGTTTTTTTTGTTGTTGTTTTTTTTTGTTGTTTTTTGTTTGTTGTTTTTTTGCATCAGTGATTTTACAGCAAGTAAATGGTCAGTTGTGATGTACAGTTGCCCTCATCTATTCGTAATAGTCTATAAGATGAAATACAATGAATATACAGTAACTTTTCAGTTGATTTTTCCCACAGTAGTCTGTTTTGTGGCCATTTTTTTTCTTTTTTCTTAAGATGTTAGTTCAATTGGATTCTGTTGAACATCTCAGACCCACTTTATCTGGAGCTGAAGGAAACAGGTAATTTGATGATATAATGTTCTGTGTCCTTGCCTTTGGTAGTGTTGACCAAAAAAAGTCAGTGTAGAATGTGAAGTCTACATCATACATAAAAATTATCAGTGTTGTGAAAAATCAGAATATACACTGTGCGCTTTAGTGTAGATCATCATCAGTGGAGATTGCAGTTTAGAATTATGTGTCTAGCTGGGGTGTGTCCAGCTGGAATTTTTTTTTTTTTTTTTTGTGGTTGTAGTGGTTATTTTTGTCCAGATCCTTTTTTTTTTCCTGGACTAATTGGAGTCAGTTGCCCACAGAATGTAATGTGTGAACTTCTATTGCTGTCTGATTCATGCATCTTTCAGCCATGCATGCAAACTAATTACTAGTTTTCATTCTTTATTCACAGCACATACATAAGCAGTGTTTGTCCCTCTCACTGTTGTGATGTATAATACTATGTGTTATGAGTCATTTCATATTTCTGGTTGAATGGATATTAATCTTTTGGATGGAGGGGGGTTGTTTTGTCTTTATTTTGGTTTTGGTTTTGGTTTGTTCCTGGAATTGGTCTCTCTCTCTCTCTCTCTCTCTCTCTCTCTCTCTCTCTCTTGTTTGATATGCTGTCATTAAAAGGTTTGGTTTCATTGCACTGTCATGACACTATGTCACATAATGTCTGTATATATGCTGAATATGCTGACATTGAGTGTGCTAACACTGTGCATGACTTTCTGGATAAAGCACGTTTTCTACATGCTGACTCTTTGAAACACTGGCTTCGTGTGCTTTGGGGTTTTCTTTTGTCTTGTTTATTTTCCCCTTCATAAGGAAAATGCACCTTTTATATACTAGTAGTATGTTTTTGTCCATTTGTTTTATTTCTGAATAGAAATCAACAATTTTTTTTATGCCTTTTGTAAATTTAATATACTAATAAGACACAACTGCCACAGCATCAGTAGCCTGTGTGTGTGTTTTGTTGTTGAGTGATGTGTTGTGGAGTGGTCAGCTAGTTAAGATCTTTGGCATTGGTTACAGTACGCGACAAAGTAACCCAGCTGCATAGAGCTTGAAAGTGAAATGTGACACCACTAAATGGCTTTTAATTTTTTTGAGTCTGGGCAATTTTTGATTACTTGCTTGCTTGTTCATAGCACCTCTACTTTAATTTCTGTTTTACTTTTATGATTTAGTGTTTAGAGTTATTGAAGTCATTTAAGATGCCACGCTTCCAATCTAGAAGTCTTGAGTTCAGTCCTGACCAGGTACCGACTAGTGAATAAAGGTGGGAGATTTTTTCCAGTCTCCCACGTCCGCATGTATGCAGACCTGCATGTGCCTGAACCTTTATCATGTGTATAACTATAAGTTTGCAGAACATCAAATATGCATGTTGAAGATCCTGTAAGCCATGTCAGTGTTCAGTGGCCTATGGAAACGTGAAAATACTAGCCTGCACACCCACAAGTTATGGAGTATGCAGACTATTCAGCAACATGATACTTGCACATTGTGGGCCACACAGTATGTGTACATGCATCAGGAAAGCATATTTTGGAAACAACAACAACAATAACAAAACCCCAAAACCAGCCTACCTCATCTTTCCAAGAGCTTCCACATGCTTTCTATAGGAATGTGGAGGACAGAATGCGAAAGTCAAAGGATTTTATTGAAACAAAATACTTAGATGAGATGAAGGAAGACCTTAATTTTTACTTAGATAGGCTAACCATCCTATCTGGAAATCTAAGCTATTAAGTGTAGCCACTGTTCGTAACTTTGGCGTTTTTGATTTTGTTACATATAGTTTCTTTTGTTTTAGGGAGTTGGTTGGGGAAGGGGTGGAGAAAGAAAGAAAATCAAATCACCAGTGTGCAAGATATGGATAAATTACTTGAATAAATAGATAAATAAATACCAGTGTCATGTAACAGAATGAAGAGCAAAAACCCCTGCGTCTTCATTACATTAGTTTTTATTAAAATACATGAATTTGTTAACTTTTTATATAATACATGTTACATTTTCAGCTGTTTTTAGTCAGTATGTTTTAGGTCAATGTATCTGAATGCATCATTAACCACTTATGCCCAAACCCTTTCTGTAGACTTTCATTTGGTGTTTTGATACATACAGTTTGATGTTCTGCAAGTGTAAGATTCAATTTGACTGGAAAACACTGTAGTCTCTCTCTCTCTGTCTCTCTCTCTCTGTATCTCTCTCTCTCTCTCTGTCTCTCTCTCTGTCTGTCTCTCTCTGTCTCTCTCTCTGTCTCTGTCTGTCTCTCTTTTCTCTCTCTTTCTCTCTCTCTTTCTCTCTCTCTCCCTTCCTTCCTTCATTTGCTAGAGCACTACTTTAATTCTTCTAATTTGAAAGATACTATTGCATCAGGTAATCCACTAGGTTTTGATGTCTGTTGCCCTAGTTGCGTTCACATGCATAAAAGTGCATCTACTCTCAGTTTGATAATTATACTGTTGGTATAGAGGTAGCGCCATCGCCTGCCAAGTTGGCTACTCAGGTTCAGCCTAGACTCTGGAACCTTTGTGCGAGCAGCCTTTGTCTACTCAGTTTGGGTACCTAAGCCTCTTTATGTTGGGGAAGATAAAGCAGTGGTTGAAAAGAGTAGGACCTCCCCTCAAACAGCTGACCCAAGAGGAGTGAGGTATCTACCACCTCACCCCACCCAGCATCCTGTGGTTATGGGAATGCTGTTAGCTTTCTCTTTTTGATATTCAAAGTTCCAGTGTAACAGTATTTCTGCCAATACTATGATTTATGTAGCACGTGAGAGAGGTTCCTCTGCCCCTACTGTCAGTTTAGTGCATTTGCTCAATTCAGTAGGTTTGATACCAGCAGTAGTCATCCTTAGAAAGTTTTTTTTGTGTGTGTGTGTGCTGACTGCCATGTCAAATTGGCTTTCATAATAGGTCATTCAAGTTCAGTATGTGCATACTGAAATCATATCTGAAGTCCAGAAATAAGTATTAAATAAGCCAGTTGGGTATTATGTGCGGGAAACAGAAAAAGGACAAGTGGCCTATTTTTAATGAGATCTGAGTTAAATTAAATTTAGTAAGATACATTTAACTAATCCAAGAAAACGTAATTGCTCAGAATTGTGTGGGCAGAAATCTACAGTGTTTATTCATGTATAAAGATATGTATTTAAAAAAAACAAAAAACATTCGTGTGTCTGCATGGGAAAACAAAAACTGAAAATTGTGAAATAATTTTTTTGTTTTTTAGCACAGATACTTGTGCACATGCACTGTATGTCATTCTGAATAAATTAAGTGTTGTGCTTGAAAATGTGATTGAATATTTGCATCTAACTTGCTGTGTTGTCCAAAGGTATATACATACATACATACTATGTGTGTGTGTGTGTGTGTGTGTGTGTGTGTGTGTGTGTGTGTGTGTGTGTGTGTGTGTGTGTGTGTGTGTATGTATACATACATAATGTGTGTGTGTGTGTGTGTGTGTGTGTTTGTATGTGTGTGTGTGTGTGTGTGTGTGTGTGTGTGTGTGTGTGTGTAGATATATGTATTTATGTATGTGTGTTTGTATATATAGATGTGTGTATTGTATGAGCTCCTGTATTGAAGATTTAAAGTGAGTGTCTCTGATCTGATGATAACATTTTCATTTCAGGAGAATTGCTACCCTGCAAGTAGCCTGAAGGTCTTGAGACAAAATAAACATTTTTTTCACTGATTGCATGAACTAATTCAAGGGTTGAAATAGTGCCAGAGGTGCTCCATAGTAAAATAGATATTTTTCATGGTCAGAAACACTTAACATTGGTGATAGGCTGTGCCTGTATGTCATCAACTTAACATTGGTGATAGGCTGTGCCTGTATGTCATCAAATTAGTTCCTTAAAACTGAAAACATTGATGACAATAGTGAGTAATGTACATTGGTCTGAAATGTAGCTCTGGCACAAACTTCAAAGCTGCAACCATAACATTGCTTCATTTACTCATATTAATTGATAAAGCATGACATGAACAATTAACACAAAACCAGCATTGATGGAAAGCAGATTTCTTCCAGTTGAGAGATTATTTTTTCCATTGTATTCTTTGATTCCTTGAGCTTAGGTTGAGAGAGTGAAAGGGTCAACTAATCCATGCTTTGTTTTCCTAATCCCCCGTACCCGATCAAACCCATTATGTTAGGTCTTCAGCTACCCCCCCTCATTTAAAAAAAATTTGAATGTGTATTTTTTTGCATGTATCTTTTAATGAATTTCACTCTAAGTTTGCTTTTCATGCTACCAGTTGTTATAGATTTTTCTTGGTTGACTTTTCATCTTTTTTTTCCTGTATCCAATGACCATTCTTGTCTATGTACAGCCAACACTCAAAGACAGAGTTATGATGCCACTGATGGTTGAGTTTTGTGGGTGTGCATGTTTGCTTTTGTCCTCATTTTTTTGCAACCTGTTCAAGTTTTTGTGGCGCTTAACAGTGATAAGTTCATGTGTGTGTGTGTGTGTGTGTGTTGAAAGAGAGTTTAAATAAGTTTGTGTTTTGAAAGAGAGGATGTTCTGATGTCTGCAGACATGCATTTTCATATGCTGTAGATAACATCAGCTGTGGAATGACCCTGAGTGTTTAAATCTTGCTTTAAACGCTGAAGTTGGATTGTACGACTTGTTTGTGTAGCCTGAAACAATAACAGTTATCATTTCAGCCAGGATAGACAACTTTGATACAGGTGTGAATTGGTACCGGGTTTGGGGCAGGTACACCTGCAGTATAGCAGTATAGCTGCAATATATAAATCTTGACAATTCAAATCAAAGCACACTCATGCACCAGGCATATGCATAAAGTCAACAAAGACTATTTTATAATATTTAATATGTCAACAACAAAAAATAAATAAATACATGGAAAAAAAGGGGAAAAAAGGGAAAAAAAAACCTTAGAAGGAAAGCCAGAGAGTGAATGTTCTCAAACTTTCTCCATTTCCTCAAAACGATGATGATACACATGTGATATTTCAGCTGGTCACAACTCTTACAGTTTCTCTCCTACAGAGCTCATTTATGTATTATAATAGGAAAGGAAATTTCTTGGTCTTCCCAGTGTTACCAGTAACTTGATATCTTCAAAAATCAAAATACCTTTTCCATGTGAGAATGGGTCACATTTATATCTCTGTTTTGAAGAAAGTTACAAGACAAAAGAAAAGTTTTGTATCAGAAGAAAACTAACCAATTCTGATGGCAGAATCCGGCACCAGTCAGCATTTGCAATATTCTTTGATCATGTTTTAATATGTTGATATTCGATAAAATCTACATGATCTGCTTTTTTATCATGTTGATCTTTGATGGAATCTAAGTATTCTTTGTTAATGTGTGAATTGTCGATGAAACCAAAGTGATCTTGTTTTGTTTATGTTGATCTTTGATAAAATTCAAATGATCTGATTTTTGTAATGTGTTGAGTTTTGAGAAAATTAATCTCTTTTTGTCCTTTATTTTTTCTCTGATTTTCAGCAGTGGGCTGCACGGAGACGTTAGGTACACATATTCTGTTGTACATACCTTTTGGAACAATCCGTTAAACTCTTAACGTTTTTTTTTTTGTTTTTTTTTTGTTTTTTCTCACCAGTGTAGTGTTAGGGTGTTGTTTTTAAACCTTTTTTTTTTCCGTCTTCCTGTTCTATTTGTGCTGGTTAAAAAAAAGTATCATTCATGTTGTGTTTAACCGTAACTCAGATGACACAGAGAATGGGGAGCAAATGGCAGGGTTGCATGTGGCATCATTTTGTTGAGTATGTTGAATGGCCGGGAACTGGTTTTTTTGTTGTTGTTTTTTGTTTTTTGTTGTTGTTTTTTTCACTACTACTTCACACATCCTGTCAGTACTTGTCTGTTAAACTGATGTGTATTGTTTTGTTTTAATGGTCTGGGAACGTGTAATTTTCACTGTTTTATTTTACACCTGGTACAAAGATTTGCCCTTTAATTAAACTAATACTAACAAATTACACTACAAGTATTTGTATGGAGTTGTGTCTTGGGCATGCTGTATATGTAATTTTGGTTTATTAATCCATTCTGTTGTGAGATGATGTGGGTTTGACTAAATCATGTATAAGACTAATGAAAATAATTTAATGCATGCACATTTCTGTAAGAGGCACTCAATTATCCATAATACATGACACATTTGTATGAAAGGTTATGTTTATCAAACTGTGTATAAAAATAAACTGATATAGTAAATGTAGTACACTGATATTCTTAAGTAGACATAAAAGCTGTAATATCAACAATATAATTGATAGTACTATGCTTTTTGCTCATTTGGAAGGCCGGAACCATACAATCAAGTTTTACATAAGTTTTATAGCTGTATCATTGAGGATGTTCAGATTTCTTCACACCATGGATGTCTGTATCTCTCATGCCTTGTTGGCTCTAAGATTCATTATTATAGTAAGCTTCCAGGTCTGGCAACAGTAGAGCAGGGTGCTCAGCACTGTTGCTCTTTACACAGTAAAGTGGTGAGCCTGATATTATGGTCATGTCAAAATCTCATGGTCAATCTCTTAAACACAGAGTCAGCCATGGAGATACTCAGCATCACATCTACATTTAATCCTTTGACTCCTGCACCCTGTCCACCAGCATCCTGCATTGCCAACCATAGTAGCAAAGCAAAAACTTGACTTTTTCATTCCCTCATACTGTCCACCAGCTTCCTGCAGGAAGCTGGTGGATAGGGTGAGGGAGTCAAAGACTTAAGTTTTTTTACAGTTGGTAGATAGGGTGTGGGAGTCAAAGGGTTAAAAGTCTACTGCTGCTCACTGTACTGCCCAAGTAGCAGAAGTCATCTACAGTCTTGATCTGCTGGTTGCTGATGACATTTGGGAGTTATTAAGCATCAGAAGCTTGAGATGATGTTGGCTAGAATATCTGAACAACAAGGCAAGAATATGGTGTAGTGTGCCCATGCGGGTTCTTTGAGATTGATCAATAGATGTTTGTTGAAGTGTACTTTTATCTTAACCTTTTCACTGCCTGTGGCAACAATTTTTTACTGCCATGTTAAGAAAAGAATCATCAAAATAAAATGAATAGTCTTGGAAACATTGTGTTTTATGTTTTTAGAGAAGCTGTCCAAATTTTACTTCATGATTTTGGGCCTAGTATTGATCTAGTCAGGCTAACACTTTACAGTGCAACATACTTGACTTTCATCAGCGGCATGTTCCAATATTAATTTGAATTTTTTACTGTTAACAAAATTAAATTGTTGTATCTACATTACCCTCTTCATTGTTCTTTTCGAAACACCGTCTGTGACCTGTGCATATGCTTGCCGTTTAGATCTGCCCGTGGGGATGCCGGAGGCTCTTTCAGTATAAATAGTATTTCCACCTCCTGGAAATTCTGTGCTAGAAATTTCCTCTTTTCTGGCACTCTCTTTGTTTCTACCTTGTTCCTTTGCTTTCTGTCATTTCTTCCTATCATTTTCTGCCTTGCTGGTCCATTCACCTATATGTGTTCGATAAAGTCTTACATACATTTTCTTAGGATTGATAATTGTGTACATGTATTTAGTGCATTTTTGGCTCTAGGGAGATGAGATATGCAAAAGCAATTTTAGGTAAATTTTGCCCGTTTTTATATATTGTATGTTTTGGTATCCTTAGGTATGCTTAAATTTGTATTGAGGTATGTTTTTTTTAAATTCCTTGTGTGATAAATTAGACAGAATGGTCATTGCCAGGGGCATGTCCTTAGATTATATGTGTGAATGCATTGCTATGTCTACTTAATTTTCTTTTCCTTTTTTTTTTTTCCTGTTGAAGTTTTTATGTTTTGAAGCGGTTATAGCCCTGATGTGGCTCTATGCAATCGGCTGGGCTTTAAACAACAATCACAATAACAATAACTATTTAGATCTGTTCTGGTTTTGTCTCTTCATATTCTGTTTTTCCTCTCAGATTTGTATGTGTGTGTGTTGTCTCTACAGATAAGTTCCTGCATCACATGACACCTGTGATGCAAGCAGGGTACTCTAGTGAAGTGAGATATCAGGACCAATAATTTACCAAATGATTTACAAAAGTTACTTTCAGATTCAAGTTACATCTAATATGGCTGGACAGTTTATTTTATTTTGTCATTTCATTTAGTTTGGGTTGGTTCATTTCATTGACTGACTAATGAGGATGGGTGCCGCCTTTATGGTGCTGGCCCCAGGAAAAGTTGAGGTCTCTGCCACCTCACTCCCCTACGATCCCAGGGTTATGGAACTATCTAGGTAGGACCTCAGGACCTGGCCAGCTTGTGGGTTTATGTGCAGGCTTAAGGCTTGTGTCATGGTTTTTCTGGATCTTCTCCATCACATGGCACCTGTGACTTTCGTGCATATGGAATTCATTCCGAGCGCGGAGATGTCATCGTGAGAAATTGAAACTGAGACTGGAACTGAGGTTTTCTTGCCCATTGGCAGTGCCACTGAAGAGAAAGAATAGAAAATACAATTTATAATATTTTAAAGAAAGAGTGTTTGTTTTCTTTCAAGTTTAGAAGTTGAAAAAAAAAGTTAGTAACATGCATTTGAATTGTTTGCTTGCAGTTATGTAATTTATTGTGGTGTTTGTTGGCAACAAGTTAGTGACATACATTTGAATTGTTTACTTACAGTGATGTAATTTATTGTGGTGTTTGTTGGCAACAAGTTAGTGACATACATTTGAATTGTTTATACTTACAGTGATGTAATTTATTGTGGTGTTTGTTGGCAACAAGTTAGTGACATACATTTGAATTGTTTACTTACAGTGATGTAATTTATTGTGGTGTTTGTTGGCAACAAGTTAGTGACATACATTTGAATTGTTTATACTTACAGTGATGTAATTTATTGTGGTGTTTGTTGGCAACAAGTTAGTGACATACATTTGAATTGTTTACTTACAGTGATGTAATTTATTGTGGTGTTTGTTGGCAACAAGTTAGTGACATACATTTGAATTGTTTACTTACAGTTATATAATTTATTGTGGTGTTTGTTGGCAAAAAGTTAGTGACATACATTTGAATTGTTTACTTACAGTGATATAATTTATTGTGGTGTTTGTTGGCAAAAAGTTAGTGACATGCATTTGAATTGTTTATTACAGTGATTTAATTTATTGTGGTGTTTGTTGGAAACAAGTTAGTGCCATACATTTGAACTATTTGCTTTGCTCATGTAGGCACTGTCTTTGGTAACTGGTAGTAGTGTGATATAACATTCAGTATCATGATGGAACTGATAGAAAAAATGTTTTTACACCTCAGAATCACCAGTCAAGGTGGGGGAAGGGGGGGGGGGACAGCAGAAATGGAGCCAATCTCATATCAAGCCATTCTCACTGACAGAAGTCTCAAGGTGTGACCAAAAAATGTACTAGGGGAGAAAAGTGTACATGATTTTAGTGACTTCCCTTTGTTAATCAAATGGCAGAATATATCAGGTACCAGATTACCTTTGAAAAATGTTAAATGTTTGGTAAATGTGCTGAACTTTGGACAAAATCTAATCTTTTGTATTTTCTTTTTTCTGTTTCTCTTTCAGCAGTCCATCCCAGGAAGATGTTAGGTACTCATATGATTTTACTGTACATATTTTCTGGAACAATCCACAAAACACTTCTAATGTTTGTATATACTCACCAATGTAGTGTTAGGTTATTGTGTGTCGTTTTTTTTTTTACCTGTTGTGCCTGTGATATTGTAACAGAACTTGTCAGTGAGGGTGTGCTAATTCTTAACACAGGTGTCACAGGTGCTTAGAGCATCATTTTGTTTAAATATCTGGATTTGTGTTTTTTTTTTTTTTTTTTTACTCTGTTACCCTCCATATGGTAACAAAGATTGTCAAAACTAACTCAAGAATAGTTTGGAAATGTGTACTTTTTCGCTGTTTTATTTTACCCCTGATGTGTCTGTTAAACTAATATTAACAAGATGTACAGCAAGTATTTATACAAAATAGTGTCATGGGTATGGTGTACGTTATATAGGTGTAATGAATATGTTGGGAGATAATATGCATGTTTGCTAAATTGTAGTCTGATAAAGACTGTTTAATCAAATCAGAATTTTTATAATAGGCAGGTGAGTTAACCATTAGGCCTATACATTGTAGCAAGCCTATTACTATGATCTTGCTACAACCAGTTAACTATTATCCAGTTTTAGGAAAGGTATACATTTTTATGAGAGGATAAAGGACAAGTGTGTTTATCAAACTGTGCATAAAGCTAAATTAGTATAAGTTTGTAGTGCAATAATTTGATTGAAAATACTTTTTAAAAGTTTTAAAGAGCCATACATATCATCAAAATGATGAGGAGGATGTCATGGTAATTTTTTATCAACATAGGGCAAACATCCTGATTGTGAGTGTTCCTTGGGACCTATTGTTAAAGTTCAGGAAATAGTTGTTCAGAATAGAATGTTTTTGTTAATATACATGGACTAGACAAGCCCATGAAAGCAGTCAACAAGGTTAGAATGTTGTAAAATAGGTCTGTTCACATTTTTTATGGCTAGTCACAAGATGTTTGATTGAAGCACACGTCTAACACTTTGTTGCATACTTTCCTTTCATCAACTTCATGCCTTCTCTCTTGCTTAAGACGGATGTACCGACTTCATGTCTCGTGTTTTACTTGAGAATGATATATATTAACATTTTGCCTTCATTCTTACTGGGAAATGAAATATCAGATTCATGCCTCCATTCTTACTTAAGAATGATATATCAGCTTCATGTCTCCTGTTTTACTTGAGAATGATATATCAGCATCATGCCTCCATTCTCACTGGGTAATGATATATCAACTTCCTGCCTCAAGTGCTGTCTGAGAATGATATGTCAGCTTCATGCCTTCATTCTTACTTGAGAATGATATGTCAGTTTCATGCCTCCATTCTTGAAAATGATATATCAATTTCATGCCTTCATTCTTACTTGGGAGTGATAATATCACTTTTATGCCTCCATTCTTACTTAAGAGTGATATATCATCTTCCAGCCTCCATTCTTTATAGGGAATGGTATATCATTTTCATACCTCCTGTTTTACTTGAGAATGACATATCAAGTCCACACCTCCATTCTTACTAGGGAATCATGTATCAACTTCATGCCTCCATTCTTACTTGAGAATGATAATATCAACTTCATGCCTCCTGCTTTACTTGAGAATGATAATATATCAACTTCATGCCTCCTACTTACTTGAAAAAGATAATATCGGCTTCATACCTCCATTCTAACTAGGGAATGGTATCTCAACTTCATGCCTCCATTCTTACTTGACACTGTTATATTGACTTCATACCTTCATTCTTATTTAAGAATAATATATCAACTTCAAGCCTCTATTCTTACTGGTAAATGATGCATCATTTGCATGCCTCCTGTTTTACTTGAGAGTGATACATTAACTCCATGCCTCCATTCTTACTAAGGAATCATGTATCAACTTCATGCCTCCATTCTTACTTGAGAATGATATATCAAAATCATGCCTTCATTCTTACTTGGGAATGGTAATATCAACTTCATGCCTTCATTCTTACTTGGGAATGATAATATCAACTTCATGCCGCCTGTTTTACTTGAGAATGATAATATGAACTTCATGCCTCCTGTCTTACTTGAGAATGATAATATCAACTTCATGCCTCCTGTCTTACTTGAGAATGATAATATGAACTTCATGCCTCCTATCTTACTTGAGAATGATAATATCGGCTTCATGCCTCCATTCTTACTGGGGAATGATATCTCAACTTCATGCTTCCATTCTTATTTGAGACTGTTATATTGACTTATGCCTCCATTCTGACTAGAGGATGATATCTCAACTTCATGTCTCCATTTTAACTTGAGACTGTTATATTGACTTCATGCCTCCATTCTTACTTAAGAATGTTACATCAACTTCATGCCTTCATTCTTACTTAAGCGTGATATATCAGCTTCATGCCTCCATTTTTGCTTGAGAATGCTACATATCAACTTTGTCAAGTTCATGCTTCCATTTGTACTTGAGAATGACGTATCAGCTTCATGCTTCCAGTCTCACTTGAGAATGATATGTCAACTTCATGCCTTCATTCTTACTTGAGAAGTATAACAGAATTACGTGGGTTAATTGCATTACTCTTTTCTTTAATCTGATTAAAATACTGTTTGTGATTGTGAATCTGTCCATGACATGTTTTGGTTTAGATCAGTTCTGCATTTTTCACTTCATAATTTGTGAGGGTTTTTTTTCTCTCTGAATGTTCATGTCTGGTGTGTGTGTGTGCATGAAGTACTTTTTTTTTGGGGGGGGGGGGGGGGGGGCAGAAGAATAACTTGTTCTCTTTCTATTATTGCTGATGTTGTATGATTAAGCTTTGTTTTCTACTGATTCTAATCTGTCTTGGTCATGAAAAAGTTCCAGTCAGTATGATCTTGGATTATCTATTAATTTATGAATATTTTGATTGAAAAATGTCTATTAATATTGCATCGCTTACAGTGTTACAATTCTTTCTTAGACAGTTTACAGTGCTAATTCTTTTTTTTCTTTTTTTTAGACACTAGATTTTAATTTTGTGTCAATAATCAGTCTCAGTCATAGGGCATGATCGTTAATTTTCTGGAAAATAGTTTATATTCATGCACTAATCTGAATAAAAATTGACAGATGAACAACTGTTGGAAAGCAACAACAATGCTAATGAACTATGTTGCGTGTTTTATGGGATTATGGTGTTGTGCATGAATGTTGTCACTTCTTTGGGGGGGGGGGGGGGGGGTGTCTGTGTCCGTATGTGCTCCTGTGTGTGTGTGTGTGTGTGTGAGAAAGAGCAGTCTGGTAATCATGTTGTCTCTTTTTGGGTGTGTGTGTGTCTTGTTTGTCACTGGCCTAATAAAAACGTCTTTTTTTTTTTCATGTGTATTTGTCTAACATATGTCTCACTCACGGACCTGTGTAAATATACTCCTGTGATAATTCACAAGCATGTCAGTTCAGAGTGTGTCCTTCTTTTTTTCTCCTTGTGGCATGTGTTGTTGTTCACAAGTTTGTGTACATGTAAAATAATGATGCACTTGGGAGTTGGGGTGAAGCATGTTGACCTGAACTGTGAAACACAGGTGAGGTAACAGGTGTACCGTGGTGTTGATTATATTGTCTGTACATGCGTGTGTGTGTGTGTGTGTGTGTGTGTGTGTGTGGAGAGAGAGAGGAGAGAGAGAGGAGCAAACAAGCAAAGAGAAAAGAAGAAAAAGATTATATCTTTTTTACATCCAGCCGTCAGTTAAATAATAATTTTGCAAAGTACAAATACTTAAATATATATATATATATATGTGTGTGTGTGTGTGTGTGTGTGTGTGTGTGTGTGTGTGTGTGTGTGTGTGTGTGCATACACATACATATCAGAAAAATGAAATAACCAAAAACAAGAGTGAAAAAAGAAGAAAAAGAGAAGACGGTGTGGAAGAGAAAGAGAGAGATAGGAACACTTGGATTATTACTCAAAGTTAAAAAAATCCTATTATTAGAGAGAGAAGGAGAGATTTTAGTTTGTCAAGACAGTGTTTCATTTTCACTTGATATGTTTTATCTTTTTCATGTTTTTTTTTAAATCAATATTGTAAAATCACATTGTTTTATTAATGTTATTACTATCAATCAGAAACTGTCTGCTTTACATAATTTTGTGTATGTTTACATCAACATGAGACTAGGAAATTGATTTATTGCATATTTATTTTGTGGAATAATTAATGTTTAAAAATGACAATGTAATATTACAAAATGACAGCAACAGTTGTACCTAATGTCATGGCAATTTTAAAAAAATAATTTTTTTTTATGTATGATTACCACGAATAGTGGAATAATTTTAGATCCTTCGCAGGAAAAGTGCACAGTATTGTTTACAGTAAATGTGGTAGCAATAATGGAAGTATTATACCTGATCATCCTTGATGTTTGCTACTTTGTTTCTTTATTTTTGTTTTATAGTACCACTGTATCTAATGATAATGAATCATTCTTGTATAGCACTGTCTGCAAAGTCATTTGGACTAATGTGTCCCCCATTGGCATGCCGGGGTCTTCTTTCAGTATAAATAGTATCAGTCTCCCATGGAGATGCCAGGGGCTCTTTCAGTATGAATAGTATCCCCACCGTCTGGAAATTCTCTGCTAGAAATTTCTCTTTTCTGTCACTTTTGATTATTACCTTGTTCCTTTGGTTTCTGTTCATTTCTTCCTAGCATTTTCTTGACTTGCTGGTTCATTCGTCTGTATGTGTTCGATGAAGTCTTGCATACTTACTCTTAGGAATCACAATTGGGTACATGTATGAAGTGCATTTTTGGCTCTAGGGAAATAAGATATGCGGAAGCAATATAATAACAGGCCTAATCACCTAAAATTGCTTCCGCATATCTCCGCCTACAAAATTAAAAACTGCTTGCTCGCTGCCTGTTTTTGTGTTTCCATTATTCTGGTAGTGTTAGTTTAGTGTTTTGTAGGTTCCTTTCCTACCTGTGCTATTTCAAGATCTTACAGTGATCAACAAAAGAAAGCTGAAATACGTAGGCCATGTGATCAGAAACACCAAAACAGATCATCTGATATCAATGGTCCTGCAGGGGAAAGTTGAGGTGAGGAGAAGAAAGGGACGACCACACACCTTCTACTTCAGCAACATCGCTGATGTCTGTGTTCAGGGAAATCAGGAAGTCACACACAAATGTCTCAATCATGTATGTAGTGTGGAGTGTGGCTCCTACTGCCGATCCCAGCAAGGGAGAGAGCTGTGACAGTGCATACAGTTTTACGCAGGCTCAGAGAGTCTGCCAGATAATTGCTGGCAGATTTGGGTGGAGCGCATATGGAATTGTCTGTTGAACAAAGTCCATATTGGAAACTGTCTCTGTTAACAAACTCGGTGCGATTACCTTCCAGGTAGCAAGGCAATTATTGTTAATTAATAGGATACATGATCTGGCCTTGTTTTCTTTGCTGGTGGGTTTATGACAGACCAGCTTGTGCGTCTGCCACACATTTTCTGAAAACTGTTTCGGCAACCTTCTGTCATATGCCACATCTGCATATGTGAATAAAAAAAATATGTCACTTTTGTGTCTTTTGGGTCAAATGTGCACATTTTTCTGGTTTTGTTAATAATTCCTAAAATAGTTATTTGTGCCTTTTGATACATTTTTAAATGTTTGTGTACAAATTCATCTTTTGTTAGTAAATCTTAAACGCTAATTTATACATCTTTTTGAGGAGCATACACATTTTGATTGAGTTTTTGTAATAGCAATTATTCAAGCTGAATTGACTAACATATTGTTGACGAACAGAAGAAAAGTTTTAACATATTCAGCCCCTAATGTTATTTTGGTTTTATTACTGATCCTGATCTATTTTGAAAAGGAAGTGTATCAGGTTTTTTTAAGTATCAGTAAAGTCGTGTTTCTTTTTGTATGGGATAAATTGTTTTAAATGCCATAGAAATATGTGCATCTCTGATGTAGTCAGTTTTAACACCTGTAGATAAAACATTTTGTGCCCATAAAAAACCCCAGAATATTTACATCTTTTTTGTAATTGTTATTGAATTCATTGTGTGTAAGAAATGATCCATCGTTATATGAAAATGTACTGTACAATAGCCCATCTTATGAATCCATCAATTTTATGTTTTTCCTTGTCATTTAAGTAATGGTTTCTTTTTTAAATGAAATATAGCTGTATAAAAACACATCATACAGTAACCCTTCTTATGAATTCAATGATTGTATGTTTACCCTGTTGTTTAAGTAGTGGTTTGGTTGTTTTTTTTTCAATAAATGGCAAATTTGTTCACAATGTTTGGTTCATAAAACTATGAAAAAGATTGTATACTTAAGAAGTATTTTGCCAAAGTAGCGTGATATTAACTTCTATGGACATCATAATTAGGTGGGTTTTTTCCTTTCTTTTTCCCAAATTTACTTGTTGTTTTTTTAAAGTGGTATGATAATAGTTTGGTTTCGTAAAAGGGATGTGATTATATTTTCTGTTGTTATGTAATCTTATTTTGTTTCCAAATGGTGCATATGATCTTACGTCATTAATAATCGTTGTTAGTGACTTTTACTCACATTTAATTTCAACAAATAAAACAGAAAGATTTAGCATATTCATCCCTGATTTGTATTGCCCTTCGTAGGTAGTTATGGATTATATCAGGAAGGGGGTAGGGGGCAGGAAAGAGAAAGAAGAGGCGAAGGAGCATCCATTTTACTAGATTAACGGCAACTGGTTTTGATGTGTTTAAATTAAAAGATGACAGAAGCAGTTTGACTTAGGATTATATCAGTGGTCAGGTTTGGATTAAGGATTGAGCCGAAAAAGAGATGGAGAATCTTTTCCTGTATATTTATGTATTTCTATTAATTTTATGTTTATGAATAACAAATCTCAGCACATTTGTTTTAGTACTTTTACCTTGAGCCTTCCAGTTGAGGTTATGTCGTTGTTGGTGTGTGTTGTTGTTGTTGTTTGTTCTTGTTGTTGTTGTCTTCATCATCGTTTTTTTAACAGTTGTGATTGCTTATACAGTTTTATGAATTTTTCCTTAGTGGAAAGTGATCTTGTCGTGTTCGTATGAATTTGACACTGTAGTCTTTGTCATATCGTCTGTCTGCTGCTTTTTGCTATGATGTTTGGCGAGCAGGTAAGATGCAACACACTTGTTTCCAGTGACAAGGATGCTTCACCCCACCCCACCCCCAATGGCTTCTATTTGTCTGTTCTGCTTCCTGTCTTCATATCCTTTTTTTCTACCTTGCTTCTTGCTATTCTTGTCAAAAATTCTTTTCTCCCCAATCATGTAGGTTATCAGCATGTTTTTTTAATGTTAGGAATTAAAATGTCCCCCCCCCCCCTCCCTATGCTTTTATTTACATAATATTCTTTGAAGTATTTTATGCAGCATCATCAAGAAAAGAGCAGACCTCACTCATTGAGCGTATGTGCTGTATTGATATACTTTTTCATTGTTTTCAGGACCACAGTATAGACATGCTTATTTGTGGTCTGATTCTACTTTGCATTTGTCCAGGATCTCTATAGATCTGTATTTCAGTCATTCAGTTATATGTAAAGAACTTCTGTTGTATGCTTGTGCGTGCAATCATGATTGCGTATCTGTACATGCACACATACTTGAGCATATGTGCATATGTATGTGCATACACATGCTTGTTTACGTGTGCACACAGGCATGCACACACACACTACATACACACACGAACACACACACGAACACAAGCACGCACGCATGCACACACACACGCACGCACACACGCACACACACACACACTGTTAACATCTGTACTCACATCTACCTGTGGCTGAATGTCTGTTGGTTTGTTTCTAAAGACATGATGACCTACAAAATCCACCTGGAAAATTATTGTGTGGTTATTGTCATTATATACACGCACACACACTCACACACAAACCCACACACACACAAACTCACACACCCTCTCTCTCTCTCTCTCTCTCTCTCTCTCTCTCTCTCTCTCTCTCTCTCTCTCTCTCTCTTTCTCTCTCTCTCTCTCCTTCACTCATGCACTCACTCACTGTCCCTTTTTCTGAGCGCAAATGAAAAATCCCATGGTAACAAAGGAGTTGTCCCTGGGGAATTTCATGGGAAAATCCACTTTTGTAGGCAAACAGGAATACTTACAAAGATGAAAAAAAAGGGTGACACAGCACTGTAGCAATACACTCTCCACATGGACAACAGCTGGAATATCACATAGTAAATCAATTGTGACCAAAATGAAATAAATACGGATATACTTGTATGCACAAGTGACACGCACACACACACTTGACATGTACTCATACACGCATGTATACTTTACCCCTCATATATCTGCATCATACATTTATGTAGCAATTTGGGTTATATTCTGTTTTTAGTAGTTTTCAGTTACATGCACTTTTGAAACATTTGTATGCTGTTTTAAGATTTTGGATCGATTGAATACTGTTTTTTATCTTTAAACATTTGTAAAAATTATGCGCAGCTTTAAAATTTTGGGTCCATTGACTGTTGGTTGGTATATCTGATTGTATTATTTTGATCAACCAGACCTGCTTTGTACTGTTCAGAAATTGTGCCAAACAGAAACACTACATCATGTACGAAGTGATTGAGTTTGATCCTTTGCTGGACTCTGCCAACATGAATCGAGAAGATTGGATCAAGATTGCAAAGCGCATTGAGGTAAGCAAAAGGCTGGCCTGCTAGATTATGGGGTATAAGTTGTTGCCTAAACAACAATCAGAGTTAAAGGGCTCAGCGGCTCATACTTTTTTTTTTTTTTTTTTTTTTTTTGTCTGAACATTTGTTCCACCTCAGTAGCGTTGATCTCATGCTACATATTCCAGCTCTACAACACATGAGATAATGATGTTCTCACACCTTCTTCACAAAGTGTTGGTTTTTTGGTTTTCTCCACAAGGAGAACAGTTGGAGTATCACATGATAAATCCAGAGTGACAAAAATGAAATAAATGCAAATATACTGTTTTTACTTGTGATCTTAAAGAGTTACAGGCTCTAGTTTCTGTAGAAATTGGATCCAGTGGTGTGTGTGTGTGTGTGTGTGTGTGTGTGTATGATAATTGTGGGATATTTGGTGTTTGTGGGGGTCACCAGCATTTTTGGCATTGCTTTTCTGCGAGCAGTGCGTTGAATCTGGATTTTTTTTTTTTTTTTTTTTTTTTTTCACTGCTCGTCTTTCTTGGTCTGTTTGACCTTGACCTTGGCACCACAACTTCTAAACTTACTGTTCGCAACTCCTCAACAGTCTACCCTTTGACCCAGATTTGGTAAAGATTTTTCCAAATCAGTTGACAAAATCCTGTGCACGCATTTTTGCCACTGAGAGACACACAGACATTCAGACACATATCTCTTTCCATTTGGTATGAAAGGATCTCTTCTTTTTTTCCTTTGAAAAGGGACATTGATAAAAAGAAAAGAAAACATGCAATTTCCAAAGACAAATGGTGTAATAGTTGTATTGTGCCACAGCTTAAAGTTGTGCTGCAGATACAACTCTTTCAGAGAACTTCTTGTTGGTCTCATTGTTGTATTTGTTGTTTGTTGTTGTTTCAGCGTATAGATTATTTTTGTGGATTATTTTTGTTAGGTTTTTGGTGCTACTGTTTTGTTTTGTTTTTTCCACTTGTCTTAAGGAGATATCGGTCTTTGTAGAAATTGGATCCAGTGGTGTCAGTGTGTGGATTATTTTTGTTATGTTTGTGGTGTTATTATTTTTTTCACTTGTGATCTTAAAAAGATATGTCCTTCTTACTGTAGAAATTGGATCCAGTGGTGTGTGTTCATGTATATGTGAGTGGGTGTGTGCATGCACGGATGCCTGTCTATGTGTGTGTGTGATAGGCAGACATGCGAACTAACTGTCTGACCGACTGACTGATAAATAGAGACAAAGAAAGAATGTTACATTGATGTAACTACCAGCATACACTTGTTTGTGTGGTCATTGTACTGATGGATATATGTATTTGGCTTAAATCTCATGCATAAAGAAAACATTAACACAATAAAGTTAACTTGAGTCTGAAAAACCCCCACCTTGGTTCCCCCCAGCTTGCAATTTGTTCATTGAGAGAAAGAAGGGGAAACTTGATTATGTTCAGCTGTGTGTTTGTCAGTGTGGATGGTGTTTGTCAGTGTGTCTTGTTTGTGAGTGTGCATCCATGTGTGATAATTGTGGGATAATAGGGGTTCGAGCTTGGGGGGGGGGGGGGGGGGGGGCAGTGTTTTTGGCATTGTGTTCTGCAAGCCGTGCTTTGAATCAGTGGATTTATATTTTCTATATTGTCTTTGGGGGCTTTGTTTTACTCATGTTACCTCGGCTGTGGGTCGGTGGATTTTTTCTCACATTTGTTTGTGTGGTATTCATTTATTTTTGCTTTATTCGTGTACAGTAGTACAATTAAGGGATGAGGGGTAGAATGGTCCTTATGCAAAATGTGTGTTAAACTTTGTATGTATGTATGTATATGTGTATGTATGTATGTGTGTGTGTATTTATGCATATACATGTATGTGTGTATATATTTTTATATATATATATATGTATGTATATGTATATATATGTATATATATTTGTGTTGTGTGCATGTATTATGCATGTATGGGTGTGTGTGTGCATGTGTGTGCAGTATGTGTGTGTGAGTTGTGTTGTGTGTGTGTGTGTGTGTGTTTCAGTCCAGCTATAACGATTTTGACGGCTTTGTGGTGCTGCATGGAACAGACACTATGGCTTACACAGCTTCAGCCCTGTCTTTCATGTGTGAACACCTGGGCAAGCCCATCATCCTGACCGGATCACAGGTCATTGCTTCCTCTTTTTTTTATATTTGTTTGTTTGTTTGTTGTTGTTATCATCCTGTGTTATCGTCCGAACTTCTGCACCTCCTGAGTGATGTTGATCCCAGTGCCGCTCATTCTGACTCCCCAACACACCACCGGCCCCAAGTTCATCCAGCCAGAGTCCTTGTGCCAGGAAGCTTATGGGAACCAGAAATGTCAAGCCACTGTAGATGTCACCCACTAGAGGAGGCCCTGGACTGCTGTTGGGTCACTTCAGTGAAGATCAACATTGCCTGTTGTGATCCAGCTTGGTAAGGACACAACCTACTAAGCCCCATGATGAGAGACCCCTTGGAGAGAAGTCCTCCGCCATGGCCCTTCAACAACAGCTCCTGTGAACCACTGACACAACCCCAGTGGTGTTCTTGAATTCACGCTGGGATCAGAAGCGGTAGAGGAAACTTAAAAGTGAGGTCACCACGAGATCAGGACATGATGGGCCATAAAATATGAGACCATTTTCATGATGCTGTGATCATTGATGATTTCATGACAAAACATGATGAACATGAGATCCAAAACAAGTGCCACTGCCTGGCCCGCGTTCAGTCAAACAGGAACCAGAAAAACGCCCAAAAAAATCAGAATGTGTATTTAATACAACCAGACTAGACAGGCTGCAAATTTTTGGCTAACTGGCCTTTGTCAAGCATAAATGTAAGATCACAAATGAACAGACAGCGAACATAAGATTTAGGAGAAAAAGACATGATGTTACAGAAATGCCATCTACGATCGAGACGTGACAAGGCTGTGTACTCTATGCTTGGTATCATGATAGATCCTGGCATCAACCAGGCACTAGAGAGATGAAGGCACAAGTGTTGATCAAGAAATTTGAGTAACACTTTCAGTAATGCATCCATAAAGCAGATGAGACTCTGCTGTCTGATCTCATGGCCCAGTCTTCCCAGAGAACTGATCAGGCACAGGCTTGGGAACAGTTCTGTGTCACTCAAGAGTAATGCGGAATGGGTTAGGTTTTATTTCTTTCAGAATTTTTCTAGATTCTAACATTGTTCTATCAAATTTGAACTTCCTGGCATTTACAGATGAGGGCAAGTGCAAGATGAATACCAGTCCAAGGCAACCAAACAAAAGGAAACTCAGCCACACAACAAGCCTTTTGATCTGAGGAAGACCCCATGAGGGGCTGAAAACTAGCACTCAGGAAGACCCCTTGAGGGGCTGAAAACTAGCACTAAAAATCAAGTAGACCCCATGAAGGGCTGAAAACTAGCACTAAAACTTAGGAAGACCCTACGAGGGACTGAAAACTAGCACTAAAACTTAGGAAGACCCTACGAGGGACTGAAAACTAGCACTAAAGATCAAGTAGACCCCATGAAGGGCTGAAAACTAGCACTAAAACTTAGGAAGACCCTATGAGGGACTGAAAACTAGCACTAAAAATCAAGTAGACCCCATGAAGGGCTGAAAACTGGCACTCAGAAATGAGAAGACCCATGAGAGGGAGAAAATTAATACTCGGAAACAAAAATCCCTTAAAGGACTGAACACTAGCGCTCAGAAATGATAATATAATCAGTTACTGTGACAAAGAGGTAAGTGCATTGGACTAGTGATTGGGATCCTGTCCAGATGACTGAGTTTGTTTTTTTTCTCTTCTTTTTTTTTTTTTTTTTTTTTTTTCATTTTTGGCTGAGAGGACTCGGAACTGAGCATGACTTAGACTCATTTAGATGCTTCATGAGTGTGTTTCTCAAGTTTTCTGACCAAAACCATGATTGTCTGTATCTCTCAGGTGTGGTTGACACCTGGGTATATTATGGAAAAACAGGGAAGAGAAAGAAAAGCACTTCTGAAGAATGGCCTTGAAGTATGTATATTTTGAAAAAAAATTTAAACCTTGAAGAACTTCTTCCTGAAAGATGTAAGATTTTATTACATTAAAGTTTCATATGAGATTTATTTACCATCTCCAAAGGACTAATATCAGGCCACCACTGAAGTGGTCTCAGGGAAGAAAAACTGTATGGATCAAGCCTGTAATACTCACTTTCATGGTTTACATTCTAACCACTGGGTCAATCTTTTTGACTAATGTATATGTGGTGTTGTTGTTTTTTTGCAGATCCCAATTTACGAAGTACGCAGTGATGGCAGAGATAATTTCATCAGTTCTCTCATTATTGCTGGTGGCTATAATATTCCAGAGGTAAATGTTAATGAAGTACTGTATTTTCAACATACAGTGTCTGTCAGTGTATGCTTTTATTTTTTTGGGGGGGGGAGGGGGGGAACAAAACAGTTTACAACAAAAATCAATTTAGCCTTTTGATGTTTGGTTGATTAGTTGTTTTGTCATTGTCATTGTTTTTAGGCTTTGATGTCTGCTTGTTTCTTTTGTTGTTGTTGTTGTTGTTGTTGGTTGGTTTCTGTTTTAGTTCTTTGGTCTTAACATGCAAAAAAATATACATCCAGTAGCACACATGCAAAGGTCATTCAATAAATAGATAGTGAAATTGACCCAATAGCCTAAAATGAGATTGTTGCAGTGCTTCAAAACATTATACACTTCTGGCCCAACTCTTCAGTGATCTAATTGCAAACTTCTGTGCAAATATTACGACATCATTTGTTACAACATCATGTTGGGTAGTCATTCTAAGCCTCATGACCATGTTTAGCATAGAAGAAGAGCGTGCTGACCTTAAAATTGAATTCTGTAAAGGAAGTTCTGGCTTGAATATATTAAAAGCATACACCGCAGAGAGGTTCTTTCAGCTTGGTTTTCTGGGGGACTTGTATCTGGAGAATAAGCATGGTGTAGTGGGTACACACACTCTTTCAGAAGCTGCGATTATAAGTGGGTGTCATTCTTTAAAGACAGATGAAATGACATTGAAGGCAAGCATAATCTGGGGAGGCCGGTGTAAGCTACTAATGAAAAAAATATTCAAAAAGTTGAGAAATTTTGATTGAAGACAGATGAATAAGGTGTGAAGGGATTGTTCATGACATTGGTATTAGTCATGGATCAGTTCATACAATTTTATAAAGTAAATTAGAAATGAGATGTATTGCAGCAAGGTGGGTCCTACACTGCCTTTATGAAGATCAAAAACGAGTGCACATCACAGTTTCAGAGAAATGATGGTGACAGCTTTGGAAATCAGACAGTTACCTTTGACGAAACCAGGGGTAAAAAGTCATGGGCCAGAATGAAAGAGGTAATCATCAGGGTGGCACATTCCCACCTCTCCAAGGCCTCAAGCTCGAAAGAAAGCAAGAAAATTTACAGATGATGATGATATATGCTTGTGATAACAAGGAGGTATAGAGAACATATTGCATTCATGCAGGGCAGATTATTTTTGATGAAAATACTAAGATCTGAAATCCAAAAGAAATGTAAAACACTTCTAAATGATTCGCCATTGATATGACATGACAACAAATTTTGCCACAAAGTGGAGAGGGTAACATCACTTAATGACTTCATTTCAGTGGGACGGTCTATCACGCCCCACCTGTTCTCCAGGTATGAGTTCACCTGACTTTGATCTTTTTCCAGATTGAAAAAACCCTTTTGTGGTGTATCTTAATACAGCTTGGATGACTTGAGAGTAGAGGTGGCCAAACAGGTACAAATTGTCAGTCCTGGTTACCTAGCGAAAACAGGCATTTCAGACCTTCCCAACATATGGGGTTTCCCAAGACTATGTATTGGGCCAGTTCTCTTCACACTGTACACTTCACCACTTACATATGTTATCAGTCTGCACACGAAATATCATTTGTATGCTGATGACTTTCAGCTGTACAACAGTGCATCTTCTGAAAATCTTTCTTCTTTCTGAAGCTTCTGTCTATTATGTTGAAATCCAGAATTGGATGATACAGAACAACTGGATGATATAGAATAAGCTACAGTTGAATAGAGACAAGACTAAGAACTGCTCATTGGCACCAAGCACAAGCTTTCAACAACACTATGGTACTGTCTTATTCAGTCAAGAACCTTGGTGTTCTTTATCCTTAATTCTCTGTGCAGAATTTCATCACTAAGACCTGTCAGTCTAGTTACTGTCAACTAGTATGTTTTAGTTCTGTTCACCGTCATCTTTCAACTTTAGCAGTATCTAAACTCATGACTTCTCTTATCTTGTCTGATGTTGATTATTATAAGTCATTGCTCTCTGGCTTGCCTGCTTTTTCCATTGCATGCCTCCAGGGTATTCAGAATTCTGCGGCCCATCTTGCCCTCAATAAAAAGAGGCATGTTCATATCACTCCCTTGCCTAATGTTCTGAGCTGGTTGCCTGTACATTATGCTTCGAGAGTATCAGTGATGTTGCACCTATTTTTATCTGTGTAACTACCTCCAGAGATAAACCACTGCCTGACTTCTCCAGCTTCTGATACTACATGTTTCAAAATTCTTCAGTACAGATGTTCCACTGTCAATCACAGCTTATTTTCTTTCTTTAGTCCACGTAACTGGAGTGGGCTTCCCATGTCTCTTCGACAGTCATATATTTTGTCTTCAAGATTACCATGAAGACATACCATTTTGTCCAGCAGTGATTTCTCCCTCTACATGCCCAACCCTTCTGCCCACTCCTTCGTCCCTCTCCCCCCCTGTCCTCCCGTTCTGGTTTCACATGTGCTTTTTGCCCTTGAGCTTCTGTCATTATGAGTGAATGCTCTTGTGAGTGATGAGAGTGAGCACTTTGATATCATTTGTATATCAAGATATGGTGCCTTATGAATGTCATTATTAGATGGGAATTGATTAACAGAATAATTGGGCTAGATATGTGTAAAATTGCAAAGTGCTATGACAGTTCTTTTTTATGTTATTAGGACATTCTATGTTATTTAGGACATTCTATGTTATTAGGACATTCTATGGTATTAGGACATTCTCACTACTTACTGGATGACCCCCATTATATGAATATTTCCTCCCATTCACCCATTCTGTTACACATGCATTCATAATCACATACGTACTAACACAACACACACATTCATATGCATATATAGACAAAGGCATACATGCACATGCATGCAAACACACACACTCACACTCACACACACACACACACACACACACACACACACACACACACACACACACACACACACACACACACACAGTGTAAAACACACACACACACACACACACACACACACACACACACACACACACTCACACTCACACTACACACACACCACCTAACTTCCTTGACTATCTTTTATTCCTTGACATTTACGTTGTTTCTTGCAGGTCATGCTTTGTTTCAATGAGAAAGTGTTCCGCGGTAATCGCTGCATCAAGTATGACTCTTCTAGCTTCACGGCCTTCGTCTCTCCCAATATGCCTCCACTGGTGTCTCTGGAAATCGACATTCACGGTAACTGAACTTACACACAACTATTATTGCTTTTGTAGCTGTTGAAGAGCTAGCGGACTTTACTTTTTCCATCTGCTTGTACTAGGAATATTGTGGAGAAATGGAGCTGGCGATCTGCAGCTGGACAGGAAGCTTGGTAATATGATCTATCATGTTGTAGATGTGGAGCATGTCTGCCACTCCATTCATCCAGTGCCACTTTGGTCTTCCTCTGCTTCTGAAGCCTGAGTATTTGGAGTTTTTGCAGTTGGTGGATAGTGTGTGGGAGTCAACCAGGGTTAACCACTAACACCAAAATCCCAGGCTGAATTTACCCCAGGCATGCAACCAGTGGAGAAAACCCAGACCTGAGATCACCGCTAGTCCAGACATGAAGAGCCACAGAATCTGTGACTGTTTTTGCAGTGCTATGATGATTGATAATTTCATGACAGTGAGGATGAGATCATGATGCTGTGGAGTTCCATGTTGAATTGAGACTGCATGACAGGGTTGTACTCTGATCTTAATTATCCTGGCACCAGCCAGGCCCAAGACATACAAACACCTGCAGTGTTAGTCTGAAAACTTGAGCATCCATAAAATGGATGAGGCTCAACTATGATGTCCCAGTCACGAGTCTTCCCAATGAGCCCAAATCGCACTCAACTCTGGGTGGCTGCTTGACAAGTTTGAAAAATCCCACGTTAATTTATATTTTTACTGATGGGAGTTCAAACCCATGACCTCCTGGTCAGTAGTCCAATTGCGGTAACCACGTGAAATATGTATGATTGTAAGGAATTAAGCATTGCCCTTGCCCCATGCTCGATCACTACTCTAATTGTAAGGAATTAAACAGTGCCCTTGCCCCATGCCCGATCACTACACTAATTGTAAGGAATTAAACATTACCCTTGCCCCATGTCCGATCACTCCTGTAATTATAAGGAATTAAACATTGCCCTTGCCCCATGCCTGATCACTACTCTAATTGTAAGGAATTAAACATTACCCTTGCCCCATGCCTGATCACTACTATAATTGTAAGGAATTAAACAGTGCCCTTGCCCCATACCTTATCACTCCTCTAATTGTAAGGAATTAAACAGTGCCCTTGCCCCATGCCCGATCACTACTCTAATTGTAAGGAATTAAACAGTGCCCTTTCCCCATGCCTGATCACTCCTCTAATTGTATGGAAATAAACAGTGCCCTTGCCCCATACCTTATGCCTCCTCTAATTGTAAGGAATTAAACAATGCTCTTGCCCCATGCCCGATCACTCCTCTAATTGTAAGGAATTAAACAGTGCCCTTGCCCCATGCCTGATCACTCCTCTAATTGTAAGGAATTAAACAGTGCTCTTGCCCCATGCCCGATCACTCTTCTATTTGTAAGGAATTAAACAGTGCTCTTGCCCCATACCTGATCATTCCTCTAATAGTAAGGAATTAAACAGTGCCCTTGCCCCATACCTGATCATTCCTCTAATTGTAAGGAATTAAACAGTGCCCTTGTCCCATGCCTGATAACTCCTCTAATTGTAAGGAATTAAAGAGTGCTCCTGCCCCATGCCCGATCACTCCTCTAATTGTAAGGAATTAAACAGTGCCCTTGCCCCATGCCTGATCACTCCTCTAATTGTAAGGAATTAAACAGTTCCCTTTCCCCATGCCTGATCACTCCTCTAATTGTAAGGAATTAAACAGTTCCCTTTCCCCATACCTTATCACTCCTCTAATTGTAAGGAATTAAACAGTGCTCTTGCCCCATACCTGATCATTCCTCTAATAGTAAGGAATTAAACAGTGCCCTTGCCCCATACCTGATCATTCCTCTAATTGTAAGGAATTAAAGAGTGCTCTTGCCCCATGCCTGATAACTCCTCTAATTGTAAGGAATTAAACAGTGCTCCTGCCCTATGCCCGATCACTCCTCTAATTGTAAGGAATTAAACAGTGCCCTTGCCCCATGCCTGATCACTCCTCTAATTGTAAGGAATTAAACAGTTCCCTTTCCCCATGCCTGATCACTCTTCTAATTGTAAGGAATTAAACAGTTCCCTTTCCCCATACCTTATCACTCCTCTAATTGTAAGGAATTAAACAGTGCTCTTGCCCCATGCCCGATCACTTCTCTGATTGTAAGGAATTAAACAGTGCTCTTGCCCCATGTCCCGATCATTTCTCTGATTCTAAGGAATTAAACAGTGCTCTTGCCTCATGCCGATCATTTCTCTGATTCTAAGGAATTAAACAGTGCTCTTGCCCATGCCCGATCACTTCTCTATTGTAAGGAATTAAACAGTGCTCTTGTCCCATACCCAATTATTCCTGAGTTTATTTTGTGGTCTAAGGCTGATGGACGTTGAATTAATCTGCTGAGTGCAAGGTTCTGTCTGTTTCAGTGGACTGGCCAGCCATATTTCGTGGTGGGGAGACAGAGAAGTTCTGCGTGCATACCAACATGTGTCGCAATGTTGGAATCTTGCGCCTCTTCCCAGGCATCACGTCACAGACGGTACATACAGTTTCATTGGGAATATATCTAAACGCAAATTTTACTGTCACTGTTATTTTTGTTCATGTTCAAGCCCGTATGTACAAAGCCATCAAAACAAACACAATACATCAGCTGGGAGAAAAGAAAAAAGGAAATTTCTAGCACAGAATTTGTAGAAGGTGGGAATACTATTTATACTGAAAGAGTCCCCGGCATCCCCTCGGGGAAATGCAAATATGAAAGAGGAGTATGGCCTACATGGTATTGAGGTTCCTTGTTTACAGAAGATTTTTTTTTTTTTTTTGCAAGTCCACACAATCCAAAACAAGTGCGACTGCCTGCGTTCAAGCAAACAGGAACCAGAAAAACACGAAAATAGAATCTGAATGCGTATTTGATACAACAAGACAAGATAGGCGCAAATTTTCAGCCAACTGGCCTTTGTTAAGCGTGAATGAAAAGATCACAAACAAACACCAAATTCAAAATTAGGAGAAAAATTTAGTCCTCTTCTCTCACTGGATGAAGCACCAGGGAAGTTTTAGTCTTTTTCTTCTAATTTTGTATTTGGTGTTTGTTTGTGATCTTACATTCACGCTTGACCAAGGCCAGTTGGCTGAAAATTTGCGCCTGTCTTGTCTTGTTGTATTAAATACGCATTCTGATTCTATTTTCGTGTTTTTCTAGTTCGAGTCTACACAAATGAAATTAGCAAAACTAATCTTTACTTTCCTCTTCTTTCCCTTAACTCTGTGTGGAGTCCTTGGAATGCTGCAATTCCCAGGTTCCTCCTCATGTGTCAGTTGTGTGCCAAGGCCCTGGGTCTCTGCAAATGGTTTTTCTGTCTATTCTGCAATGTTGTTGTTTTTGTTTTTTTTACAACAGAGAAATTTACTGGTTATAACAAGTATTTGCCTGTCTAATGGGACCTCTGGATTAGGCTTAATAATGTTATCATCCCAATTTTTCCTACCTGATTTTCATGACATATCACACTTAACATTCCTAATCCTCACTGTGATATAGCCCTGTTATTTTTCTTTGACAGAAGGCTGTTCAGATACATCCAACTTTTCTGGAAATTAGGTAGATACACAGTAACAGAAGCTGATGCATTCATGTTTGATGCCATTAGATGAATCACCTGTTCATAAGAAAAAAATAACCTAAGCTTTACACAGATATGTTTACCTTTAGTAAGGAAATTTCTTATCTTGGAGGTCCAAACTGGCTGTGTTTGTGGGTTACTTTATGTATTAGGAATGTTTAGTGTGATGTAACAAGAAAATTGGGATGATAATAATGTGACTCCTATGTGCACTTATGTATTATTATGATTATATGTATATAATATATATGTATAGATTTTTACTGTGTGGCCATTTTGGGGTGTGAGGTGTTTTTTAGGTAGTCATACCCTCATCTAGAAGCATTGAGACCTTGAATGTAAAAACTTCTGATTTATTTTTCATAACAAGGTCATGTTATGATCATTTTTGTTTGTTTTATATTTATAAAAGTAAATTTAACTGATGATGATGGTGGTGGTTGTCGTGTGACAGGTGAAAGCCTTTCTGCAGCCCCCTATGCAGGGTGTGGTTTTGCAGACCTATGGATCAGGCAATGCTCCCAGTAACCGTGCAGACATCATGGACATCATCAAGGAAGCCAGCAAGTGGGGCGTGCTCATCGTCAACATTACTCAGTGCAGTCGTGGCAATGTCTGTGCTGCCTACGCCACAGGCGTGGTGAGGAAATGTTAATGATAACAACAGTGAGTTTTAAGACTGTAGAGAGCCTGGTTCTACCATAGTTGATGGGCAAGAAGTCGGTGAGTTTGTTTAGGAAAGGGAAATTTGGATATAATGGGAGTGGAGAATTACACTTTCGATAATAGGAATGTGGAATTAGGGATTACACAGTTGATAACTGCCGTATGTATAGTATTATCTTGACATAAAACATGACTGATATTGTCCATTTTTAATAATGGGTAAGGGGAATTCTGTTTCTATTTGCTTGATAACTACTTTATGTATGATATTATCTTGACATAAAACATGACTGATATTGTCAGTAGTGGTTTCATTGCTTTTCCCTCACACTTTAAAAACCTGTGCAGGCATTGCAGCATGCGGGGGTGATACCTGGGGGAGACCTGACCCCTGAAGCAGCTCTGTGTAAACTGAGCTACATTTTGGGCAAGGATAATTGGGACGCGGAGAAACGCAAACAGGTCAGCGTTACTTTGGCTCAGGATTGATTGGTCAAGCCCTGTCCCTTTCACTCCCCTTATTCATTTCACTGCCTCACCCTGTCCGCCTCTATCGTACATTTTCAGCCATGATAGCAAGAGGCATCTCCTTAGATTGTGTGCGCAAATGCATTGATATGTGTACTTCATTTTCTTTTCATTTTTCTTCCTGTTGAAGTATTGTGTATGTTTTGAAATGGTTATAGCCCTGATATGGCTCTACGCAGTCAGCTGGGCTTTAACCCTTTCAGTGCGAAAGTGTAAATAAAGAGAATGCCTGTGTCACAGAGTTTTAAACGTCTTGACTTAAAATAAAAAAAAATTCATATCTCTTCATCCAGCCCAGAAAACCCCACAACACTATATATTTTCTTGTTCAGTATACTTTACAACACACCAGGAGCAGCAATACTTTCGTTATTACGATTGCCAGTGCTAGTAATGTCACTTCAACTCTTATATGGGTCAAGTTCGACTTCGGACATCAACATTGAAATATCGCCTGCATGCACCAGATTCTCAACATTTTCACTCTTATCGAGTGAATCAAACAGACTGCAAATCAGAATCAGCTCCACAAGTAATGATTTCTGCACTTCTTTTGCTGTATAAGTTGTTTTTCAGGCCAGATCGACGCTCAGTGTTGAAGCGAGTTCGTCTGCCATTGTTTGCAGTCGCTGAATAGTAGGGGGTCACCTTTTTGATCGCACAGGCAGAAAAGCCTGGAAAACGTCACACATATGTAGTAGCATCTATTTATAGAGGGAATCCTGAAGTCTCCGTTGATATCTCACACGTCTCTGAAAGTGTTGGGGTTTTCTTGCTAAAAGTAGGAAAGGTTACCGATAAGTGTTGGGGTTTTCTTGCTAAAAATAGGAAAGGTTACCGACCAAATATTCGATCAGTGGCACTGGAGGTGTATGTTTCTTTTGACCGAATATTAGGTCGGAAGCAGTGAACAGGTTAAACAAAAATAAATAATAACAATGACAATGATAGCAAAATAGAACTGAACCCTTTCGCTATGTCACCCTTTCCATCGGCTTCCTGCAGGGTGAGGGAGTGAAAGGGTTGACTTTTTGTCACAACAGAGAAACAAATTCACAAGATTTAGGACAAAAACAGCAACATAACATCCAGCTTCTCTGATGTTTGGCTAAGTTGGAGAAAATGAAAACCTGAAGATATGGAAGCATTTATTCTGACTCCCTCAAGATTGTCATAGTTGGGGGAGATTGGTTGATGCCTTATGCTTCACCTGGGGCAAAGAGGATTGACGTTGATTGATTGTTGATTTTTGCCAGCTCAACGATACATTAGGGAAGTTAGCTGTTCTGTTGTCATTTTATTTCCTAAATCTTGTGAATTTATTTCTTTGCTGTTTTTGTGTATGCTTGACAAAGGCCAATTGACTGGAAATTTAGGTCTTATTTTGTTTTGTTGATTCAGTATGCTTTCTCATTCTGTTTGCACGGGTTTGTGTTTCTATTTGCTTGAACCTTGGCAGTCACTTCCAGATTTCATACTGTTGATGGAAGGAGCTTCCCACAGATATTTGTCATTTTCAGTCTGTGTCCTCTGTTAAGAGAGTTTTAGAAACTTATCTCTTTAGACTTTTTTGTTACTCATATTTTTCTCACCTCTTTCTTTCCTCCTCCCTCCAACCAACTGTCAGTATCATACTTGTATGATTGGTTATGTGAAACAGTGTTATTTGTGTGTATTTCCATTCATTTGTTAAAGCTCACATGAACATATGTGCATCTATGAGCATGAGTCCCTGTGTAGACGCCTGCCTGTTAATGTGCATACGTGTGTCTGCATATCTGTATGTGTGTGTGTCTGTGTGTTGGTGTGTGCATATGTATTTAATATGGAAACATGTTCTGTTGTCATGTCATACAATACTGTTGTTTTCTTTCTTGTTATGTCTTGCTTCTGTCATTGATTTATTGTTGACTTATGCCTTTACTGTTGACTTATACCTTTATTTACAACATTTTTCTGTACATTGCAAAGTGTGTAGGAGCTTGCTCCCTGGGATATTATTATCATTGAGATGTGTTTTGTTCCAAGCAGTGTTTTCATGAACATGTGTATGCACAATGTCCTGATTGGTTGACATACACTGTATAGGCGTTCTGTTGCTGCTGCCTGCATACTCCATTTTCAGCGGGTTAGCCTGCCATAGAGGCAGTCATACCTCTTTCTAAGGGGCGGACATTCCATTAATTTTGATGTTTATGTAAACCATTGAGCTGTCAAATATCTTATAGGATCATGAGTGTGTGTATTTGATGTCCTGCATGCTGTATATATAAGCAGGGCATTCAGGCTGTAGTAGATCTGCTTATATGTTGACCCGGAAGATCAGAAAATTCTCTACCCTTTATCCACCAGGCACTCCCCAGACAAGGTTTCAATTTGGATCTATCTAATTGGAAGTTTGGCACCCTGACCATTGGGCTGTTTCACCTGTCATGAAGGGAGCTGCTCATATCATGCACAAGTGGGTGCTCTGCTCATGAAAAGGTTAAGCAGACACAGGTTTTAAAATGTAGTCTGTTATTATTACTATTAGAGTAGAATTCACAGTTCTCGTTTGATTCAGTAAGTCGACAGGTGATCCCCTCACATGTGAGTTTTGTTTACGTGGAAATGATGGTGAGAGAATTTTTCAATCTCGATCTTTCTTAGATGCTGGCGCGCAACATTCGTGGTGAAATGACGATGAGGTTTCACGACAAGTCCATTTTGGATCATGACCTGATTGAGGGTGTGGCCAGAACGCTCAGTCTAAGCACACGGGATGAAATTCAGACGGTGAAAGACGCGCTCTTCCCCAGCCTCTTGTGTGCTGCTGCCAAGTCCGGCGACATTCCTGCTTTAGAAAAGTTGATCAATTCGGTCAGTAGGTCATCATGGTTTACACTTGACAGTGTTATGATTGTTTATCTCCTTTGATGGAATGTATATAGAATAGTCCAAGTACGGTGCATTCCTTTTTTTAGTAAAATAAAAATTCCATATTTTAGTTAATAAGAAACCTATGACAGGCCCCTTTTAATGCTATTGTATTTGTATTCCAGGCATCATAATTCCCTCTAGATTGTGAATTTTAAAAAGATTTTCCCCCTTCAAAAATAGTTATTTTGTTTACTTGAGTAGTGTGAGTATGAATGATAAAAGAGTTACTGTGTTTACTTGAATACTGTGAGTATGAATGATGAACTGATAAGCTGAAAAATTGTCAGATGCTGGTCAGTATATTTTGCTTACATATTCCCTGTTATGTCATTGTTACTAAAAATGAGATCAAGTACTTGTAAATGAATGTTTTGTAAGGTTAGTACCAGCACGCGCGTACGTGACCACAACACATGCAGGTAGGTGGTGAATAAGAAGTTGAGGTACTTCCTGTTATGTTTGATAACATTGCCATGTGATGGTACTTACAGAATGTGTCACCTTATGTCTTTATGCAATGTCTCCAGGAAACAGTGGGGTATTTTACCTCTTTTTTGTCAACAACAAGACTAAATACAAAGTAAATTCCATGGTCATACTACAGTTTATAATGCAAATCTTCACATTACCTTGTAGTATATGATTGGGGCTAACTGGGAGGTCTAATGTCTTTGTTCTCTGTGGGTTGAGTGTTGTCCATAATGCTTGCTGGAATGGGCAATTGGCGTATTATTTTCTGGACCACTGTCTGCCACTAATTTGTTATTTTCATCACCTGCTCCCTCACCAACATCAATATCAGACTCAATTAAAGCTGATTGGTGACAGGTGACAGGGAGTCTGCCAGATAATTGCTGGTAGATTTGGGTGGAGCACATATGTAATTGTCCAGATTGGTGAACCCCTCTTCAGCAGACACTTAAATCTAAACATGATCAGTAGTTAGAAGTGAAAGTGTATTCTGATTCCAAATTGCTTGAATAGTTGAGCTTTTCTTTCTTTATACTATGTAGTTGTGTTGTATGATGTTATGCTGTGTATCTGATGTGTTATGCATATATGCAAGTTGTCCATGTGAGTCTTCTTTTTCATCATGTGATTGCTAAACTTGGTTCTTTTCTCTAATAATCTTTTTTTTACAATTTTGGCAAGCTCAAGAGTGTCAGCAATGCTGCAACTTCTGCCCAAATTTGAACATATAATAAGATCAGTGAAAAATATACATTTTTTCCAAACCTAGTTTCCTCAAGATGAAATCATATTCTAGCTGTGGATTTCTTCATAACATAATATGACAGAAAGTCCAGCCCCCAATATTTTGTGTCTGTGTTTGTCACAACAGGGAGCACATGTGTTATCAGTGAACCAAGATGGCCGCACTCCCTTACACGTAGCCAGCAGTCTGGGTAACCTCGAAATCGTCATCTTTCTGCTGGAAAAGGGAGCGTCGGTGCACGTCCGTGATCTTAGGGGGGATAATCCTCTGATTGATGCTGTCCTGTCCAAACATCTTCCGGTGATCAAGATCTTGGTGAAGACGGGAGCTCGTTTGCCATGGGCGACCATCCGTATTGCTGTTAATCTTTGCAGGTGTGTGGAATGGCCCGGGAAGACAGGAAAAGAAGGAGCATTCTTGTCTGTCCATGGTTCTCTGTGATTTAACCCCCATCCCTCCCTCCCTCTTTCTATGTCTGTCTCTCTGTCTGTCTGTCTGTCTCTCTCTCTCTCTCTCTCTCTCTCTCTGTCTGTCTGTCTCTCTGTCTCTCTGTCACACACGCACACACTGTCAGTGCTGTTTCATATTTTCATACGTAACTTATTCTCACACAGGCAAACATAGTCAAGTTAATGCGTTCTCTGTACAGGGGCATCATAGGGAAGCAGTTATCCCCACACTGTGAATGAAATTGTAGGGCTTTGACCAAGCTGCTGTGTAAAGCTGCAAACATTGCTACTGTCTGGCTCTGTGTTTTTCTCCCTTCACCTCCCTGTCTTTCTCTCACACCCTTGACTTGAGTATAAGATCTGGATTTTCTTCAGTAATCTTTATTTTAAAAGGATAACTGTTAATATGGCTTGATCATCTTGTTGCCATTATTGATGTTAGATTTTAAGTGAGCACAGTATTTGCATGTTTTGATACATATCTCACATCTCAACCACTGTCATTCATGTTTTCGAATATCTCTTACATTTCACCTGCAGTCACTCTTTTGTTCTACTAATATAACATGCAGGCTGCTATGATGCCTTTATTCCAGACAATTTTCACATGTTCTTGTCAATCTTTTCTGAGACAGTGTTGTGTTGTTTTGAGATTTTTATCAAGCTGAGTGGTACAAAGATTACAAAGGTCTCGAGACTAAAACATCACTTCCCCACCAAATCAGCAAGTTCCATGCAAGTAGCTTTGATGCCATATGTATGGTCTGCATTGATTACATGTATTGTCACTGTATGTTTTTCTTTTTTTCTGGTATGATCTGACCGAGTTCATTGTTTCATTGCATAGTGCGGTGGCGTTGAATGACCTTGAATTGCTCGAGGCATGGCATGCAGCAGGAGCGGACATGAACTGTGCAGACTATGACAACCGCACGCCTTTGCACATTGTGAGTAGTTTTTGAAGAGCTTACTTTACTTTTTTACTTTTTCCTTCCGCTTGTACCGGTGGGCATCGCGGGGAGATACAGTCGTCTGTCAGCAGCAAGGCGGGTGGCCTGGAGAAGGGACATCTCGTGAGCTCTGAGGGTGTCTGCCACGGAGTCGCTCCATCGTCATCTTGGTCTTCCTCTGGCTCTCCAGCCAGAGTATCTGGTGTTGTATGCCCGAAGAGCTGGATGGTTTAGGGGCATACGTGTGAGGTGTCCGAACCACTTGATCCTCATATGTTCGATGTGTTGTAGGATTGGTGTTGCTTCTACCATGTCTCGTATCACCTCATTTCTGATCTTGTCCCGCCTTGTCTTGTTTACTGCTTTCCTCAGGCATTTCATTTCACAGGTGACCAGTTTTCTCTCGAGGGCTTTAGTTAGGGACCATGTCTGGCACTGGTATGTCAGCATTGGTAGAAAAATGGCGTTGATGAGTTTCGCCTTAGTGCTGGTGGGAATGCTGGGGTGTTTCAGGAGAGGAGCAAGTTGGTAGCTGACTGCGTTGGCTTTCTGGCATCTGGTCTCGATTTCTCTGTCTAGTTTGCCATTTTCAGTGAAGATGCTGCCCAGGTATTTAAATTCACTGGCTTGCTTCAACTTTTGAAGAGCAAAAAGCAATAAAAATAGTCAGCTGTGACCCTGAGCTCGGTCTTAGGGGATTGGTATGGTAGAGACCTCCCTCCCTACCCATAGGTCAGCTGTTTTGAAATCCCTTGTGGGGATGCCAGGGTCTCTTTCAGTATAAATAGTATCCCCTCCTTCTGGAAATTATGTGCTAGAAATTTCCTCTTTTCTGTCACTCTCTTTGTTTCTGCATTGTTCGTTGGCTTTCTGTCATTTCTTCCTATCGTTTTCTGCCTTGCTGGTCCATTCACCTGTATATGTTTGATAAAATCTTATGTACTTTTTCTTAGGATTGATAATTGGATGCATGTATTAAGTGCATTTTTGGCTCTAGGGAGGTGAGATATGGTAATTTATGCCCGTTTTTATAGATGCAGTGGTGTCCTTAGGTATGCTTAAATTTGTATTCAGGTTTGTTTTTTAAATCCTGTGTGCGATAAATTGGATGGAGTGGTCAACGTCGGGGCATGTCCTTAGATTATGTGCACGAATGCATTGATATGTGTACTTAATTTTCTTTTCTTTTCTTTTTTCATGTTGAAGTTTTGTATGTTTTGAAGTGGTTATAGCCCTGATATGACTCTTTGCAGTTGGTTGGGCTTTAAACAACAATAACAACAATAACAGCTGTTTGAGGGCAGGTACCTCTCCTCTCCCTTGTCACTTTACCTGCCTCAACTATGACTAAGGTTAGATATCCACTGACAGTTGGGTGGACTAGAGACTTCATGGCACTCTTTTGGTCTGAAGAGAATCTCTGTCTTGAAATTCTGTGCTAGAAATTTTTTCTTTTCTGTCTCTCACTTAATTTTGTTTCTGCCTTTGTCTTTTGCTTTCTGTTATCTCTTCCTACTGTTTTCTGCCATGCTGGTTCGTTCACCTGTATGTGTTTGATAATGCCATACATGCTTTATGTCAGGATTAATATTTGGGTATATTTATTGATTGCATTTTTGGTTCCGAGGAAATGTGATGTACAGAAGTAATCTGAGGCAATTTAAGGCTGTTTTTATATATATTTTAGTATGCTTAATTATGTGCATGCCTTTTGTTCTCAGTTTTTTTAACCCCCTGATGATAACTTGGGTGGAATGGTCACATACAGGGGCATATCCTTAGATTATGTGCATGAACATATTGATATGTGTTCTTAATTTTCTTTTCCAGATTTTTTTTTCTCATGGTCAGTGAGGTATTGTGTGTTGAGCTCTGATATGGCTCTGCTCAGTCAGCTGAGTTTTGAACATTGGTGGTAATAATAAGGGGGGAGAAAATCTGTGTCCAGTCGAGGATCTAACCCAGAAGCTGTCGTTTCTCAGACAGGTGCACTGAACAGCTGGACCACACACTTCCACTTGAACATGCATACACAGTCAACTTGCATGTTTGTGTTCGTGCTTGCTCATATTATTGCTCATACTCCTACCATTTGGTAGTAGAAACTCAAGTCCTTGCCAGTATTTAGGGTGTACGCACAGGCTTATGGCTTATTTCGTGGTTATTGTGAATCTTTTTCAACACATGGCTTTGTGAGGTCAGTGTATATGGAAAAAAAATCTGGGCAGACCAGTCACGTCCTGTATGAACAGCATCACCATCATCAGTGGTTTCAAGGTCTACAAAGTAGCGCAGAAAAGTCAAGACCAAAGTCAGTGGGGGAAGTTTTTGTGACATCTACTGCGAGGGCAACCATCAAACTTGATGATGTTGATGGGTGTTGAGTGATCATGAACAGATGAATGAGTGTGTGTTTTCTGTATCATGTTATACACTCACATTGCTGTCTGTTATATCAAGGTTGATTGGTTACATTTATGTTTCATATGTTAGCAAATTCTAGAAAAGTGACTCCTCCTTCTGTAGCATTAATGCGGAATAGTAGACTCCCGTCCTTTGAGCTACAGTATTGATTTGTTAAAATTATGTGCATGCTCACATTTCCTTTACTCAGTCGTTGTTTATGAATTGATTGGTTTTGTTTATTCAGTTCTTTCTGTCGTTCATTGAAATGGATAGTGTCTGTTGGGTGAAGGTGCAGATTTTATGATCTCACAGATCAATCATATTATGTGTGTACCTGCCACAACCTGAACCCCTTGTTGTGCATATGTATGCTAAACATCATTTTCGTTTTTATTTTTCAGGCAGTGACATGTTACCGTAAAGAGATTGTTCAGTTTTTGGTGAACAGCGGTGCTCACTGTAATCTGCAGGATATCTTTGGACTGACTCCTTTCACTTTGGCTCAAAAGATGGGTCATAAAGACCTTGTGGAGGTGATGTGCCCAGAAGGACCTTGGCCAATACAGATGAACATGAGTTCTACCATTGCAGATGAAAACACTACGTAAATGGAATAAAGTGATCATTTTAGAAAAAAAGACCATGTATGGAGCATATGTAGTTTACGTAGTAAGAAAATAAAGTGGAAAGGACCAACAGTGGAACAGCTGTTCTCAGACGCATAGAGATTGGTAACTCACTTTGCAGTTCACTATGTCTGTCTTGCTGTGGCAACCCTTGCTTGGCAGACCCTGCACTTCAGAGGCTCAGGATGGGACAAACTACAGGTTTTAACATCTCAGAGACGTCTGTCACAAGGGCAGATAAAATGATGACTTCAGTGAAACCAGACAGTGATTACCAAGTTTGTGTAGTTTCCAATCTCCCGATCCATATGTCAAGTCTGCTACATAGAACTGGACTGTTGAAGTACATTATGCTGCTGTCCTTGAGGTGTCAAGGATCATGCTTCTAGCTGGATCATATAGCTGCTTCAGTCACAAGATCATCAGCCATTCACTCTTAGCACAACAATCGACACGCAGTTTGTACAGATTCTAAAATAGTGATGCAGCAAATTTACACAGAAAACTTTGACAAGTTTATATTAAAATATTTGTCATACATAAGGTTACATGTTTGCAATATGGTATGTGGCCGCCCAAATCTCCAAATGCCAAGTCTAAAAATGCAATACATTTTTTAGTTACTGGCATATTTTGACTGTAGCTGTCTTCAGTTTGGTTTGAGAGTTACTGCTTAGTTTCAGTGTTTATTTCTTCTAAGTTACTGCTTCATTTTCATTTTGGAGTTCATGCTGTATGATTCAACCTGCACAGATGTGCAACCGATTTTACCCAGGAAAAGGCCTCCTCAGTAGTTTGCCTTTTGTCAATCATTCCATGGACTGCTCTGTTCCTACCTTACACCTCAGCACTGGTGTCAGAACGTTTTCTCAGATTCACTTATCTGTCTTCTTTGATCTGGGTGATTTCTCCTTATACTTGTTTATCCTCGTTGATTTCATTTAAAAACCTGAAAACATGCCCCACATCACTGGGATGATAATTTGTTTTAGAAAATCAGTAGGAATTTTAGACAACAGATCTTTTGATAATTGATATGTCAAATGGTTAATCCTTCCACTTTCAGAAAATCAGAATTTTAAACAACAGATCTTTTGATAATTAATAAGTTAAATGGTTAATCCTTCCACTTCTAGTAACTCGTCCACAATTGATTGATTTAGCAGGGGATTTCAGGCTTTGGAAGATTGTTTACACGTCACAGAATGGGGTACTAGGAGAGGAAATGTGAGATTGTCTTGCCAGTGGCCAAATCCACATTGCAGATGACAGAAAAATTAATGAGAGATGTCAGAGGGTTGTGTTGGTTTCCTCGCCAAAGGAGTACCTTCACTCACTCAAGCTGCATGACTGAACACTTGTTGTCACCAAATAAGAGGCTTTGTTAATGATATCTTAAATCAGTTGAGATCAGACAAGGCTCTAAAGTGAGCCAATGGCAATTTTTTCTCCTCTGATGACTTATCTGATAATGACAGTATTCATGGTCCCTGTGGATCCCTGATTCTGGGATTAGAATGGAAAGGGGAAACATCTGAAGCATTCTGCCACTCTTCTCCCTGGAAAGAGTATGTGTATGGAGATGTGTTGGGGTGCTTGAATGAGCAGTACTGTTAGACCTGTAATACCAGTAAGTCAGTGGCAAAAATAAATAAATTATTCTGTAAATAAAAGAGAATGTAGAGTGAATCTGTCTAACAGGCTGTGGTTTCACACTCTTCCCATGCCCTCCCACCACAGATTGTAGTTATAGGGTTGACTGATCATTCCATCATATTGAAATATCTTGGATCATTGGACTGAAAAGTTCTCACACATGAGATGGGTAAACATGAAGGGAGGGGATCACCTGGAAATTGCCTTGCTCTCATATGACCTGTTTTGGTGGGTTCAGAGGTATGTTGGAGAATCAAGATGAGCCACTGGGAGGTCATGACACAGATGCAGTGCTGAAAATGGAGCAGTGAAAGAAGGAAAAGAAAAAAGATGGAAAGAGAGACTGTCATGAAACTGAATGCGGATACTAAATATTCTAATTTGGAGATTGTCTTCAGACTGAACGCACACTGACTAAATATTCTGATCTACTAGTCTTCTTTCTGGTCACAAGCTTTCAAGCCTCATCACAAGACCTTGACTGCTGCAGATGAGAAACATAGTGCTGCAACTGATACAGAATGCAGCCTTCATGGATGAATATCTATAAAGTGTTAAAATTATCCACTTACAAAAAGACTTGTTACAGCACTGAAATAGCAACACAGATAAATAAAACAAAAAGCAGATATGAATATACACAAGAAAAAATATATGAAAAAGTTTGTAGAATTTCTATTCAAAAACTACATGTTCACAGCACTGAAATCACAACATTAATGAGACAGAAGAGGTCACAAGAAGAAATAACTTCAACTTCCAGTCACAAGTAAAAATGGCTTCAACTTTCAGTCACAAATAGAAATGGCTTCAACTTTCAGTCACAAATAGAAATGACTTTGAGTCACAAATAGAAATGGTTTCAGCTTTCAGTCATCTATTCTTCCTCATGGGGATGCGGGGGGGGGTGTTCTTCAATATAAATACTTGTATAGTATCTTGCATTGTGGAATTCCTATGCTTGAAATTTCCTCTTTTCTGTCACTGTCTTTTTTTTTTTTTTTTTTTTTTGGTACTTTTTTCCTTCCCTACTTGTCCTTTCACATGTATGTTTTCCATAAAACCATATTTTTTGTCAGTTAGGATTGATAATTGGGTACATGTGTTAATTTTAATTTTATCACTGAAGAAATGTGAACTGCTTTATATTAATTTTAGGTACTATATGCCAATTTTTATATCTGTTTTTGTGTGCTTAGTTATGTTTATGCTTTTGTATTCAGTTGTTTTTTTTAATTCACCTTGTGATAAATTGGTCAGAATGGCCAAGGCTAGGAACATATCCTTAGATCATTTGTTTGAATGCATTGATGGTGTACTTCACTTTTTCCCCAGGTTTTCTTTTTGTCCAGGGTCATCAATGTGTTTAGATGTGTGTTTTATTTGAGATGATTATAGCCCTGGTATGATTCTAAACAGTTAACTGGCCTTTAAATAATAATAAAAGTAACTAGCCATTCTCCCACTGTGATCTCTCTCTCTCTCTTTACTTCCAAATCTTTGACTGCAGATATTCTTGAGAATTAAATACCTCTGCTGCTTGCATGAGAGCACATGTGTGGTCTGCAGAGTGCAAAAATATTTGTGAAGAAACAACTTGACACATCACCCAGTAATGAATGGCCTTTTAACTTGCTGAACTGTTGCTTGTAGCCTTTTCTTCTTCTCGCTGTTGCTGTTGAAACATTTGTGAAGAACTCATAACTCATCACACTCATTGCCCAACAGTGAATAGCCTCATAACTTGCTGAATTGTTACTCGTAACTTTTGCTTCTTGTTCTTGCTGTTACTGTTGTACAAGTGTTATATGCATATTGTTGCTATTGTGACATTTGAAAGATCAATCTTTACACACATTTAATGAAGAGTATTTATACTGAGACAACAGAAAGTGTGTTCTCATATATGTTAAAAAGAGTGTGCTTTGTTGTTCACCGTGGGCAAGAGAATTGTTTGGAATGTGTAGTATATTGAATATAGATTAATGATTGCTTTTTCATGTATCATGCTGGTGATGCTTCAGTCAATGTGCTGTTCATGTACACTTTCTTAATTTTCTTTATGAATAAGATAAGTCATTCCAAAAATGTTAAGTTTCTCCACTCGTTCATGGTTTAGCATAATGGCAATTTGAAAATCAATTTGTTTCAGTCAAACTTCTACTAATGTCCTTGTTAAGATGAAAATTTTGCCAGACTGCTTCTACAAACGTTTATGTTCTTGTCAAGCAGAGTACTTCTACAAATGTTTATGTCCTTGTTAAGATGAACATTTTGCCAGACTCACATTTTGGTCTGTCTTACACAACTGACTGGGAATCCTGGATTCGAACTCCCCATCAGTTAAAAAAAAAAGTTGTGTGATTTTTTTATACCTTTACCTACTGGCTTTTACCCAAAATTCAGCAAAGTAGTCGTTTATTGGGAAAACTAGGACCACATATTCAAGCTTACACATAGCATATGCTTCAACGAGAAATCTGAGCAACACCGCAGGTATCTGTATCTCCCAGGTCTCCCAGGATATATTATGAACAAAGCATTGAATACACCCCTGTCATGTTTTCTTTTTTAGGATAGACATAAACCTGCATTTACTTACTTGTTTCTGAATGGTTTATATCTCACCTAACAGTCAGGCATGAGAACAGATGATTGGTTTTCAGTGTCACTGTTGCATAAAAACTACCTAAAGGAGTGTGGGAAAAAGATTTAGTGTGACTTGAAAGTCTTGTATTCTTGTAAGTCTTTGCTTGAGCCAGTAATCATTACTTTAATCTGCATTTGTTAAAAGAAGCCATCCTTTTGATTCAGATGTTTGGATATCATCATTTGTGAATATAGATATAACTCTCAAAATGTGTGCTTCCTCCTCCTTCTTTGCCTTGCACTTGAGCTCCATTTAAATTTTGATGTGTCTAAAACTGCTGAAAGAAAAGTATACATATTGCATAAATGTTTAATCATATCAGCTTTTGTAATCTTTTATTGAGACCTTAATATAATCCCTTTTTTTCCCATGGAGGGGAGGAATAAGAATATGATTGCCAAAAGTTTTTTTGAAACTAATGAGTCCAAGGCAACAGGAGATAGAAACTGATGATTCAGGTGTCATCTGTCATGAACACGCTATCACATTTAAAGTATGTTGCGCTCATTCATATCATTCCATCATGTGTCATTTTGTGTGACTATCACATATGAGGACAATATTTGTTATGATCATTTCATAGGGTATTTCAACACTTGTGACTATTGCCAGAGTACTTGTTTCGTTGTGTTCAGAATCCTTTGCATTTCTTTGGCAGATTCTGGTAATACTCCAGCTTCCTCACTTTTGCTGCAAAAGTTAGTTGACACTCAGTATTTGGAGGGCTTTCTGTGATGTGAGACAAGTTGATACTGAGTGTCTAGTTGTGTTGAGATTCAGATCTTAATTATTTATTTATTTACTTTATATATCTGGGGTTTTTTTTCTTTGAAGATAAGATACACAGTTACACATATCACTTACATGTAAACGAGATTGTCCCGAAGATAGACTGATACAATACTAGTATAAAAAATGTAGACTAGGTAAAACATAGGACAGGTAGGACCTCAGGACCTGGCCAGCTCATGGGTTTATGTGCAGGCTTAAGGCTTGTGCCATGGTCACCATACACATGGCACCTGAGACGTTAGTGCTGGGGAATTCATTCCGAGCGTGGAGATGTCATCGAAAGAAACTGAAACTGAAAATGATGGGAATGTTTTGTCATGATGTGATGGCATTGTTATTTTGTGAATATCGTGTACATGTTGTGTGTATAACTGTGTGAGCATGTTCACAGATACTGTTGGAACAGTTTTCATATATATATATATGCCTTGAGGTGGTCATGCAGTTCAGATGTGATATGCTGAAGGAGATTATGATAAGGTATGTGCAATGATGAATCACTTTTTGGCTGCAAGATGTGGGAAGTCAGCTGAATGTATTAATTGCCCACATAATTGAGCATTGTGTCTTTCCACCAGTAGAGTGGGATATGAATTTGGAAATGGTATTGCATTTTCAGAATGTGGGAATTAGTCTGCAATTCTTTTTTTCTTTAATTTGTTCATATCTCACATAAATTGCACAGATCAGGGTGCCCTTCTGCATGTGCAGGAGCTTGATTTTTGAAAAATACAGCATTACTGCTGCTTGAATTATATATTATGCACACACAGACACACACACACACACACACACACACACACACACACACACACACACACACACACACACACACACACACACACACACACACACACTCTTCAGGTCATTACTAACATTCTGATGTAATCTTCAATTTTAAAAAAAAAATTAAATTCTGCATGTTTCATCATTTGTTGCACAACACAGTAGCCTGATGGGCTTACACCAATATCACTATATGTGTATAATGTTGTTGTTTTTTTATTGTTGGCAAACTATGAATTACTCAATCAATTATTGCAAGTGTCTTATGTATTAGATTAAAAGTTATGAACAATTTATTTGAATGATTTGGGGCTGTTTCTATGAGAGAAATTCACCTTTTTTTTTATCTTTATCAAAGAAGGGTGGAAAATATGATGCTGACATTGTACAGGTTTGTATGTTAGCTCTTTGAAGAAGCAAACATCAGAATGTTTCAGTTGAAGAAGAAGAATTCGACCACAAAACAAGAAAAAAGCTGCCAGTATTCACATTTCATTCCAGTTTTTTTGTTTTTTTTTTTGTTTTTTTTTGGGGGGGGGGGGGGGGGGTGGGGGGGGGGGTTTCGTACAGGCTGGCTTTCTTGATAAAGCTGAAGACTCAAGATCTAATGTTTCGAGCTCAGTTCCAGCCCTTGACACAAAAACTGGCCTGTTCACTGCCCACCTTACTGCTTCAGTCATTCTGGTGGTGTCATCTTAGTATTTCATAAGTCCCATTCTTCCTACCCCACCCCCCTCCCTTCCACACACACACACACTCCTTTCCCATTTCAAGTCCTAGTGTATAAAGTTTTGCACAAGTTAAAGGAATCTGCCAGATAATTCCTGGCAGATTTGGGTGGAGCACATTGAATTGTTTAATGCTTTGAATCCCTCTTGAACAGACTCTGCAAACTCCAAAAAGAAACTATTGCAGATGATGAGACATGGTTTTACACAGAGAAGGGACAAGGCTGTATGAAGTAGATTTGCATCAGACACATTGGATGATGAGACATAGTTTTACAGAGAGAGGGGACAGGGCTGTATGAAGTAAGTTTGCATCAGACACATTGGCTTGCATCATGACAAGCACATATTTGTAATTAGTATGGATGTAGATGCTAGTTCTGTGGAGAGAAAATAAGCACGGCTGTTTAAGTGTGTAATCAAAATGTGTGGATGTTGGTGAGCATACGAGAGCACGCATGTGTTTTCGTATATGTATGTGTAGGTGGAGGTATGTATTATGTGGTTTTTACCCGCTTTCACTTACACATTTTGTTTGACATTGTCCCTTTATGAGATACAGATGGTCTCTTTTTATTACAGAGTCTGAAAGGATCACTGTGCTATTGCAAATCTTTTTACTTGTATATTTATATATATATGTATATGTATATAGATGACTGTTACGTGTGCTTTATTCGGATGCTTTCATTCATTGATGTGTAAACGAGAAAGTGCTTTGCACTGCTGTACAGCCAGGCGATAAAGAGTGCTCTTTAGATGCTAGCCCGCCACCAGGTGTTATCTCTCCCAGTGCCAGACATTCCTCCCCCCTCCCCTGCAGGCGATTAGGCTTCGCGCGCCGTAGGCACGGTACCCCTCTTTGTTCTCTGTTAGCAGTGGTGGAGTGTTAGTGTGTTTACATGTTTATAATGTGCTTTTATGAGCGTGTTTCATTTCCTGTGACTTTCAACTTCTGCTGTGATAACTTGCAATGCTTATTCAGACCATTGGTGGAGGTGATGCTGAGACAGTTTTTTTTGTTCCTTTGATATTTGACTTTGGAATGGTGATGTGCTGCAACCGTGAGCAAGTGGTTCAGTGAAGTGTATGTGACCAAAGACTTTAGGAATGTGTACTCTGTGATGTGACTGTAAGGCGGCTTTGTGTTCTTTATCTAACTTACTTGGTTACCCTTTTAGACTACTGTTAGCAACTGACATTTGTGTTTGTCTAGCATTTATAGTCATACTGGCACTTCAGCTCTGATGATGGAGGAACACAGTGAAAGACTACATAGTGACAGACTAAACTCGCTTTGTAGAGTGTGTGGTGGAAGATCAAAAAAACGCAACTCTGATAAAGCAGTTCATCTGTGTAAATATGTTCAGTCAGAGCTACAGCAGTTTCATGATATTGATATTATGCAAGACAAATGTGATGTTCACTCGACCACGCTGTGCCGACCCTGTTACACAAGACTGAAGAGTTTAAAGAAAGAAGTGGAATCACCCTCTGCCACAACGCTACAAAATGCCAAGATTGACATTGAAGGTGCATCCCATTTGTGGACTGATTTCAATTCATCCATATTACAAAAAATTCTCCGCCATTCTGTATCACATCATAGCTTCTCAGATGACAATCAAATTTACAATTCTGGTCCCATCTCTAATGTAAACAACATCGTACAAACCACTAAAGCCTGCATTTCCAACGTGAAAGACTGGATGACTTGTAACAAATTACAACTAAACCAAGACAAAACTGAAATGATTTTCATTACTCCTAAAAAACTTCTCAACTGTGACTTAATTCCATCTTCCATATCACTGAATGGGACAGACATCACCCTCTCCCAAAAAGTTAAGAATCTAGGTGTCACCATCGACAACACTCTTAACTTTCAGCAGCATGTCTCAAACATCTGTCGTGTCTGTTACCTTGAACTTCGTAGAATAGGTTCCATCCGTCATCTCCTTACTCTCGAAGCTACTAAAATATTAGTTTGTGCTTTCGTTCTTTCTCGTCTTGACTATTGTAATTCCCTTCTGTCTGGTTCCCCAAAACAGCCCTTGACAAACTTCAGAAAGTACAGAACCATGCCGCTCGGCTAGTATTTCGGTCTTCCAAATTTCAGCATGTCTCTCCTCTTCTCCAAGACTTGCATTGGTTACCTGTGTTGAAAAGGATCCAACATAAAATTGCTGTTCAGTGCTTCAGATACTTCGACAATTCTATTCCCTCTTACCTGTCTGAATATCTTCAACTATACGTTCCATCTCGTCATCTTCGTACCTCAGCCGATACCCGCTTATTTCGAATCCCAACTTTTCGAACAAAATCATATGGTGAGCGATCCTTTTCTTTTCAAGCCCCTTCCTCATGGAATTCACTTCCCTACCCGCTGAGGCACAAAACAAGTCTTCAGTCATTTAAATCTGGCTTGAAAACGCATCTCTTTCCTCTCTGAAATTTATTAAACCCAAAAGAGCTATGCTGTCTGCGCGCTAGCGTGCTTCTGTGTATGTTATTGCTGTGCGCCTATAGATATGTCTCGGGGTGGGAGGAGGATATGTGTGTGTGTGCCAGAGAGTAGGTACTAATATTTGATATTATTAACGGTGTGTATGTGCTTGTGGGATGGAGTGACAGAGGTCCGCCATGTATGATGAAAATTATATTAGGCCTATGTTTCTATGTTCGATGTAATGTGTATTGTACAGTTTGTAAGCGCTTAGGGCTTTCCAGAAAGATTAGGCGCTCTAAATGCCCTTAATAATAATAATAATGCAGCGTCTGTTCACATTTTGCCTCGCAGTTCACGGCAGGCAGGCCAGTGAGAAAAAAGAGAGGTCGGCCAAAGCAAGAAAGTGCCCCCGAGTCAATTAGTGAAGGGCCAGTCTTTCTGCCACCAGTAACATCCACACCAGAAAAAAGGCCTCGCATGATTGACACGCATCATCACCCATTAGGCAGGAAATGTACACACCAGAAAAGACAGTCATAAACGAAGGGCCATCACAGACATCTATGAGACAGCAGGTTACAGACGCAGCAACATCTCCTATTGCCCAAAAGCAAAGCTTGCGTTCTATTCAGGACATGACTCTTCCACTCACTGCAGAAGAAACAGAATACCACACACAAATCACCAAAATGATAATGAATAAGTCACAGGACAAATCCACTGTTGCCTGCAAAACGAAAGGTCAGCCTCTCGTTCTCAAAAAGATAGTGATGCCAAGAAAGAGATCATTAGAAGCTTCTTCTCCTCTGAGAAAAAAAAGAGCCAGAACAGTGGAAAAGTTTAGACATGATGTATCAGGCAAAACCCAAGAAGATTCGGTAAAACAACACAGCAGTGAACTGAAAAAGTCCAGCACAAAACAGAGGGAGGAGGTGTTACATCAGGCAGGCATTAAGAGACCAACCATCTCCTCTAAACATGGGTCAGCTCTTAGGACAACTTTAGGACTTAGCTGGTGCAGGCAGAGAGCACAGAGACGGTTTCTCAAAGGCATAGGAGTAGTCATGGAGAGTGAACGAGCAGAGAGGCAGTTTCAACGTGAAACAGTCTGTGGAGACATAGTGGTAGAACACAAATTAGTTGACAATGACACTGGCTCAGAGAGAATTGAAGTGCCTGTTGGCTATGTGGGACACACTGACCTTACTCAGTTTGTCTCTTCTCTGTTAGACCAGTACGAGGAAGAACATCTGCTCTCTTGGCATGATGATACAATTCCCAGAAATGAAGTATGGATAAAGATCGGCGGAGACCATGGTGGAAGTAGTTTTAAGTTTATGCTGCAGGTTGCAAATGTTAGTGAACCTAACTCAAAGCGCAATACTTGCCTCATATCTGTGGTCAATTGCAAAGATTCACAGGTAAACCTAAAAACTATCCTCTATCCATACAAACAGCAAATCGCCAACTTAGAGAAGATGGTATGGAAAGGCAAGCAGATCCGTGTTTTTTTCTTTGGTGATTATGACTATTTACTTAAAATATATGGCATTTCAGGAGCGCAGTCAGTACACCCTTGTTTGTGGTGCAAGACTTCAAAGAAACAGATGCAAAACGCGCACATTCAGCAAACAAACATTCCCAAAAGAACGCTGCAAAACATTAAGCATGATCACAGACAGTTCTGTCACCATGGTGCAGACAAGAAAACAGCAAAAGCATACAATAATGTTATCCACAAACCCCTCTTCAATGTATCCTTGTCACAAATCGCTCCTCCCTACCTTCACATTTTGTTAGGCATAGTAAAAAAAACACCATGATCTGTTGGAACAGGAGTGTCACACATGCTAGACACACACATAGCTAGGGCACTAGCGGAAGAAATTAACACGGGACATGAAAACATCACAGTGTTCGAACAGCATGTTAACACACTACAAGACATAGAGAAAGATGAAAAAGAGAAGATGTCATACGAGACAAGGCTCTCAGAAATACAGCAGTTAGAACGGGAAAATGAGCAAATGAAGCACACACTACAGGAGGAGAAGAAGCAGGTGCAGGACTGCATTGACGAACTTTATGACAGAATAGAAGAAAAGAATGAGGCACTGACAGACCTGCCTTTCCGTGAAGGCCCTGTCACATCAAATTTAGATAGTGAACTGAAAGCAAATAAAATCACTGTGCAAGCATACCACGGCCGTTCCTTTGTAGGCAATCACTGCCACAAATATCTGCAACCTCAAGTCACAAAAAACATCTGTCAAAGCATAGTCAGAAAAACATTTCAAGTGACAGACAGCCTCACACTTCACCAGCGTGCACATGACATCGCAGAGAAATTTGAACAGCTTAACTCACACTTCTCAGCTGTACATAAACACATCTCACATACACGACCCATGACAGAAGAAGACATACAAACGGTAGAAGAAAACATTTCACAATACATGCATTTCTACAGAATCAAGTTTCCGCATATAAACATCACACCAAAACAACACATGCTAGAGTGCCACTGTGTTCAATTCCTGAAAGACTGGAAATTTGGATTGGGACTGCTGGGGGAGCAAGGAGGTGAAGAGACTCATGCTTTTGTTAATGGTCTTAAGGCTCGGGTGCGTGGAATTCGTGCAGAAGACCAGCAAATCCGAGTCTTAATGCAAGAACAGTTGACAACTGTGTCACCTCGGTTGCGGTGTGTGCTTCCTGTCGCCTCAAAGCCGCGAAAATAACTCTTGACAAGTCTTCTTTTATTCTCATCATTTTCTCATATCCATGGATTTACATTTTGCTGATTGCGTTTTAACTACGTGAGCAGAAACTGATTTTTATTTGCGGAAGAGAACTTGTTCCAGGTCGCTTTCAATATGTCGAGCAGTTTTATTATTATCATAATTCAGCGGTATAAACAGTAAGTTGTCTCCGGCAGAGACAGTTAAAGTAAAGAATTGAACTCCCAAAACACTGATGCCAGGGACTGATGTGTAGCCCCACACCTGATAAACAATAATTAGGCCTGTGTCAGGCGTGAACTATAAGCTGGTTGCCAAGCCAACATACCCCCACCACTCCACCTCGCGCCTGCCACTGGTAAACCCACAGCAGCGTGTTAATTACCCCCCTGCTCCTAGCCCACAGAAAAATACTGCCCACAGACAGATACGTGGGTGTGAATGCTAAATGGTTGTACTTTCTGTTGCTGTTCGTGGAAGTGCTGTCATAAGTGCATGTTTTAAGTTAAGGGTGTTGGAACACGACCCATTCATTGTAGTAATATGTTTTTTGAAGTTGTTTTGTTTGTGTGGATGAAACTTTGAACTGCTGCAGTAACTAAAGCAGTAACCCTATCTATGTTGTGTTTGGTGTTGGTTTCAAGCTCATTCTTTTCCCTTTCTATTGCAAGTCATTACAGAATGTTGTTTTAAGGGAGTTTTGCGATGGTACACAAATTACGAACATGGCGTTATTCCCGCTGAGTGAGCCAAGCAAGCCGAGCAGCACTGTGTGTCTGCTGCCCGCTTGGCAGCTGGCATCAGCTGCGCGCCACGGGCCGAGGTCATGACCTATGGTTGGGCGGCTAAAAGGCACAGTGTGTGAGGTTGTGTTTGACTTCTGGAGTGAGATTGGACAGAAACATGTATTTTTTTGCATATTTTCTTGGATAATGTCAAGCTTTGAAGAAATTAACTTCTTGCACTGGATTTTCTCTTCATTTTTCTTAAAAGATTCACATTTTTGTTACTTTTATATGAATTGTAGTTATCTTATTTTTCAAATCTTGCCTTTGTGTATTGGTTTTATTTCTGTTGCATATCATATGCTGTTCCATGTCATTTAAGTTGTTGATTGTAACTTTCATGATAAGTGATTCCTTTTGTGTTTTATTTATGTATGATTTTCATCAGTCAAACTGTCTGCCAGATAGTTGTTTCTTTTGTCAGTCTGCCAGGAACCTAGTCAATAACAACAATTTGTTTTGACATTTTCCATCAACAAACCAGCATACAAACAAACACTTGAAACAAACATGCTAAACATTATATGCCATACACACATATTACATCGATAATGTTCTATTTTTCTCCTGTTGTTGATCTGTTTACATGTTGTCGGCAGCCCTATTTTAAACTGCTTCACCATTCAAGAAATCAGATTTTGCAGACTTGTCAACAATTAAAGGAAAAACTGTACGGATACTAGTGTGTTGATTTGTTTAGATGATATTCTGATAATCAAATTATAGTGGATGCTTCTTTTGCAAAATGACTTATCAAAACAAAAAAGGCTGATCAAAACCCAGGTCAGCTTGTCAGTGAAAGACTGTATGCTGATCTTTACACTTGTGAGCTGAACATATCTTGACACAGACACTGATTTGAGTTAAAAGCTTTATCCCATGCAGAGTTTGTGGAGAAGTTGGCTGGAGATTAGCTTTGCATATAGGTAGTTCTTCTCAAAGAGAACTGTTCAACGTTTGACCGGCTAGACACTGCTGAAATATCGTCATTAAACTACTGATGATGCATGCTGCTGTGCTTACATGTTTTCATCTGTGAGAAATTATTATTTTGGTCATCTTTGATTTGGCATCTGTTAATCACAGAAACGATTTTCTTTTCCATAGATAACATTCATGAAGCTCAGACAGTAAAACTGTGAGTATTTGTGTTGTTGATTTAAAACAAGCTTAAAGTGGAGTGTGTTACAAAGCTGTTAAAGCACATGCCTAAGGAGCAAGAGACCCAGGTTGAAATTATGGATTGGATGGGGATTTTTCTCAAACCTCCAATAGATCTTACATCGCGATCTGTGTGCTAGTCTTTCCAGTGAGATGTTAAACTGAGGTCCTATACATAGCACACTTTTAGTGCGCATGAAAGATCCTGAAAAGTTCTGTTTCGTAGGCGAATGGAAATAACGTATACAGGAACAAGAAGAAAAAATTGCATGGTACTGCAGTGCAGAGCAACCGAATGTTACATGGTAAATCCAATGTGAAAAAATGAAAATAAATAAATGAATAAAGAATTGTAATACAAATTTTAAAAATGCAAATGCTAGTTGTTGTTTTTTATTATGTGCACGGATGCATTGATACATGTACTTAATGTAATTTTCCTGTTTTTGCTTTTTGAAATATTCTGAATGTTTTGAAATGGTCGAGGGTTGTTCAATTTAAGATGTCACCACCCCCTTAAAAAACGTACCTCTCATCTCAGCAACTTGAAACTTTTACATCCCCTCGAAGTATTCTCCGTTGGCTAGGATGCAAAGTTCAAGCCTCCTACGCCAATTCTCAAGCGCCCTCTGATAGTCGGTTTTAGGCAGACCAGACAACTCTGATCTTACGGCTTTGGCGAGGTCTTGTACCCGGTCAAACTTACGCCCAGCGAGCTTTTCCTTCAGAACAGGGAACAGCCAGAAGTCGCATGGGGCCAAGTCGGGGCTGTAGGGTGGGTGGTCCAAAACTTGGATCCCTTGCTCGCTCAGGAAGGTTGTGGTGACCTTCGCCTTATGGGCACTGGCATTGTCATGCAGAAGAAGGGTCCTCTGGGTGCCGACGGTTGGGCGCTGCTCATGGATTTTTCCTACAACTTTGGGGAGCACAACTTGGGTATAGTAGGAGGCAGTGATTGTTGATTTCTCAGGCAAAATGTCAATTGCCACAAGGCCTTGCGTGTTGAAAAAAATAGAAAACAGTCGCTTGCGACTCTGGAATCCTGGGCGAAGAACAACTGGTCGGTCTCCGTCAGGGCCAACCCACATGCGGTTGCAGCGTTTGTTGGGGATGCCGTAGAATGTGAGCCAACTCTCATCTCCCGTCACTAAGTCACACAGTCGTTTTGGCCCGTTGGGCTCAAACTCATCGAGCAGTTTGCGTGAACATGCCACCCGCTGCTGCTTCTGATCATCACTTAAGAGATGTGGCACCCATCTTGCAGCCAGTTTTCTCATGTGAAGGTCTTTGTGCAGAATGTTGTTAATGGTGCCAATTGAAAGCTCACATGCCTCGCTTAATTCCCGCACAGTCGAATGTGGATCCTCCTCTATCAGTCTTTTCACATATGCAATGTTTTGTTCGTTCCGAGCTGGTAAAGCTCGCTCTGCACGATTACCCCAATCAGATGGCACTCTACCTGCTCCTAATTGTTTGACCCACCTGCAAACTGTGCGGTAAGACACACAATCCGTTCCGTAAACAGCTTGCAAATCTGCGTGTATCTTCCTACAATCGTCACCAAGTTGTAGCCTTGTGAAAGTGTAGAAACGAAATTGCTCATTGGTGACGTCCATTTTTTTCAGGCTCAGCTATTTGAAACACATTTGTAATTACGTCATACTCCGAGTTGCGTCATGATGTCAACTTTATTTTCTGCATGCTAATCAGGTAAACTTTAAAGTTGTGTTTGGTATAAACATTTTTCTGTGCGTTGCTTCGTTTTCAAACGGCAAGCCTAGTGTCATCTTAAATTGAACAACCCTCGTATAGCCCTGATATGGCTCTATGCATTTGGCTGGGCTTTAAACAAAAATAACAATAACAATAATAAAAGTTTTAACAAGGATCAAGTTTGCAAACATTTCATTGCTTTCACGATTTCATTATCAAGATGTTGGGGTGAAAGATCATCACTTTGCTTTGAGATCTTATGAGACCTGCCTGGTGAAGGACGTAAATATGTGATAGAACGTTCTGAGGTAATTAAGTTCTATTTCTTTCCCCACTTCTCTCTGTACTGTATTGTTTTGTTTTTTGTTTTGTTTAATCTGAGCCAGTATCTTCTAAAAGGTCTTTGACCAAGACCAATAACTATGCACATTTCTAAAGCCTTGCTACTTTTGTTTTTTGCATGACCTTGAAAGTCTTTTATTATTGTCGTCGTTGTTGTTGTTACTGTTATTATTATTATTATAACTTTTATTATTACTTTTTTTATATTATTATTATTACTGTTATTATTGTTGTTGTTATTATTATCACGCATTTCAGGGGCTGTAAGATTTCCCCTGTAATGTACATTAGAGCTGTCTTTCCCAGGGCATTGTATTTGTGATATGCCAAAAGACATCACATGTCAAATGTTTATGTCCAGAACCTAGATCACAGAACATACATTTGTTCACAATCTCAGCCACATGAGATTTACACTGATAACGTCAGTATTTTAGACACTTAAGAATGTTTTTGTTTTGTCTGTGTTTTGAGAAATTCTTTGAACATGTATCTATTCATAGATCTGTTGTTGATACAGAAAATAAACTTAAAGATCTGTTGTTGAGATGACATTTGGAATAAACATGTATATGTATTCATAGATCTGTTTTTGATACAGAAAATAAACATATTGATAGATCTGTTGTTGAGTTGATACTTAAAATGAACATACATGTACTTGCATTATCTTTTAGCTTTTTAATCAGGCAATGCGTTGTGCATCTCTGCACCAGCTTTGCCAGTCTTTGTCACCGGACAGTGTTGGCAATTGGGAAACATTTGTTGGGCTTCATATACTGTAATATGTCGGACTGTAAGCATTATGGCACCAGCAGGTTACCCTGTCTTGACCAGTTTTAGCGACTGTTACCAAGATGAACTGGAAGTAAGCTTCCCAGGGTTTCACGGTCTAACCCCTAGTGTTCCTTTGTGCCCCTTATGCACTCACAGCCATTATCAAGAATTGATTGTTTCAGCAGACCACTATGTCTTTCTTGAAGTTTATGCTCTGTCTCACCCTTTCAGTCCTCCATTTTGAATGGGCCAGAGCAGATAGCGGTGCCCAATCTAATATCTTCAGAACTGCAGATCACAGCATTTCCCAATGCCAGCTCTTTATGCCCATCATCCAGAATTTTCAGAGGCTTTTCTGCTCAACGAGACTAGATTATCGTACCCCAGTGCCCATGAGGTTATGGCTGTTGTCATCTCTGCGACTTCTCCACAGACATATCCTTTGAGTACAGTTCTGGAGGCAACTCTGGTAATCCCTTTATAGAGCAGTCACGGTGGTAACATCGTTACATCAATGGAATGAGGTTCTTTCCCCATCATTTGGTATTTAACACCTTAGATGCCAGAACAAACATATCTGGTAGTTCCAGGGGCATTTCTTTCATAGCAGCTAATAGGACCATACCATCCAATCGATCCCATTCAGACCATAGGGGCAACTGCTCCTCCATTCTTTAAATTCTGCTTACAGTCCTACATGGTACAGTATATGAAGCCAAAAGTGGTTTTTATCTAAATATATGTTTGGCTGAACACTTACACTTAAACTCCCACCCATCCGTCCCCCATTAAAGTTGAATACATGTTTGGCAGAATGCTTACTAAGTCGGACTTAAACTCCCACCCATCCATCCCCCAGTAAAGTTATATACATATTTGGCTGAAAACTTACTAAGTCAGACTTAAACTCCCACCCATCCATCCCCCACTTAAGTTACCTGGTTTTCAGTGGGCCTTGTGCAGGCATTGGATGTCTGTCAGATAATTGTCAGCAGATTTGGGTGGAGTGTATATGGAATTTCCCAAGTGCAGTAAGTCCCTCTTGAACAAACTACAAACAAACTACAGTGGGCCTGTAACTTAAGTTGTGGCCTTTTGAATGATTTGGGCAAGGCTTTCTCCCGTGCATGTGCACGCAAAAGGCGTGCAAAGGTTTGGGGCATAACGCCCTGGCAGGGTTAATTCCCGTTCATCTCAGTATCAACCGCTTAAACTAAGTTAAAGTGCCCCAGACAGTGTGACTACTGGTGTCATAATGCTTACCTTTCAGTATGGTAAGTATGTAGCCAAAAATATATTTTGATCAAAATGCCGCTTGAAAGTAGTTGTTTACTCTGCATTCATTTATAGCAAATTCAAGGCCAAAGTAGAATGTGTGGCGCAGTGGTGAGTGCACCTGCTTAACACGCAAGAAACTTAGGCCCAAATCATGGATTAGACGGGGATTTTTCCCCTCCTTTGCTGGATCTTAAGTGGTGATTTAGGTGCTAGACTTTTGGATGAGACAGCAAACTGTGCAGTTGTAATTTTTTCATTATACTACAGTTTAGAGGACCTGAAAATGTAGAAACTCTTTTTTTTTCTTCTTCTTCTTCGTTTTTTAACAGCCATGCACTGGCTGTGAAATGATATTCGAATATGCCTATTTAAAGGCGTAAACCTACAAACACAGACGTGTTAAGTTCCACTACAAGAGGAAAGTAGACACAGATCTATTAACGCATGTGGTATTCGCCATAAATCTGCCATGTGTAATTAGTGCATAAGGTGACATCATTATTTTCTCCATCTGTGTACATTATTACTCGAGTCCTATGATCCAGTAAATGTGATAGTTCTGTTTAGGGTCAATCCTGTCCCTATCCATCTTGGCAAGAACAAAACCCAGTTACGACATGTCTTTCACTTTTCCTTTCTTGCAGACATAGTGCAGGATTGAAAATGGCAGATGATTGACTGTTTGGTCTCCTTCTGCCGAGTCTGTATATAGCTGTGGTTCTTGATATGAAACTTTACAATGTGGAAATAACTCACTGCTGAAAGGGCAGGACTGTTTTAATCAAGCTTGTCAAGTTATGTGACTGAACCATGCCATGTTATACGACTGAATCATACAGTGACCTATGACTTAAAGGGGCAGCAGGACTATATAAGGCGGGAAGTAGATCGGAAGTCACTTGCTTATGGTTGTGGGTTCGAATCCCGGGGTGCGCTATATTAAAACTGGCCTTTTCACCGTCCCATCTTAACATCATTGTTGTTCTGGTGGAGTCAGTACAGGATTAGATAAGTCCGCCTTCCCCCACTTCCCTGGGATGGTTATCCCTGTCGGCCATATCACCTGAGGTGGGTGTAGACGTAAAAACTGAACCAAACCAAACCAACCAACCAAGTCACTTGAATTCAAACGTTTGCCGAAGCAACACCAGCTGTCTGCTCTGAGTTAATTACAGATTTCGGACGCTGTCGGAAAGCTACCTGGCTCATATTTGTCACACAGTACAATCTCAATCCCTGCTTTTAAACTGTTGTTATATTTTTATCGAAAAATGTGCGCATATGCATTTATTAGGAAATTAAAATCTGAATTGGACGAACTTAGAGGCGGGGCTACAAAACATGACGAGACATCTGACAGGCACGCCATCCAAAAATAGAAAAGCACGTGGAAAGAAAACAACGAAGGCATGTTGTCACAACACACACACCTGAAAGGCCTACAATATATACGTCCAGAGAATTAAACGATCAGCTTAATTAAAATTGTGTAGTGTATGAAAAGAAATCAAGCACATGCAATAGATCTATATGCACACACAAGCTGTGCGCACATACACCGTACTCATACACACACACATACAACACACACACATACATCGGAGCACAATACGAACACAACACTGACCTGTAGTCATCATCACTTATGTCCCATGTACGGCTTACCAGGTGGGTTAGGGTACAAGTCTTACAAGCGACAGCACACAGTCTGACATTATCTCACGAAGGGCTGTCACCACACATTCATCTACACCATCACGCCCCATAGTTACCCATTTCTTTCGAAAATATTGTGGATGTCTCCACGCATTCCTAGAATTTAGTATGTTCCAAAATTTTCTATATATCTGTTTTCTAAGTCCAGAATTCCTAACATGTGCTGACTTGTCCATTACCCAGCCACCTCTGACAGTTTGCAGTAAAACAAAACTGGCATCTGCCCTAACTGCATGCTGTAAACTAACACTAGATCTATCACCTACACTGACACTAGCACCAGATGAGGAACACACTACATCTGTCGTCGGTGTAAATCTATAACTTGCTGAGGACAGTGTAGCCACTGAAGTAGGTGTACAAGATGCTGTGGTATCTACACAGGAGATGTTGGTAACACACGCAGAACTACTCTCACTGACACTGTCAGCTTCACTGATTGTAACTTGTGATAGCACTTCACATTTCCACTCCCAACCACAGCTTTCAAACAGTTGTCTTACAGCCTCCTTCTTTTCTTCGTTTATATCCAGCAATAATAAATTAAAATTCATTATTTCGTCAAAGACAAACTCTCTCAAACTAGACGTGTGCGTTTTCAGTAGAACCCAGAAAGAATGAGCGCGCAAATTTGCTTACAGACAATGATAGGTCTAACCACAGATTTCTGGCGCTATTTCTTTCACACCGTGAGAGAGGCCAAGCATGGGATAGCAGTCATGCAGTTTCCATTAGCACCATCCTTTCCTTCTCATCTTTTGTTCTCATTCTCAGCAAGGTTCAAGTAACTTACATAGATTTACCGGATCTCCTAGTCAATGCCCCAGTTACCGCGTGCCAGCCCGGAGTGTAATCAACTATTTAGGGGTGAAGGGATGAGGTTATCAATCTGTAATTTAGATCTGCGCACGAAGTCAGGGGCTCTCAACAGTAATAATGCAGCGTGTGTGTATGACAAAATGTCGAGAAATACAAAGACTTCTGATCAAGTGTTCATACTATTTGATAAATAGTCTTGAACACAAACTGATGTCCCCCTATCCAAACTTTGGTTATGCCCCAGGCAGGAGACAACCAGAACTGCGGAGATAGTGTGGGGGTGTACTGGTTCCCATTGAAGGGGGACCAAGCTATAATTTCTCTAAAACTACATCATGCTTTTCCTGTAAGAAAAGTCAACGGAAAGCATAAGTTGACTACCTTCACCCCCTTTAAATGAACTTACAAAACCCATTTCCTCATACACGTCATGTGTTACGTAGGAAAACGTTCGAGTTCTTGGGAGCTGTGTGGACAGAATTTGCTTCAATTTCTTCTCAGTTACTAAGAAGTGTCTGTTTTGTTCGTCACTGTTAGCGTGTTTGTTTACTACCCTCAGCCACGTGCTTTTCTTTATTTAGTTTAGCCCCGCCCATGCTTACTACGCATGCGTCCCGATCCATTGGATCGGATGTTACCCCTTTAAGCAGGCAATAAGCACAGCCTTTAAGGCTCTTAATCATGCAATGAATCTTGCAGTGTCATAGGACTGAATTAGGTAGTGTCCTATGACTCGGGCAGTGTGGCACAACCTTTAATTAAGCCTCTTAATCATGCAATGAATCATGCGGTATCATATGACTGAATCATGCAGTGGTACTATGACGTAAAACAGGCAGTGTGGCACTGTCTTTTATTACAGCTTTTAATCATGCAATAAATCTTGTAGTGTCATGTGATTTAAACAGGCAGTGACGTACAGCTTTTAATTTAGGATCTTTCATACATGTTTCATTCCACTCTGTGTTGTTTGCGTTAGTATGGTTGTTTACCTTAACAGTCTCATATCTTTACAGTATAGTTACATATTTAGAACGGAAAATCGTTATTCAGGTTTGTTTTGTGTTCTGAGTATAGACGTTTTAATCTGACAAGAGATTTGTTATTGACTGTCAGTTTTCAATTTTGTTCCAATTTTGTTGTGTGCATGTCATAATCTGATTATGTGTCCAGATGTGACATCTTTATTAGAAAATTGGAGTTTTACTTTTACCGTGGACTTTGTCATAACATAACTGAATTAAAGTTTATAGGTATTCAAAGACATGGTGTTTGTTTCTTCATGTATTGATCTGCTGGATGTGTTTTAGGAATGATTGTATTGTACTCTACATCACACACACGAACACATACATTGCACACTCACATGCACATGTACTCACACTTACAATAACACTAACATACACGTCACTTACAATAACACTAACATACACGTGCAAACACACTGGCACGCACACACATAAACACACTTTAACGCACATTTACATACACATAACATACACACACATGCACAGACATAATAATGCACTAACACACACATGTGTACACACTTAAAACACATATACACGTACGAGTACATACATAATAATGCATACACGAGTACACACATAATAATACACACGCAACACACACATACTGACATAGACATGGACATTAATTTGTACATATACACACCCGCACACTCAGACACACACACGCACAGAAATACTTAGCATATACATTACACACACAGCAACACACGCATATATGCGTGCACACTCACACATTGCTTTCATTTACACTGCCCTGGGTGTGCGTCTGAAGACAGGCAAGAAGCCACTGACTTGCGACTGTACAGTATCTCAAACCAAGCTTGTTCTTGTTTTGTATTATCGTCCCAGCGTGTTCACGATTAGGGATTGACAAACCAAGCCAGCAGCTGAATGGTTGATATCTGGTTGTTGGTATCTTTTATACGGCAGACATCTTGTGCGTACTTATTGTGTGTGAGAGAGAATGAAGTCATACATCGGTTGAAACTGAAATATACAAAAGCCATCGAAGATGTGCACTGTTTTGCTCTCACTGAAAGACAAATAGCAGATGATTTCGATATTGGTGTCTGCACTGAAGTCTCGGCTGCTAGATGATTGGTTAATGATAACGATATCAACCAATCACCTGCCGGCTCGGTTTGAAACTTACTCGCACGTAGTGTGTCACGTGTACAATTATGGCGGCTGTCGTTTGGATTTCATTTCCAAGCGAGAAAAATGAATTAAAAGGTGAGATCATTTTAAGAATGTATTGCCCATGTGAAATGTACGATTCAAAACTTTTGATGAATGATTTTCATTAAAGAAAAGTACTTCTTCGTTTCCTCTTATCCTCACTTCGACAAATCGAGGCTTTCTGATTATTCCTTGCAATGAATAATAAGATCTAGGCATAATTAAGTTAACAAGAAACACCTGAGGCTGCGTATAAGTCTCAGATCGCCAATGCCTCACCACTCTCCGGACGATCACCCCCAAGCTCCCGACGCCACTTGACAGTCATTTCATCAAGCAACAACAACAACAACAAAAGGGGGGGGGGTGTCCATGCGTTGCATGGCCCATTCGTACCCAACCCAGTCATCAGTTATCCTGTTTACCGTCCGAATGGCAAGGTGGTGAGATGACAAACCCCGGGATATAGCCACAAGATGCGCACCAACCAGGTCCAGCCCAGCCACCAGATCATCTCTCTCTCCCTACTCTGAGCCTTCGTCTGTGTTTTAGGCAGCCCGCCCTGCCACCAGCTCGCATAGCTGCCAGTTCTTTCCCCCGTAATAGTCTCGACAGCAGTCAGAAGCTTCCAGCGTTGTCTAACTTCAGCCACAGGTGGTGTTTGAACGGCCTCGAATGTGGCCAGGCTCAATGCTCCAGACACAGCCCATTTTGCCCCGAAAAGCATAATGATACATAGCTGCCTGGATAAATCTAAGCAAACAAACTGAAAACGAATGACGAAGAAACAGAACTCGCGTACAAAATTGGACCTTTAAAAAAAATAGTAGTCTCAAAGACACTGTTTATCTCAGACTATATACTAAAGCCTTTAGCAAATTTGCGACACAGCGATGCGTTTTGATGCATACCTGCCCATGGAATCTTGTAGACTCCCTATCTCTAACAATGTAGAATAGGCAAAAACCGCCCTTTCTCTCTGCTGATAAACAAGCTCTGCGCACCTTACATTCTATCCAGCCTAGACTACCGTAGCCTTTGCTGTCAAACCAATATTATAACAGAAATTTAACAATAGTGATAACAGAAAAGGATTCATTTTCCCAAATTAACATGCACATGATCAAATTATACCAGAATGAATATTTATTTTTCATCGATAAACCCAAGAATACACTTACAACAAATCGGATAATGATGTGATCTTATTAGAATCGTGCTTGTGTAAAAAGTAAAGTACGCCTGACGTCATGTTTTCATGTTACAGGTAGTCCAGAAAGAGAGACAAGATGGTCAGATTAGATCTATACCTGTAGTCTTTTTTTAAATTATTTCTAAAGAAGTACACACATGTTCAAACACGTATGTGCGTACACATGCACACAGCCTTTTCAGACATGTATACACACATTGCGCATGTATGCACATACAGTTGTCAACACGCGCATCTGTAGTTGATTATTCCATTTGCTGTGTACCATTGTCTTGATATCTGAATAATATTGTAATGCCGGTGGTTGTAACAGCTGTTCTGGTTTACCTGAGTACAGTTTTGCAGTGAGGACAACATATGCTAAAAACAAATACATTTAGTATAAAAAGAGATTGTTAAAAAGGCTTGGCTTTTTTTAATCTAATGAACTGCTTTTTTTTTTATTGTCTTCATTCCCATGACCAGAACGGTTTTTGCCACAAATAGAAGTCCCTTTTCCTTCGGCACTGTACCATGGTTTCTCTGTGTCCGTGCCCCCTCACCTCTGATTTCAGCTTTTCAGCTGAGTATCAGACTCACCGAAACTGAGGTCACCATGAAGACAAGGCGTACTCGACGCAGGGGGACCAGTTTACAATACTGTAATGATTCCAGATACCAGTGATGGTTCCATGGAGTTTCTACTGGAACCATTTTGATGTTTCCATCATCCTGGTGGTTTGATTTTTTCGGTTCAGTCTTTACGTCAGCACCCACCTCAGGTGATATGGCCGACGGGGGGATAACCATCCCAGGGAAGTGGGGGAAGGGGGCTTATCTAATCCTATACCGACACAGCCTGAGCAACAGTGATGTTAAGATTGGACAGCAAGAAAGCCAGTTTTAATGTAGCGCACTTCGGGATTCGAACCCACAACCATTAGAATGTGAATCAACGCTCAACCAACTGAGTTACTGAGGCGGATCCATTCTGGCGATATCAGCTTCGTGTTTGATACGTCCCTCCTTCCCCCTCGCGTTTTGCGCAAGCTCAGAGAATCTGTCAGATAACTACTGGCAGATATGGGTGGAGAGCGTGTGGAATTGTCAGAGCGCAATGAATCTCACTTGAACAAACTCCAGATCTCAGCGTGGATTGAGACTGCGTGACAAGGTTGTAGTCTACGCTTCTTTTTATTGCACACCCTGCTATCGACCAGGCCTCAGAGATAGACACCTATAGTGTGCGTGACAAGGTTGTAGTCTACGCTTCTTTTATTGCACACCCTGCTATCGACCAGGCCTCAGAGATAGACACCTATAGTGTGCGTGACAAGGTTGTAGTCTACGCTTCCTTTTATTGCACACCCTGCTATCGACCAGGCCTCAGAGATAGACACCTATAGTGTGCGTGACAAGGTTGTAGTCTACGCTTCCTTTTATTGCACACCCTGCTATCGACCAGGCCTCAGAGATAGACACCTATAGTGTGCGTGACAAGGTTGTAGTCTACGCTTCCTTTTATTGCACACCCTGCTATCGACCAGGCCTCAGGATAAGACACCTGTAGTGTGCGTGGACAAGGCGAGATACTCATACGCTCTTCTTAATTGCCATCCTGGCTATCGTACCATGGCCCAATACAGACACCTGTAGTGATGATTAGGAAAGGCGAGCAATACTGCAGTTACGCATGCGTTCCTTGGACCATTGCTCATCTCTGAGCTCCCAGTCTTCCCAATGAGCCCACAATGCACTCATCACCTCAGGGAGAAAGCCGGTTGAGGCCGAAAAATCTCACAGAATCCCTTGATGGGATTCAAGCCAACAATCTCCCAGATATCAGTCTCTTGCTCTAACCCACTACGCCATAGCTATGGTTACTCTTCTTTGCGACTTCTGGTCATCAGAACGGTTGTTGTCACATACAGAGGTGGCGTTAGATCAAGAGTTATCACAGTCTGACATTTTTACAAGAGATTCTCGCAAATCTGCCAGTAATTCATCATCTGTCAAAAACTATTTGTGCTGGCAAGGTCTTGAAATGGGGAGAAAGGAACGGGTGAGTGCAGGCAAACATGTCAAAAGTCATAATAAGTTTGTTTGTTTTTTATTGCTGAAAAGACCTCTCGACCATTACAATAGAGTTGACCAAAGAAGAAAACATAAACCGATCAAACCGATCAGTGAAGTACATGTACACAAATTCATCTTAAACTATCAGTAAACGATTTTCTTAAGTCTAATGCCTTATAAACGAATACTGCAGGAGTTGGATTATTTTTTTCCATTATTTTGTTGGTAAATGCCGTTAATAACGTAAATCTAAACAATGACAGACGTCAGACAATGATGACAATAACAAATCATTTACGTATAACATAAATCAGTATGGACTTGCGGCGTTTCACACATTTGTAAGAATCGATGTCATAGTCCTACATACGTAAGTACTGATATCACACACACACACATATATTCACACGTGCACAAATGAGTATATACTTAAAGGGTCTATCAACACAGACATATATGCGTGGCCATAGACAGATGCTTACGTGACTATTTAACAATATCATATGATCATTAGGGAGTAGTGACGGTACATACTGGTGGGAAAATAAGTACGAATTATCTGCTGCGGAAGGCCTTTGTGGAGTTTGATATGTTGAATTCCATTGCGAGCCACAGTTTGAGGTGTTGATGTCAAAACTTAATGAACTGTCAAAGTTGTCAGTACAACAATAGTAAATCTGACAGTAGATTGTCGTTGACTTGCATTGAACTTTTGAATTTTCTTTTCCATTTTAACGTGTTGACGAACAAAAACTATTGTGCTTAGTTTTCTTTCCCGTTGTTTATGTTTGTGTGTTATTATTTTTATTTTCCGGTCTGATGGGGTGTTTCCATGCTCTGTGTGTGTGTGTGTGTGTGTGTGTGTGTGTGTGTGTGTGTGTGTGGTGTGTGTGGCTCTTTTCCAGTTTTAGGTGTTGAAACAAAATGCAAAATTATAATGGTTTTTTTTTTTTTTTCAGGCTGATGGGCTCTTTCTACCCTGCCATGTTGCATTCATATCATTGCTGAGCGTATGTGTGTGCGTTTGTGTGTGTGTGTTGTGTGCTGGCGTGCGTGTGTATGCAAGTCCTCATGTGATATGTTTTAGGCCCTGCTATAAGAAATGCCTAATGCGGCCAGGTGAGTTTGAACCAATAATATTAACAATTCAAATGGAGATGAGGGCTTAAGTCAGAGGTACCAAGACTGCAGGGTCTTCTAACAAATCATTGTGTCCTGCAATATAACGTAAATGTCATCACAGTCGTTTACATGTACATCAGACGAGAATGACGCCCACTCTATAGCCCGTGGGGATGCCGGGGGCTTTTTCAGTATAAATAGTATTCCCACCTTCTGGAAATTCTGTGCTAGAAATGTCCTCTTTTTCTGTCGCTCTGTTTGTTTCTGCTTTGCTTCATTGCTTTCTGTCATTTCTTCCTATCATTTTCTGCCTTGCTGGTCCATTCACCTGTATGAGTTCTATAAAATCTTAATACTCTTGGGATTGATAATTGGGTATATAGGTGCATTTTTGGCCCTAGGGAAATGAGATATGTGGAAGCAATTTTAGGTAAGTTAGGCCCGTTTTTATATGTTTTGGTGTCCTTAGTTATGTTTGAGTTTGTATTCAGGTATGTTTTTTAAATCCCCTGTGTGATGAATTGGACGGAGTGGTCAGCGCCAGCTGCATTTCCTTAGATTATATGCGAAAAATGCATTAATATGTGTGTGTATTTAATTTTCTGTTCCTTTTTTTTTCTCCCTGTTTAAGTAGTGTGTGTATTGAAAGGGGTATAGCCGTGATATGGCTCTGTGCAGTCGGCTGGGCTTTCAGCAACGATAAGAATAAGACTTACCTTCAAAGTGGAGCAGTGCCGGGTCCTGCGCCTCAACAGGATCCATCCTTAACCCTTTAACTCCCGCACCCTGCCCACCAGCATCCTGCATTGTCAACCATGCTGCCGAAGCAAAAACTTAACCCTTTGACTCCCCCACCCTATCCACCAACTTCCTACAGGAAGCTGGTGGATAGGGTGAGGGAGTCAAAGGGTTAAGCAGGAAGCTGGTGGATAGGATGAGGGAGTCAAAGGGTTAAGTTTTTGCAGTTGATGGATAAGGTGCAGGAGTCAAAGGGTTTAACCACTGGAGGACTGCCATCCGTCTTGTAGCTCTATGGCAGCTGGCAGGAACTAGGGGGAAAAAACAGGCCCCACTCATCGATAGATGTGGCCTGACCATACCATTCAGACGGTGAAGTAAAGAAGTGTAGGAAAGCCTTTTCTCTGTTTTTTGTTTGTTTGTTTTGTTGTTGTTGTTTTGTTTTTTGTTGTTTTTTTTTGGGGGGGGATATTTTTTTATTGATCCGAGCAATGTTTTTCTTTCGTTTCGGATGATGCGATAAATCGATATCCTGTGTACAGGACGCACGCAGCGTGCGCATCTTTAAGATCCCACAGCAAGGTAGGAGCTGTCCCTGGCCAAAATCTGTAGAAAATCCACTTTCTTAGGGAACACGGAATTTCGTACAGAAAAATGAATGGCGCTGCATTGCGGCGACGTGCTCTTCCCAAGGACAGCAGCCCTGATTTTACGTGACCCAATGAGGGCAGCTTTGGTTTTACATGCGACCGAAAAAAGAAAGAAGAAAGAAAAGAAAGGAAAAAAAAAAAAAAAGAAAGTAAAACCTAAAAATTGTATTCAAGGTACAAGGTCACAACACCCAGACAGTCGTCACTCTTCACGTGTTTCGGTCCCATTGGGTTAATTAAGTTTAGTCATCAGTTTACTGATATGATTCCGTTTTTCTAAGATAACAGAAGCATGTGGTTGTTGTTGTTTTTTCGCCTTCGGCTACCCATCTACTTCTTGACCTTAGTAAAAACCCTGCCAGCCTTGAAAGTGAAGTGGATTTTTCTATTTTTGGTAAGGACAACTTTTTTCTTGCCGTTGAATCCTTAATAAGCGCTAAATGCAGGCTGAATACGGAAACTCGATTTATGATCTCTGCTGGTAAATGTGTCTTGATGGAGGCAGACACAAGAAGATCATTGATAAGGAAGATTAGGAAAAGACAGGCAACATTTACAGGCCATTTCATGAGGAAAGGGGAATTAGAGCAACTGGTCACAACAGGAAAGCTGGAGGGAAAGAGAATACCAGGTAGGCCCAGGGAGAAAATACTGGACGGAATAGCAGGATGGCTGAGGACAAGAGAGGATGGAAGATGTGCTTGCGGCGACAAGGGATAGATGCACATGGAGGGCCATGATCGCCAACGCCATGCGGCAGGGCACATGATGATGATGATGGTAAATAGACACGGCTGACTACAGCACCTCTGACCACTGCTCTTCATGGCAGTTGGCAGGAACTAGGAAAAAACAAACACAACCTCATTCATCGCCAGATCATGTTGTCTGACCATGTAGACGGTGAATGAAAGAAGAGAGAGAGAGAGGAGAGGGAAAGAGAGAGAGAGAAGAATCCGAAAGACTAACACCCAGACCGATCGGGAATCGAACTCGAGTTTCTCACGAAAGTACTCAGTTACGTGAGACATCTGTGGCAGGAGGATTGGAATGAACAGACAGATAACAAACTTTTCCAAATCCGCCCTAGCCTGAAAGAAATTCTGTTATCTTCTGCAGGAAACCGTAAGAAAAAGAGAGTGTTATGTAGGTTACACACGGGTCACGCATCCTACACTCATTCGTACCTTTTAAAAAATGAAGAAGCGCCATGGTGTCTACCATGTGACGAAACGTTGAGCATCAGACACCTCCTCCTCGAATGCTGGGACTTGTACAGTGTGAGAGACAAAAGCACTACACAGCGGACTCCTTAAAGAACTTCTTCCAAGACGTCCCTCCTGATGCAATTTTCCAGTCTTTACAAGAGATCAACAGATTTCACCTGATGTGATTTTACGTCTGTTTTTCTTTAATTGCATTTTAAATTTGCAAGGGTAGCGGTGAGCATGGTTTAATTTTTTTTTTTTTAACGGGTTTTTTTTTTACGTGGTGTTAGCCCTGAATGGCGCTAGTAGTCGGCTGGGCTATAAACAATATGAACTGAACTAAATCTCACATCCGAGATGATTGCAGTATCCGCAGGGGCCACCGTCACTCATTTTTGATATGTGGCTTATTGTTAACACTCTTAAATCATTCAAAGCTAGCAGATGCTGGCAGGGGTGATACATGACGCATGAGCTGGCAGATGCTGACATAGGTGGCACCACCTGGGATGGCAGATAAAGCCATAATGTATACATAGATCTCATAATTGTGATGGGCAGGTCATCACCAACGTGTCAAAGTGTTAAGAGGGACACGTTTGTCAGGAGCTCTGTCTTTTTATTTTCAGTTACAGTAGCGATACAAAGGTATGCACGTGGTTTGATGGGTTGTGAAGTTGAGTAACCAGTATATGGGGTACTTGTACACCTCAGTAGTTGCCTACTGCGTAGTGATGATGTGATAATTTGATCTCACCTGTTCTTACTATTTGTTGTAGTGTGTGTACGCGTGCATTAGCACGTGAGTGTCATTGTGTATGTATGTGTGTGTGTGTGAGAGAGAGAGAGAGAGAGCTCACAACGACAGTAACACTACGTACCACTGGATGTGTGTTACAGCTTGTCCTTTTTGTACAGTACATGTAAAACAGAACACACAGAAGCAAAATGTACCAAATTTAATGGAAGAACATAGAAATGAATTAGAATTAGCCTACTGACATACAAACAAATGAACAGGAAAACGGAGATTACGAAAACAACAACAGCAAAAAACAAACAAACAAGCAAACAAACAGGAGCAGCAGGGGGAATTAATGCCCAAGAACATGCATATCGGGCTACAAATAGTTGTGTATGCCTTTGAATAAATGAGGCAAAGAAAATGAAAAGATTATCACTATTTATTCCTATGAGACCAATCTGGATTTATGTCTGTAGTAGTTTCAGTGAAATTTTGCTACAAAAAAAAACAAAAACCAAGGTGTACACTCGGCTATTCTCCTCCACTCTTTCCACACACACGCACGCGGGGAAAAAATAAAAAAATAAAAAAACCCACCTCTATCCTCATTAGATTGTAGGCTGTGGCTGTTGATGTCGTAAGTTTTTACACCAGACAGAGAAAATTTAATACGCAATTTCTTACCCGTCATCTGATTGTCTCTCATTAATGCTCGTATGCTAAACATCTAGACATACATGGTTCCTGTTTTGCCATCTGATTGGTTAAAATAATGCTGATATCCAATCAGATCACGTAAACCATTCTCAAAGTGCAAAGAAGGGGGAGGAGAGATTAAGGGGGGGGGGGGGGGTAAAAGCTGTAGTGTGTATATAAACCAGAATTGTAGACTAAAGAACTCGTCAAAATCCCCACAGAAGAAATAAATAACAGAGACGGTCTGTTCGCTGTCGTTTGTTTCGGTAACGTACTCAACTCGCAGCTAGCATTAGGATCAGCCGTAGAACAGTTTAACAGTGTTTCGTATTATCTTCCGTGCAGAACTTCATTTTCAATACACGCGTATTGCAGTGGGAACACTTAAGCTCAACATGTCCGTTTCTCACACGCTGGAGATTTTTAGCCCAGGTGAGTTGACATCCCCCGTGGGGATGCCGGGGGCTCTTTCTGTATAAATAGTATCCCCCACCTTCTGGAAATTATGTGCTAGACATTTCCTCTTTTCTGTCACTCGCTTTGTTTCCTCCTCGTTTGCTTCCTGTCGTTTCTTTCTTATCATTTTCTGTCTTACTGGTCCATTCACCTGTATGTGTTCGATAAAGTCTTACGTACTGTTTCTTAGGATTGATAGTTTGGTACATGTATTAAGTGCATTTTTGGCTCTAGGGAGATGAGATATGCGGAGGCAGTTTCAGGTAATGCAGGCCAGTTTTTATATATGTTTTAGTGTCCTTAGTTATGTTTAAATCTGTATTCAGTATGTTTTTTAAATCCCTTGTGCGATAAATTGGACGGAGCGGACAGCGGCATTTCCTTAGATTATATGCGCGAATGCATTGGTGTGTGTACTTAATTTTCTTTTCCTGTTTTTTTTCTGTTGAAGTATTGTGAATTTTTGGAGACAGTTATAACACTGATACGGCTCTATACAGTCGGTTCGGCTTTAAACAAACACAACAAGAGAAATTAGAGCACCTAGTTACAACAGGAAAGCTAGAGGGAAAGAGAGCACCAGGTAGACCCAGGGAAAAAAATATTGGACGGACTTGCAGAGTGGCTGAGGACAGAGAGGGTGGGAGGTGTACTTGCAGCGACAAGGGATAGATTCGTATGGAGGGCCATGATCGCCAACGCCATGCGGCAGGGCACTTGATGATTACGAGCCCCACACGCAGAGCTGAACAGCTGCCATTCAACAGAAGAGAGAGCGGCAGAAGCAGAACCCAAGGCCAAAAGACCCCTTCGCATGCATCGCCTGTAGGAGAACGAACATGTATTTCCAGGATAGGTTTTGTATCCCACACGGAGACCCGTATCGGGCGGTAAAGGTATGCGGTATGCCTACTCATCTGTCGGATTGACTGGCGAGTCCATAATGGAAAATTGATGTGCGTACTTTAAACAAACGGACTGAGATTAATATATATATTATATATTGTTGTGTGTGTGTGTGTGTGTGTGTGTGGTGTGTGTGTGTGTGTGTGTGTGTCTTAGAAGAGATTATCACATGGCAGGGAAGTAAGGTCAGAGAAGAGGAGCAGAGGCAGAAATCTTCGACTAATCTATTGCAGGTGAGCTCCATTGTGCTCTGTGAGTGTGTGTTTGTGTGTGTGTGCGCGAGCGCAGGAGCATACACGCACCGAAATACGTATATATGCTTCAAAAACACATTTCTATGAAGGTGCGTAGATAAGATTCTATCTAAGTAAAGTATGCATCGACATACGTACCAGACTGTAATGATACTGCATTCATGTATGGACCCGGTATCCCCCTCGACATTTTTTTTTTTTTTTTTTTTTTTTTGCAAACTTATAAAGTACAACAAGCCTGCTCTGATATAGACTGTTTACGCTGTGCAGATGAAACCATTATTATCATTGTTCTGATCATTTTATATATACATATGTATGTGTGTGTATATACATATAAATGCATTCACACACATAATATATATATTATATATATATTGTTATTATTATTATTATCATTATTATTAGGACAAACAATAAAAAGGTTGATGACGACCACGGTAACAACAATGATAATAACAATAATAATAATGGTAATAATAATATTATCGACGACGATTATGACGATGATGGTGGCAACAAGGACAGTGATGATGATAATCATCGTCGTAATGATGACTGTAATAATGATGTTGACGATGGCGTTGACGACAACGACGATGAGGACGACGATGACACCGACATTGACGATGATGATACCGTTGATGGTTACGATGACTGGCAGATGGAAAACGATAATGAAGACGGAGATGGAAAGAGGATAGAGGTGGCGACAAGAACAATGCTCGTCGTGCCTGGCGCGCCCCTGCCAACCCCTAAACAGGTAAGTTTTCATCAATTTGAGCCAGAGACCTAAACATTCCTATCTATATTCTTTGGTCTTTCTAATTTTTCTTTTTGACACTCAGATACTCCTTCAGAGAAAGGGATGTCGTGGGTAGAGATTCAAAATCAGAGAGGTATTCATGAAGGTCAACGCCCTGTTTGGAGGGGCATGAACATCATCATCATATGTCCTGCCGCATGGCGTTGGTGATCATGGCCCTCCATATGAATCTGTCCCTTGTTGCTGCAAGCACATCTCCCACCCTTTCTGTCTTCAGCCACCCTGCAAGTCCGTCCAATATCTTCTCCTTGGGTGTACCTGGTTCTGTCTTTCCCTCCAGCTTGTTGTGACTAGGCGCTCTAATCTGTTTTGCCTCATGAGATGTCCTATAAATGTTGCTTGTCTTTTCCTATTTTTTTTAGTAATGTTCTTGTGTTTGCCTCCTTCAAGACTGTTCGTTTGTTTTTTCTGCTGTCCATGGAACTCTCAACATTCTTCTTAGAAACCACTTTTCACTTGCCTCAGTCTTGTTCAGATTTTGCGTGTTGACGATATAAACATTAATTTAAGGAAACACTACGAATTTTATATAAACACACCACAAATTTCATAGTCTATCTTCGATAAGGAATCCTTGCTTTAAAAAAAAAAAAACGAAATCGCAATAAGGGTAAAATGATCATCCTTCATAGAACAATAAAAGTGTACAAATCGGTTATAACTATCGAAAATTCACAGAAACCGGCTTAATAAGACATGACTGTCTCTCTTCCGTTAAGAGCCCCATAGATGTATGTTAGAGAGGTTTTGGCTGTACAGTCATTTTTTTGAGGCCATGAGCGTTGTTAATCTAAAATCATTAGGAGTACGATAGTAGTTTGATTGGATTAACTTACAACTGAGATCTTCAGTAGCTGGACAACAAAGAAGAAGGTAAATTTCATAATGGACATTTAGCTGCCTCGAGGGTAGGTTACTAAAAAAGAAAGTTTTTCGGTTTCCTTGAAATAGAATCGGACATCGCGTCATGTCGACTGGAGAAAGGTGTGTCTGTGACAAAACTGTGTTAGCAAGATTAACTCGGCTGTTTCTAGTTGATTCTTTACCACATCTGGGTCAAAGCTGTGGAGCATTCAAGAGTTGCGAATGGAAGTCATTGTGCCGTAGTCACCGTCGCAGGGACTAAAAATTGTACCGAAAATAATTGAGTAAGATTATGTCGGCAGCAGTTTTTGATGAAATGTTAACATTATTTACAGTCTGTTTTCACTAGTGTGATAGCCCGCTATTTCTGTTGCTGCAAGTCAAGGTTAATTTCATCTTGGATTTGGTGAGCGAAGCTTGCGGCGTGCAGTCACGTTCTCGTTAGCCCTTTCCCTCCTGCGCCTTATCTCCCAGCTGCAAAAACTTAACCCTTTCACTACCTCACCCTATCCACCAGCTGCTAAACCCATTTCTAGCACGGAAGACCGTTTGCTGTTGCCATCTGGAATATCTCTCTGTTTGTAAAAAAAACAGATGTCACTTTGTCTGCCATTGTTAAAAGTTAAGCAAACAAAAAGATACGGTATTGCACACGCTGAACAAGATAGTTCAGTTAACTTGAACAATTCGGAGCTCTGCAAAATGTGACTGCACGCCACAAGTTTCGCTCACCAAATCCAAGATGAAATGAACTTTGACTTGCAGCAACAGCAATGGCGGGCTATCACACGAGCGAAAACAGACTGTAAATAATGTCAACATTTCATCGAAAACGGCTGCTGACTTAACTTTACTTAGAACAATTATTTTCGGTACTATTTTTTTGGTCCCTGTGATTCTGACTTTGACGCAATGACTTCCAAACTTATGCATTCGCGACTCCTCAATGCTCCACAGTTCTGATCCGTATGTGGTAAAGAATCATCCAGAAACTCCCCAGAAAATACTGCTAACACATTTTTGTACAGACGCAATGTTGTAAAAAGCGCTGTCTGTTATTTTTTTCTATAAAAAAATCCAAATTACATAAACATCCACGAAGAGAGAGAACACCGTTATTATTTGATGATAAAAAACTGTCTCCTGACCAAAACTTTAGACTGCATTTAATATCCAAAAACTACAAAACTCCATGCTGTTTTCAGTTCTGGTTTAATAAGTTCAACAGAGAAATTATGAAATGGCATTGGCCAGTAGAACATAAAACAACAGTGGAAACAAGACTACGCAAATTACACTGGAAGATATTGCAAAATATATAGCCAACGAATGTAATCTTAAATAAAACAGGCCTTGCCAACATTACATAGTGTTCGTACTGTAGAGATGAAACTGATTTCGTGAAGCATTTTTCTTCTTTAAATGCAATAAAATATCAAGTACATGGACATTTGTTTCTCGTAAAATTGAACAGCGATTTGGGTATAAAATTGAGGTTAATGCACAAATTGCTCTTCTGGAACACCCAAAGAAGAAGGAATTTTCATATTCAGCTTATAAACATATTAATCACTTAATCATTCTCGCAGACATGCGTATTGTAAATTTAGATATGGCACTCCGATCAACATTACAACTGTTTAGTTGATGATTATGGTATTTGCAGATAAATTTGCCACTGACGCATCAATTTATTTGAGATTAAATATTATGTTGCAGATCAAAATTCGCGCTGTCGCATCAGTTTATTTGATGATTAAAATATTTATGTTTGCAGATCAAAATTCGCCGCTGTCGCATCAGTTTATTTGATGATTATGATGTTCATGTTTGCAGATCAAATCGCCACTGTCGCATCATTTATTTGATGATTATGATGTCATGTTGCAGATCAAAATTCGCCACTGTCGATCAGTTTATTTGATGATTATGATGTTCATGTTGCGGATCAAATTCGCCACTGAAACAATCAGATATTATATTATATTGCTGATCATAATGCGCAACTGAACCCGTTTATCTGACGCTTATTATGATACCGATATTTGCAGATCAAAACTTGCCACTGAAACATCTGTTTAGTTGATGGTTCTGAAATTGATATTTGTAGATGAAAACTTGCCACTGAAACATACATTTATCGGATGCTCATGACAATTTTTATTCGCAGATCAAAATTCGCAAGTGAAACATCCTTCACTTGATGCTTGTGACATTTTTGTGCAGATCAAAATTCGCCAGGCGAGAGACAACAAAGGCATCCAGGTCATGGTGTATGGATGGGTTCATCGCTGTCCATCCAAAGGTCTGTAATTCCTCCACATCAAACCAGTTTAACCTTTTGACTCCCGCAGTCTGTCCGCCAAAATCCTGCATTGTCAACCATGCTAGCAAAGCAAAAACTTAACCCTTTGACTGCCTCACCCTATCCACCAGCTTCCTGCAGGAAGCTGGTGGATAGGCTTAGGCAGTCACAGGGTTAAGTTTTTGCAGGTGGTGGATAGGGTGCAAGAGTCAAAGGGTTAAAGCACTGAATGATGTATATTCACACTTGCTTCACATTATCCATTAGTGCTGTCAATCCACAGGCGTAGAAGTCTCTGATAGAACCACATCTCTTCAGAATAACAATCCAACAAAGCAAACAGGAATCAATTCTGTGTTTATCACAGGTCAGAATAAGAATCCGACAAAGCAAACAGGAATCAATTCTGTGTTTATCACAAGTCAGAATAAGAAGACGACAAAGCAAACAGGAATCAATTCTGTGTTTATCACAAGTCAGAATAAGAATCCGACAAATCAAACAGGAATCAATTCTGTGTTTATCACAGGTCAGAATAAGAATTCGACAAAGCAAACAGGAGTCAGTTCTGTGGCTATTACAGATCAAAAGTTCCCAGAGTTGTCAGTTTATAAATTATTCATACCCACGGTCATCCACAGCAGACCACAGCCAGTACCCTTTTATGTCTGTTTGATACGTCTGTTATGACCGGATGTTATGATATCATGTCGCATATTTATGTGATTTTCCAGCGTTGTACAACCGCATTTATATTATTACTTCATCTGCCGCCTCCCCCCCCCCTCCCCACAAATAGAGAACTACAAAAAGCAAACAAACAAAAATCGAGTAATCAGTCACTGCAATCATGACTAAGTTTTAAAAGTGGGTCAAACATTCACACAAACAAATACATAAATGGTGATATTTCTTCATAACACAAAAACAAGAATGCAAACACACACACACACACACACACACACACACACACACACACACACACACACACACACACACACACACACACACACACAAACACACACACATACTGTCATTAGCAAAGTATATTCATGACACAGCATGAATAACATGATTATTACCCGAGCTTGCTGTTTCACGCGATTAACGGTTTCGCCTGCACGGCCAAAGTCCAGATACTGCAGAGATGGTACATTTTACCTGGTGAGAAGTGCGGGTGGAGGTTAAATTAAAAGCTTGAGGACTACAAATAATTCTGTTAGACCTCAGAAATGAGACGTGATTATTCATATTCATAACACTGTTTTGAAACAAGAGAGAAGAAGGCGAAAGGAGTCTGTCTGTCTAGCTACACACACACACACGCACACACGCACACACACCACACACACACATACACACACACACACACACACACACACACACACACACACACACACACACACACACGCACGCACACACACACACACACCACACACACACACACACACACATGTACATATATGTATGTGGACAGTCAACAAACAAAGCCAGAACAAGATTGAGGTAGCCGAGATGTGGTTTCTAAGGAGAATGTTGAGAGTTCCATGGACAGCAAAGAAAACAAACGAGACAGTCTTGATGGAGGCAGACACAAGTAGATCACTCATAAGGAAGATTAGGAAAAGACAGGCAACATTTATAAGCCATTTTATGAGGAAGGGGGATTTGGAGCACCTGGTCACAACGGGAAAGCTGGAGGGAAAGAGAGCACCGGGTAGACCCAGGGAGAAAATGCTGGACGGACTTGCAGAGTGGCTGGGGACGAGGAGGGTGGGGGAGATGCTAGGGGCAACGAGAGATAGAGACAGATGGAAGTCCATGATCGCCAACGCCATGCGGCAGGGCACCTGATGATGATGTGATGATGATGATATATATATATATATATAATATATACATGTATATATGTACATACATAGAGAGAAAGAGAGCACCTAGTCACAACAGGAAAGATGAAGGGAAAGAGAGCACCAGGTAGACCCAGGTGGAAAATATTGGACGGACTTGCAGAGTGGCTGAGGACAAAGAGGGTAGAAGATGTATTTGCAGCAACAAGGGATAGATTCCGTATGGAGGGCCATGCGGCAGGACACATGATGATGATGATAATGATATGTTGTGTGTGTGTGTGTGTGTGTGTGTGTGGTGTGTGTGTGTGTGTGTGTGTGTGACAGAACAGAGAGAAGAGACTTTATGAAGACCACAAGCCCATGCACCCACACCTACACTCACACACCCAGTGACTGACAGTGACGTATTACCACCAACCCATGCATTCATGCGCGGGCGTACACATACATACACACACGCTTGAGCACACATACACACACATTCTCTCTCTCTCTCTCTCTCTCTCTCTCTCTCTCTCTCTCTCTCTCTCTCTCCTCCTCTCTTTCTCTCTCTCTCTTCGTCCAGTGACGTCTGAAAACATGAACACACCCAACCTACAATAGTGGAGGAAACGGATGGTATGCCTTAGTACATGGGCATAAATCTATAGTCACATAAAACTAACCGTCATATTGATACATAAGTTTTGTAGCGAAGACTGGTGCCGCGTGCCAGTGAGAGACAAGAGGCGCTGACACTGACATAGACGCTGAGTTGGCACTGACACCAACACAAGATTGAATGTAAAGACCAACAGCCAAATACTGATGGCATAGGGTTGAGGACTTACAGAAGGAGTTCACAGCACTCAAAAGCGGACTATTCTGTTCTGTCCATAAATCAGCACTATAGCGGGGAAAGGGATGGCATGTAAGTAAATAATAATAATAAATAAATGGGTGGTGCTACACTTTGGGGATGTGCTCTACCTGGAAGAGGTATTTATTTATTTACTTTATGTATTTTGTCTTTTCTTTGAAGATAAGATACACAGATAAGCGTATCATTTACATGTTACCAAGATTGTTCCAGTGATAGGCTGACACAATACCAGTATAAAATACAGACTAGGTAAAACAGGCTAGGTAGGACCTCAGGACCTGGCCAGCTCATGGTTTTATGTGCAGGCTTAAGGCTTGTGCCATGATCACCATACACATGGCACCTGTGACATTAGTGCATATGAAATTCATTTCGAGCGCGGAAACATCATCTTGAGAAATAGAAACTAAAACTGGAAGAGGATCCTGAATTTCACCGTCACCGTCACCGATCCCTTAGACTGACCGTCCGTCGGGGCGCCTCCGAAGACTTGACAACAACTTTTCTCCACTCCTCCCTGCTCTCCGCTTTCCTTAGGGTGTCCCTCAGCTCCAGGCCCGTCCACTCTCAAATGTTATCTTCCCATCTCTTCTTTTGTCTGCCTCTTTTCCTTCCTCCCGAGATTGTGCCTTGCAGGATTGTCTTGGCAAGGCCGAATGATTGAGTGATGTGTCCATACCATGTTAGTTTGCGTCGTCTTACTAGGGTCAGGAGGTCAGTGTAAGGCCCGATTTCATTTTGAATTCTTATTTTGACTTCGTCATTCGTGATGCGATCTCTGTATGTGACGCCGAGAAGTTTACGACAGCATCTCATTTCAACCGCCCTGATTCTTCTTTCCGTATCCGCTGTTAAGGTCCATGATTCGCAAGCGTATAAGAATATTGACATGACCAGGGAACGCATCAGTCTAATCTTTGAGCTGGTGGCGATGTTTCTGTTGTTCCATATGGTTCTAAGCTTGGTCATTGCGGCTGTGGTCTGGGCTATTCTGGAGAATATTTCGGGCTTAGATCCCTCATCTGACACGACTGATCCCAGATATTTGAAACTGGGCACACTTTGGAGTTTTTGGTTATTGACCATTACATCAGCCGTAAAGTGGTTGTTGCGATTGGTCATTATTTTCGTTTTCTCGGCGCTGATTTCCATGCCATAATCAGAGGAGGTCTTTCCAAGACGGTCCACTAGGTTGGTTAACTCTTGTTCTTTTCCGGCAAGGCCGTCAATGTCATCTGCAAAACGTAGGTTAGTGATGTTTCTACCTCCAATGCTGACTGTTCCTTCATGTTCCTCGAGTGCCTCCGTCATTATTCTTTCTAGGAAGATGTTGAAGAGAGTAGGGGAGAGTAGACAGCCTTGGCGTACTCCGACTGTCGTCCGGAACCATTCTCCAGTATTGTTGTTGAAGAAGACTGCGCTGTTGGCTTTATTGTAGAGGTTCTCTATGACTCTGATTTAAGTTGGCGTTGATGTTGTACAGCTTCCTGGTTGCCCACAAGGCTTCGTGCCAGACTCTGTCGAATGCCTTCTTAAAATCAACAAACACATGGTAGAGCTCCTGTTGGTGTTGGAGGTACTTTTCCATAAGGATTCTGACGTTGAAGATTTGTTCCGTTGTGCTGCGACCTGGCCTGAAACCGGCTTACTCTTCGGCGATGATTTTCTCTGCCTGTGGTTTTAGTCTATTTAGGATGACTCGCAGCATGACTTTACTGGGGTGACTTATGAGGCTGATGTGCGATAATTTTGACATAATTGTAGATTGCCTTTCTTGGGGAGGGTGATGATCAAGGACTGAGTCCATGGTTCTGGCCACTCGCCTGTCTGCCAGATCTTGTTGCACACGATCATGAGCATGTCAATCGCTGGGTCTCCTCCTGCTTAAACCATCTCTGCTGTGATGTTGTCTACTCCCACTGATTTTCCGGGCTTTAAGGATGCTACTGCTGTCACTATTTCCTCACGCATAATGCTCTTTTGCGTCGTTTGATGATGGTGGGACATTAAGCACACTAGGGTCTCCTGTACTTCTGTGAGTGTACAGCTCGGAGCAATATTCGGTCCACCTGTTTAATATATCTTTTTCTTCTGTGAGGCATTTCCCTTCTTTGTTCTGGATGGTGGTCGTTGGTCCTTGTCTGGTGCTGGTCAGGTCTTTGACAGTTTAATAGGTCTTTTTACTGTTCTTCCTCTGTAGATTACCTTCTCTGTATTGTCTCGCACCCTCTTTTTCATGTTTCTTCTCCTTAAGCTCTCTTCGTTTGTCACATAGATCTAGGATGTTGTCCGTGACCCAGGGCTTCTTTTTCACTCGCGGTTTGCCGAGGAGCGTTTCTGCTGTTTCTGTCATGGAATTGTTGAAGGCGTCAATTAATGATTCTACTCCTGTATCCTCATGATTCAAGACTAGGAGTGGTGCGAATTTACCTCCGATGTTTGCTTGGAAGGAGTCTTGAATGCTCGGGTCCTTTAGTTTGTCCATATTGAATTTAATTCTGATGTTGCCCCGTTTCCTGCAGTTTTTTAAACGTAGTGCAAATGACATCATCACAAGTTCGTGATCACTGCCAATGTCAGCTCCTGGAAAACTTCTGGTCTTGGCGATGTTGACACTAGACTGAAATCTGCGTTTGACCATGATGTAATCTATCCAATCAAAATAGATTAGATAGTATGAATATAGACGAATATAAAACATAGAAACAAAGAGTGATAGAAAAGAGTAAATTTCTGGCTAAAATTTTCCGGAAGGTAGAATACCGTTTACATCGAAAGAGCATTCGGCATTCCCACAGGGTGAAATTTGATTGAGCTGGAAGTGTTATCAGACCTCTGTTGTTTTATTTCATTTTCTTTCTTTTCTTTTCTTTTACAGGTGACAATTTGACGTCAGCAATTCTCCGGGACGGAACAGGATTTCTGCAGTGTGTCATGGGTAATAATCAGGTAATATCCCGAGTATAGGTCTATTTGTTCAATGTAGATCTGGCTGTAATATTTGAAACATTACCACTTGCAAAATATAGAAAGCATTTTATCGTAATATGAAAGATGGGTTGAGATTTAACTTGTACAAAATACATGATATTCATTCATTCTAAACACCTACTGGTAATCAGTTGTAAAAGAAATTAAAGAACACAACAGCACGCTTCATGTGTGATGATTTCGTTGACCAAGACTGAGCGGAAACGGAAGTGAGGATTTTTAGTAAGCATGTGTGTTTATAATAACACCATCCATCATGGTTTTCCATCTGCATATTGAAAACAAAAATTGATATGCATTAATACATTGCAAATGTCAAGTTTTAAGGAATTATTATTTTCAAAACAGTCGTATTCAAATCCTTGCTTCACTATTTCTTAAAGTCGGTTTTATATGAAGGGTATTGCTATTGTAACAAGGATATGTGCCTTATACGACGTGAGTTAAAAATTCATAATCGATTAAGAAGTTAATATTTTTTTGATTGCTAGTAATTCGGTATATAATAGCCAGTAATACCTGTTGCTTTGAAGTGTGGGTGCTCGCACCCCAGGTTAGTGTGTGCATACATGCATGTGCACTCTTTCGAGTTTGTTGTTTTTTTCTTTACCTGACAAGATATTCGTCGATCTGAATGTGTGAAATGTGTCGTAAAAGTATTTCATATGTGCGTAAATGTGCATGGTCATAATATCTTATAAATCACACACACACACGCACACGCACACGACACACGCACACACACGCGCAAACACACACACCCGTGCGCGCGCACATACAAACACACACACACACACACACACACACACACACACACACACACACACACACACACACACACACACACACACACACACACACACACAATTGTGTTTACTATTGTCATAAAAGAAAGAAAACGACCTCTTTGGTAACTAACGTTGCTGATGTATAATGAAATCGTTCACTTTTTCTCCAGTGCCAAAACGGTGACGATGTGACGCTTGTTACAGAATCCACCATAGTTGTGTATGGTGTAATCAGAGAAGTACCACACAAATCGCAGGTAATATAATGAAATGCCTCTGTTTAACAGTAATAATAACAAGATGGTCGAGCCATTCGAAACAAATCTCCCTTTTTATACAAAAATCATTACAAAAAAAGCCAGATTTTGTACTACTCAAGGTCACCATGACCTTAAACAAATATCAGAGAAAATATAATCTAAAGTGAAACCAGAACAATAGTAGAATGTCACAATGTTGAAAATAGAATGTAAATTTTCCAGAAGTTCCTGAGAAAGTGCTTTTAACTTACTTCTCCCCAAAGAGCTGATTTCAGGAAAACTCTTGTGGTCCTTGTGACCTTGACTTTAGTGCCATGATTTCCAAACCTTTGCATTCGCAGCTTCTCAGCGGTCTACGCCTTTGACCGAAATTTTGTGAAGATACATTCAGAAACAGCCTTAAAAAATCGTGCTAACACAGTTTTGCTTCCACACGTAGACATCACCTCTCTCTCTGGTCGACATGAAACAATCGCCCATTGAAAAAATAGCAATAACAACAGCAACAGCAATACTACTACTACCACTACTACTACTACTGCTACTACTACTACTACTTCTACTACTACTACTACTTCTACTACATGTACTACTACTACTACTACTACCACTACTACCACTCTCTCTCATACATAATAGTAGAATTGCATTGTAGTATTTCCATTCAGGTGATTTGAGTGCAACACACACACACACACACACACACACACACACACACACACACACACACACACACACACACACACACACACACACACACACACACAAAGCAAACCTGGGTATACTAGTGACATAATGAATTCGTCCAGTAATCATAATAGAACAGTCTTTATACCACGAAAGGTGAAATCACTGTTGAAATCCAATTTGTGAGATCACTATGACCAGTACAGCTCGTGTAGTTTGTCCCTCTCTCATCCTCTCTCTCTCTCTCTCTCTGTCTCTCTCTCTCTCTCTCTCTCTCTGTGTCTCTGTCTGTCTGTCTCTGTCTCTCTGTCTCTCCTCACACACACACACACACACACACACACACACACATACACACACACACACACACACACACACACACACACACACACACACACACACACACACACACACACAGAGTTAATGTTTTTTTATCGTTCGGTTTTAACTTCCTTTATGTCGTCCTTCCTTTCTTCTTATCTTTCCTTCCTTCCTTTCTTTTTCTTCCTTTCCTGTTGTTCCATCCTTCCTTTTATCACTCCTTTCCTTTCTGCAGAAATGTATGTTTCTTTACCCCTCGCTGTCCCATCCTTTCATTGCCACAGTTCTTTCTTTCCTCCAATCTTTCGTTTATCCGTTCTTGCCTATTTGTTTCGTGCATTTTTATATTTCGTTCACTTGTTACTTACCACTTCTTTTGCGTCCCGCTTTTTAATTTTTTTTTTATGAAATTCTCAAATTCAAGACCCACTCTCGCCTCACCGTACTTACCCCCTCCCCTTCCTTTCCCCATCTCCACCCTTACCTGTTACTATTTGCAGGAAGGTGCGGACGACTTTTTTCACGTTGAGTTCAGTTCAGTTCAGATCAGTTTAGTTTAGTTCAGTTCATTTCAGTCCATATCCATACTCCGTTATTAAACTACGTTTGGAAAATAAACTGTGCATATATTGGACTGTCACCACACCTACCTCATTTTCTAACTATTTAACCCCTTGACTCCCGCACCTTATCCACTAACTACGAAACACTTAACCCTTCGACTCCCTCACCCTATCCACCAGCCTCCTGCAGGAAGCTTGTGGATAGGGTGAGGGAATCCAAGGGTTAAGTTCTTGCTTTGGTAGCATGGTTGGCAATGCAGGGTGCTTGTGGACATAGTGCGGGAGTCAAAGGGTTAAAACATTAAGCTGTGATAAAACAGATCAAAATGAGAACACCTCAACAGGTCAGATCATCTACAAAACATAGCAATCATGGCATATGTCACACCTCCGCGCAGAAACCCCCATCTTCTGCCTCCTTACCCCCATCCCCCAACCACCACCACCGCCTTTCTCACACACACACACACACACACACACACACACACACAACACACACACACACACATACACACACATACACACACACACATACACACACACACACACACACACACAACACACACACACACACACACACACACACACACACACACACACACACACACACACACACACACACACACACACAGAAAACACACCAATACAAAATCACAGATAGTAGATCTTTTTATGACAAGCAGATGTCCGTCCACTACATGTTAAATCTGTTACGGTTAAAAATGTGTATGGCTGTTATAATGAGTTGTTAAAGCGTGTGGTTCTAATCTTGCATGTGGAGCTGAAAAACCTTTCGCTTCTTTCTGTACGGCTACTTTTGAAGACATTGTGTTGAGGATGGGTATAAAAGCTGTCTAAAAAAAATTTTCAGTCTCTCTGTTACCTTCTTTTTGTACGTGGCTTTAGATGTGACCTGTTTCTTTCCCACCACCCAACCTGCTTTCAACTTTTCTAATAATCTTTTCCAGCTTGTGTCATGGTTCCAACCACACGGGTTGGTTGGTTCTTTTGATGGACCGGTGGAATCAGGATCTGGTAGCTCGAGTTCAAGCCCAACCAGCAACAGTAAATCTGGCCTGTTCGCCATCCCTCTTAATCCTTTGACTCCTGCACCCTATCCACCAACTGCAAAAACTTAACCTGGTTAGGGTGAGGGAATCAAAAGGTTAAGATTTTGCTTTGCTAGCATGATTGGCAATGCAGGATACTGGTGGACAGGGTGAGGGAATCAAAGGGTTAAGATTTTGCTTTGCTATCATGATTGGCAATGCAGGATGCTGGTGGACAGGCTGTGGGAATCAAAGGGTTGTGGTGATATCCGCTCACTGTTTCATCGGTCCCTCTCTCCCCTTCTCATTTAAGGACCTTGTCAGCGCATAGGGTTTTGTGCAGGCTCAAGGAGTTTGTCAGATAATTGCCGGCAGATTTGGGGGAAACGCATGTGGAATTGTCGGAGTGCGCATATGGAATTGTCCGAGTACGATGAATCCTTGAACAAACCCTAAACTTCAAACTCTACTCCAACACGATGTACCAACTGTCCAGTGACCACAAGACATTCCTTGTCCGTATTCACTTTCTGTTTTGAATTTCAGGTGTCTGGTGGCCTGGAGATGAAAGTAGACTTTTGGCAGGTCCTGGGATCTTCATCACCGGGAGAGATCGACCACCTCCTAAACGAGGTCATATATTTTATATGTACACCTTTTTTTCTGTTTGTTTGTTGTTTTTGGGTTTTTTTTCAAACTTTTTTTTTAATTCATCATTAACACGTAATACAGGTTAATGCGAAACGAAATAGCAGAATGTAATTGTAATCCAGTTCTGACAGAAATTCCAGTCCCTGCAAAATATCCGTATGCTTAACCCTTTGACTCCCGCACCCTATCCACCAACTGCAAAAACGACCTTTTGACTCCCTCAGTTGGTGAATAGGGTGAGGGAGTCAAAGGGTTACGTTTTTGCTTTGCTAGAATGGTTGACAGTGCAGGACAAGGTGCGGGAGTCAAAGGGTTAAAATGCAAGTATATATGCACATTTTGTGAAGGATGATTAAAATTAGAAAATACATAAATCATAGAGATAAAATAAGCAAAAAGAAACTTGTCAGCATGCACTGGTAGATTGTAAAGAACTCATACTCGCTATCATATTTCTTTACGTACCCAGACAGTAAGTGTCTAATAAATTGAGAAAACATTGTCAAGTTTCGGTCTTAATAATGGCAAATTTGGTAGCTATTTCGTTTTCAATGTGTGCATATTCCACCTCAGTTTTGCATTGTATTGGTCAGTATGGTACTTGTGCAGTATGTTTTGTAAGTTTATGTATAATTTAATACTATGCTTGTACCTCTTCACCAGCAAGCATACGCACTTGCACGTTCACGAGAACACGTACTTACAAGCACACGTTTGTATGCATTTTGGGGCTCGTGCATACAGACATATGTAGAGTCAGGTCTGTGTACGTACATATCCCTACATACCCGTTCCCACCCCTACCTCCACCTCCATAGCACCTGTAGTTGGTTAATTGGCTGGTTGTGTTGTTGTTGTTGTTGTTTGTTTGTTAGGATCATTGCACTCAGGAAGATTTCCTTTGTGCTCACTTTTTGTCTTTTTTTTCCCATTTTCTACTCCACTTTATTGGCCATAGAAGCTGGCACAGTTTTTACAATGCCACGATGATGATGACGATGATGATAATGAAAATTATGCTGTAGAGTTCCATCTAGGATTGAGACTGTGACTGGGCTGTACTCTACGCCGCTTACTATTAACATATCCTGGATCAACCAGGCCCGAGAGATAGACACCTGCTTGTGTTGGTCAGACGGTTTGAACGGCACTCTCAGTGACGCACTCGTACTCTGGATGAGACTCGACTGTGTGGTTCCAGTCTTCCCAGTGAACCCAGAACACATTCAACACTTGGAAGGAGCTGTTGGAACCGAAAAATTCCACACAGAAATTTTACGGGACTGATGGGGATTCGAACCCACAGCCTTCCAGTCGATAGTCCGCTGCGCTAACCACTACACCACGGCGACAGGTTGTTGGTTTGCTGGGTATTCGGCTGGTTGGTTGGTCAGTTGGTTGGTTGGTTGGTAGGTTATAAGGTGGTTTGAATCGGTGGGTGGATGGTTGACTGATGTGTGTTCGGTCGGTTGTTGGATTAGTTGGGTAGCTGGTCGTTAGCTATATCGTTCGCTTGTTCGCTGTATTGATAGAGCCATGGACTTGAGATCTGATGTCTCGAGTTCAATTCCAGCTCCCCGGCATACAAGCTAGTATGTTTGCCGCTTGTGTTAATGCCACAGTTTGTGTCATGCCAACTTGATGTTTCATAGGTCTTGTTCTTAAGATCTGTATGTGTCCTGTACAACATAGCGATGAAATTTTGCCTGCATGCATATCAGTATCATTTCATATTGCGCGCACACACACACACACACACACACACACACACACACACACACACACACACACACACACACACACGAACGCGTGCATACAGATAACATAAAATGTTCCATATCAGCATCATAAAATGTCTGCCCCCCCCCCCCCCTCCACGCAGCACACACAAATGCACGCATGCCCGCACAGCTGCTCTCACACAAGACTGTAATTACAGAGGTGTCGGACCAGCCTTCGATCCCGCTTACATATTTCGTGTACATTGGCCCAATGGTCCATCCATTAATCCATCCCATACAAACTTACACGTATACATACATGCATGCATACATGTATATTCATGTGCGTAAGTGCATATTAATGTATTTATCCGCCAATTGGCCCAAGCATACATACATAACACCGCAATACAAGTTACACGTAATTTTCAACAGACATGAATCTGGTGGGTTAACTTTAAGTTTATATTCAAAGTGGGAAGTCGCTACCTCCGCGCCGAACAACCACGATCATAATGGTCATCTGCATCAGACGAGAACGGCTCGCATCCTTAACCCTTTGACTCCCACAACCTGTCCACCAGCATCCTGCATTGCAAACCATTCTAGCAAAGCAACATCTTTACTCTTTTATTCAAAGGGTTAAAGTTTTTGCAGTCGGTGAATAGGGTGCAAGAGTCAAAGGGTTAATGGATGAGCGGCATTGTCTGATGTAGATGGTCGTATATACCATAGTTGGTTTGTTCTTCTGTTACAGGAGGTGGAACCCTCTGACGCCCATTTCGACCAGCGCCACCTCATGCTCCGTGGTGAAAATGTGAGTCATCCTTTCCACCTTTGTTGTTGTTGTTGATTTCTAAGCAGCTCGTGAACTAACAACTGGCCAGCTGGCAACAAACCATCCAGAAAAGCTTGCTGTGAGTAAACGAGAGCTGGAGTGACGTCAGGCTGCTGATGGCTGACCCATCCAAGTGGAGAACGTTGACTGCCTCAAAAGTCGGACGACGTGGGAGCAACTGCGTTGGACTGGACTGGACTGGACTGGACTGGACGGGAACTGGACTGGACTGGACTGGACTGGATGAGCTGAGCTGAGCTGAGCTGAACTGAACTGAGCTGAGCTGAGCTGAGCTTAACTAGACTAAGCTGAACTGAACTGAACTGAGCTGAAATAAGCTGAGCTGAGCTGAACTGAGCTGAGCTGATTGGCGTCAGTTGATAATGCTGTAGACTCAAGGTCTGATATCTCGAGTTCAATCGCAGCCCTCTCTACCACACTTCAGTTTCCAAATTGTAACAACCTTCGGTGGGATATTGTGGATATTAATTGGTTGGTTGATTTATTGATTGGTCGATTGATTGATTGGTTTTATTTGATTCAGTTCTGCGTCAGCATCCATCCCAAATGATATGGCTGATAGGGATAAGCATGCGATCTTTTAAAGATTTTTGCATTTTTTTTCCTATCGTTTGCATTAACTTCCAGTGGGCTGGTTGGCTCTTGCTACAGAGCTGTGCATTGACGATCTGATATTTTGAGTCCAGTCTTAGTCTGCAACATAAAAACTGGTCTGTTTGTTGCCCATCTTAATGTTACAATCATTCTGGTGGTGTCAGCTTTGTGTTTTATAGGTATGTGTTTGTGTGTGTGTGTTTGTGTGTGTAGCAGGGTGGGTATACGTGTGTGTGTGTGTGTGTGTGTGTGTGTGTGTTGTGTGTGCACGCATACGCAGGCGTCTGTTCATGCGCGCGCCCACGTGTTTTGTGTTATCATGTGCACACGTATATGTGTGTATGCATGTTTGTTTGTATGTAGTTGCGCTCGCACGTGCCTGTATATGTGTATTGTTCTTGGTGTGTGGGGTGTGGCGTGAACGCGTGTGTGTTTGTGTGGTGAAGATATCTATTCATTTGTATTATTTTACTCTTCATTGGGATTTTTTTTTTTGGAGGGGTTGATTACATAGTAGTATCCAACACTTTAAATTTCTTGTTTTATTATTGTATGCTATTATTGCTTGTTATGCATTCATATATTTTTTGATAATTTAAATAGCAACGAACACACTTTTGGTATGGATTGTTTACGTATATAAATGTCATTATGATGATGATGATTTTTTTTTATCATTGTTAATATCATTACCATCATTATCATTTCAGACCTCCAAGGTGCTGAAGATACGATCGGTGATTATCAGGTGCCTCAGAGATCACTATTACGACAGGGGATACTTTGAGGTGAATTTTTGTTTTTAAGTTAAAAGTGTTTTTTGTTCACGGTAGAACTCAAAAGTATCTGTAAATCAACAGGTGCCTTGATATAAGTGGATCTTTTAAGATACTGTTAAGTGTCAAATATACATGCATCTGTACTTTATAAAGTTGGTGATGTTTGAGTTAGTTGGTCGGTTGCTTGCTTGCTTGTGATCTTGTGGACGGTTGGTTGGTTGATTGGTGGGTTGGCTATGTATCTGTACGTTCTGAAGTCATTGTGAAGTTAGTGATCTTGCGTGTCAGTTGGTTGCTTGGTTGTTTGCTTGTGATCCTGGTTGGTTGGTTGATTGGTAGGTTGGCTATGTATCTGTACGTTCTGAAGTCGTTGTAAAGTCAGTGATCTTGCGTGCCGGTTGGTTGCTTAGTTGGTTCATCGTGCTCCTGCATGTTCTAGGTTTGGTGGTCTTGTGGGTTGGATGGTTGGTCGGCTGATTAGTTGATTATATGCATCCTTACGTTCTGAAGCTGGGATCTTTGGGGCTGCTTGCGTGCTGCCTGGCTTGCTCTCCTTGTTTGTTTGCTATGTATCCGTATTAAATTGATTGATTGGTTGGTTGATTATGTATTGATACATTCTGAAGTTCGTGTCTTGTGGGTTGGTTAGTTGGTTGCTTCCCCCCGTGGGGATGACGGAGGCTCTTTCAGTATAAAGAATATTGAATGGATCAAAGACTGGACGGTTGTAGATTCGAATCCCATCAGCATTGTCAAGATCACATTGGACTTTTCGGCCCCAGCCGGCTTCTACCCAGAATTGAGTGTGCTATGAGCTCATTGGGAAGATTGAGACCACAGTCAAGTCTAATCCATTTTACAGATGCATGGTTCACAATGCATACTGTTTTCAAATGAAATTTATGTATGTTTGTACATACAAGTGTTGCAATAATGGAAACATGGAATAAATTTCTGGAAAAATCGATGATGCAAATATGCATACAAGTATAACAGTGTAAGATCAAAAGTTGATTGTGAGCGCCTTATCGAAACATTTTTTCTCCGGCATATGCCTGTACATGCGCCGTTTTTGGCCACTTAGTTATGTCTCTGAATTAAAAAGCATCAGAAATGTATCGTTATTATAGAACAGGTGCATCACTGTTTTTGAACAGGTAGGCCTAATCATATTTGATAAAGATGTAATATCAACGTTATTTGGAGAAGTTAACCTAACTTTTCAACATGCTAATGTTCAGCAGCTTCTGTGGGAACAGAAGACCTCAAATGTCCTGACCAGAACTGTGGATGTCTGTAGGCAATCTCTTGGCCAGGTTGACGCCAGGATATATTATGAAAGAAACTGTAGATTACAGCTCTGTCAATCAGTCTTAGTACGTAACGGAACTCCATCGCATCATGGTTGTCATGTATTATCATAGCATTATGAAATACTGTGGCCTGTGAGACAGCTTAGAAGATGTGACTAGCAAAATAAAAACAAACAAAAAGGAAGTTTTACGTTGATGCATTTTCAAGGCCACAGTGACCTTGAGAATTACAAAATGTGGATTTTCAGTATTCCTTTTGATATAAAAAGGGAGATTGTAACTATAGCTTGACCACTTTGATTGTAAGAATACCTTGACCACTTTGTTTCTTTTCTTCCTTCCATACTCAGTGACTATTTTTTTTCCTGTCCTTTTGTCTTTTACGTTTTGCAGGTGTCACCGCCTACGTTGGTCCCGATACAGGTTGAAGGCACGTGCACTCCCCTGAAAACCGACTACTATGGCAAGGAGGTATTAACACACCGTAACATGAATTCATGAGGGTTATCTGGAAGGTACACAACGATGGAAACTGTTTTCCAGGACATTCAGAGTTATCTGCTGACGGGTATGATAGTCAAAATGGGGTTTGGGTTCGATCTTGTCTGGGTACCTCCAGCCTGGTGCGGTAAAGGGTGGAGATTTTCCGATCTCTTTAGTCTGCATGTGTGCAGACCTGTCTGTTCCCAAAATCCCCTTCGTGTGTAGACGCACGCTGAGCATCAAACTTGCACGTTAAAGATCCTGTAAGTCCTGTCTGTGTCTGGTGGCTTATGGAAAACGTGGAATACCCTGCATGCACGCCCGTTGAAGACAGCGTGTGCAGCAACACACCACCTGCACAGTGTGCGCAAAACAACACGTATACATGATTACAAGAACTGGAATGCTAAGAAAGATAAATCTACCTCTTATTATTATGAAATCCAAAACAAATGTGACTGCCCGCGTTAAACCAAACAGGAACCAGAAAAAAACACGAAAGAAGAATACGAACGTCGTATTTAATACAAGACAAGACAGGCGCAAATTTTCGGCCAACTGGCCTTTGTCCAGCGTAAGATTACAAACAAACAAACACCAGATATAAAAATTTTGAGAAAAAGACTGAATTCCCTGCTGCTGTGTCCAATGTAAGAAAAGGAATAAACTCACTTCCTGCTGCTGTGTCCGATGTAAGAAAAGGAATAAACTGAGTTTATTCTTTTTCTTACATTGGACACAGCAGCAGGGAAGTTTCAGTCTTTTTCTCAAAATGTTTGTATCTGGTGTTTGTTTGTTTGTAATCTTACGCTTGACAAAGACCAGTTGGCCGAAAATTTGCACCTGTCTTGTCTTGTTGTATTAAATACGCGTTCGTATTCTTCCTTCGTGTTTTTTCTGGTTCTTATTGTTATTATCATCGTCATTATTATTATCAACTGGAATGTCAAGAAAAAGAAATTACCTCATCATTTTTATCATCATCGTCATTATCATTATTATTATCATCATCATCTTATTATTATCATCATCATTATAATTGTTTTTCTCATTATTAAAAATTGCTTTTTGTTATTATTAATTGTTGTTGTTGGTTTAGCCCTGATATGGCTCTAGAGGTCGGCTGGGCTATAACAATATGAATTGAATTGAATTTTTGTTGTTATGTCACAGTGGATTTACCATTTCAAATTCAGGATGCTCTCTACGGGGAAATGCGCGTTGCCGCATTGTAGCACCACCCCCTTTTTTTTGTTTTCTTTCACTTTGTTTTTGTCTTTGTGTATTTCTGTTTATCTGTGAAAGAGTATTTTACTACATTCTTTTGCCAAGGACACCTACCTTGTTGCCGTGGGATCGTAACGTGCGCTGAGCGTGTGCTGCACACGGAACCTTAGTTTATGGTCTCCTTCGAATGACTAGCTCTTTGACCAGCGCTTAAGGATCCCTCAGTGGGGATGCCGCGGCTCTTTCAGTATAAATAGTATTCCCACCTTCTGGAAATTCTGTGCTAGAAATTTCGTCTTTTCTGTCACTCTCTTTGTTTCTGCCCTGTTCCTTCGCTTTCTGTCATTTCTTCCTATCATTTTTTGCCTTACTGGGCCATTCACCTGTATGCGTTCGATAAAGTTTTATGCATTTTCTCTTAGGATTGATGATTGGGTATATGTGTAAAGTGCTTTTTTTGGCTCTAGTGAAATGAGATATGCGGAAGCAATTTTAGCTAACTTAGGCCCCGTTTTTATATTGTTTTAGTGTCCTTAGTTATGTTTAAATTTGTATTCAGATATGTTTCTTAAATTCCCTGTGTGTAAATTGGACGGAGTCATGACCTAAATACGTCCCGCCCCCCAACTCCCCAGAATGTAAGGAGTGTAGGGCCGGTACACGTGCTTGAGAGGGTCTTCTCCTGTGATGATCTTCTGCTGTTCAGCTCTCCCTAAGATTTTTTTATCACTATAAACATCGATACAGTTTGTCATATTTACGCCTATGAAAAATGAAATAATAAAAGAAGGCAAAATAATGGGGAAAAGGTAGATATGTAATTGACAAAAGTCCTGCAGTCCGAAAAGTGTTTCCAGTATCATGAAACTGTATTATATCATACAGAACCTGGTGCTTTAAAACAGGTGCAGCTGACCCTCACATCCCAGATGTATTTGGAAACGGCCCTGTCATCTCTGGGTGATGTCTTCTCCATTGCTCCGTCTTACCGTGTGGAACAGCAGGCTACACGACGACATCTGACTGAGTAAGGTTATTTTGTAAACTTTGATACCATCAATGTCCAGTGGTTATCAAAATCAGTACACCCATAAAGCTTTGATGCAAAACCTCAAAGCATTACAATGATTTGTATTTATTAAATTGAATTATATTTCTTTTATGTGATAATGGATTTACCAAGTGAAATACAAGCTGCTTTTCCCCTGGGAGAGCTCGTCGCCGTAGTGGTACGCCACCTTTTTTTCTGAATGCGAGTAGCTATGTTTATCTGTGAAAGTAGATTATTTTCGACAGTTTTTGTCAGGGAAAACTGATTTATTGCCGTGGGATCTTTAACACGTGCTGAATGTTTGCTGTACACGGGACCTCGGTTACTGTCTCATCCAAAAGACTTATCACTTAAGACTGCCACATATATCAAAGCGGAGAGAACAGTCACTGTCAGAATATTAATAATTATAGTGATAGTGCATCGTCATAACCCTAACTGTGCACTCGCAACTATTCTTTGAAAGGAAAATATGATGAGTATAGTGAGAAAACAAAAAATGCTAAACATACGCATGTATGCAACAAAATTGAAAAAAAACCTTGATATACGCTTTCTTTTTGCTGTCTGTTTTTATTGCTACGCCATCTTCTGCACCGTTTCTTTGTCTGTGTCACTACTTTCACACCACGGCTTATTCTGGCTGTCAGCATACTTCCAGACCCGGCAAAACTGAGGTCACCACGAGAGCAGAACCAGAAGAACCATAGAATGTGGCCAGTTTGTCATGATGCTGTGATGATAAGAATGGGGATGATATATGTAGTGATGATGCTACGAAGTACCATTTCAGATAGAGACTGCATGGCAGGGTTGTGTTCTTTGCTTAATTTCATGATATGATACACAAGGATATTATCCTTGCGTTCACCAGGCCCAAGAGATACAGACACTTTCGGTGTTAGGAAATTTAAGTAATACCCCTTGATGACGCATCCGTCAAATAAATGAGACTCGACTGTGTGGTCACAATCTGCCCAACAACCCCATAGCACGCAAAGCTATAGAGTAGAGGCCTGTCAGGACTGAAAAATCCCACGGTAATTTCTGTTGGACTGATGAGTATTCGAACCCGCACCTCGCACTCAGCAGTCTGTTACGCTAAGCACTTCGCCATATTGATTGATTGAAGTGTACTACCAAGTGTCAGGGTGGATGTATTGCTACAGTGAAATGAAAATGGTAACGTGTAAGGACTGGTGGGCAGGTACACGCACTGTGAGGCGGAATGCCCTTTCATCACGTTTGACGGTCTGTTGGAACGGTTGGAGGATGTGATCTGTGACGTGGTGGACAGGGTCCTATGCTCTCCGTTTGCCCATCTCCTCTACGACCTGCACCCGGTAGGTCCTCGTCAGTGTAATCTGTGGAGGTCTCCAAGGTCATAGAAAAATAAGACTCTACACAGGGACACCAGACAGTACACTGCTGCAAGGTCACTTTGGCCGAGTTCAGTGCCTGTGATGATCCAACTTAACCCCCCCCCCCCTCCCCCGCTCTCACTTACGACGGTAACCGCTCAGTCACATAGCCAGACCAAATGGGTAAGGTGTCAGACTTCAGGTCAGAAGATCTGAGGTTCGATCCTGCCTTAGTACCTACTGCCTAGTGGGTGATGGGTGGAGATATTTTCAGTCTTCCGTGTCAATACATGTGCAAATCTGCTAGTGACTAAACCCGTGTGTATACGCATGCAGAACACCACATATGCACGTTAAAAGACCCTTAAGTCGTGTCAGTGTTTGGCGCCTTATGGAAACATGAAAACACACAGCATGCACGCCAGTTTCAGTTTCAGTTTCGGTGTCTCAAGATGACGTCTCCGCGCTGGGAACGAATTTCATATGCACTAACGTCACAGGTGCCGTGTGTGTGGTGATCCTGGCACATGCCTTAAGACTTAACCCATGAGCTGGCCAGGTCGTGAGGCCCTACCTAGCCTATATTTTACCTAGTCTACATGTTATACTGGTATTGTATCAGCCTATCACTGGAATAAATCACGCCACCGAAGACGGAGTATGCAGTCTATGCAGCAACGTACTGCCAGCACAGTGTGGACAAAACAACCTGTATACACGCATCCCAGAAAATTCAGACTCCTGAAATAGTTTTCTTTCATATACAAATGAAACGTAAAGGTACCACTATAGTAGTTGTTAATTAGGTCTCGACTGTGCTCGAACAGTGACCAGCTGTAAAGGAAAAGGCAATGACATATGCAACGGAAAGCCTGGTAGGTAAGGTTTCTATTTTTCGTTGACATCACTCCGCTTGTGTGTTCCGGTTCTTCAACACACCAACAACCCTCAGTTATTCAGTCAAAGTCTCAGAGCCAGGAAGCCCATGAAAACCAGAGATGACAAGCCATCACAGGGCCACCAAACTCTACAGTGCTGCAGGGACACTTTGGTTGACTCAGCGGTGCCTGTGAAGATCCAGCTTACAAAGGACACTGTCCCTAACACACAACCTCACTTATGACGATAACCGCTCAGTCACAGAGCCAGACCAAGTGAAAGATTTTTGACAAGGAGCCGCCCCCCCCCCCCCCCCTGAACCACTGACACAAAAAGACCCCATCTTGAATTTACCTCAGGCATAGAAGGAAAGCCTAGAGGATTTAGTTATTGCACAACCATCATGGGTGACCATGTATGTGTGGCATCAAGTCGGAACACTAAAAAAATGAACAAAGAAATGAAGAAAAAAAAACACCAGAAAAAAAAAAAGAAACAGAAAAAAAACATGTATTAAAGGATCTCGATGGAAAATGGAAAGCATGATGAGTCTTTTTCCACAAATATTGCTGACAGACGCGATAATTTAATGGTGAGACCGTGGTTTTACGCATGGAAAGACGAGGTTCGAACCTGCTTGGATACCGCCTGATGGATAAAGAGTGGAAAATTTTCTGGCCTTCCAGGTCAAGATATGTGTAAACCTACTACTGCCTGAACCCTCTTCGAATGTACACACACGCAGAACATCAACGTGTTGCAAAGATCCTGAAAGCTACAAACAGTATTCGATGGCTTATGGAAACACGAAAACACTCATCATGCACATCCCTGAAACGTAGTATGACTGTACATGGTGGGTACAAAAAAGAATGTATACATACGTGTGTGTGTGTATATATATATATATATATATATATATATATATATATATATATATATATATATATATATATATATATATATATATTTGTGTGTGTATACATTTGTGTGTGTGTTCGTAAAAGTCCCACTTGTATATTCGAGTACACGTGAGAGTTACAGCTCATGAAAAAAATGAAAACACACACACGCACAAGAACAGTCGTCTATTAAAAATAAGTTGTGAGGTTTCCCCCTTTCTCATGTATTTCTTTTAACGTCTGTGCATTCTGATACAAAGTGTAACTGATGATGATTAGAATGATAACAAAAATTACGATAACGATGGGGATAATGGTGATGATGGTAACGTTTGATGTTGTTGGTGATGATTTTGCAGGACTTCAAAGCTCCAAAACGCCCGTTTCGACGCATGAACTATAGTGACGCCATCCTCTGGCTTCGTACACATGAGATCACCAAGGAGGATGGCAGCTACTACCAGTTTGGAGATGTGAGTATCGATTTTTTTTCCTCTCTCACCTTCTGGGCCGTATCAGTGACAGTGATCTTGTGCCGCTTATTCTGGTTTCTAGCACACCAACATCTAAGTTCATTCAGTCCAAGTCTCAGCGCCAGGAAACCCATGTAATGTCAAGCTGCCGAAAATGTGCAGCTGTCTTGCCTTGTTATATCACATACAAATTTTGTGTATTTATTGTTTCCCTTTGTGCACTCTTGACAAAGGCCAGCTGGCCGAAAATATACGGCTGTCTTGTCCTGTTACATCACATACAAATGTGTATTTGTTCTTTGTTAACCCTTCTGCACTCTTGACAAAGGCCAGCTGGTCCAAAATGTGTGGCTGTCTTGTCTTGTTATATCACAAACGAATGTTGTGTGTTTGTTCTTTGTTGCTCTCTGTGCGCTCTTGACAAAGTCTAGTTGGCCGAGAACGTGCGGCTGTCTTGTCTTGTTATATCACTTTTCAATTTCGTGTATTTGTTCTTTGTTGCCCCTTGGGAACTCTTGACAAAGACTAGCTGTCTTGTCTTGTTATATCAATTTTCAATTTCGTGTATTTGGTCTTTGTTGCCCCTTGGTTGGGAACTCTTGACAAAGACTAGCTGGACAAAATGTGTGGCTGTCTTGTCTTGTTATGTCAAGTACGCGTTCTGATTCTATTTTGTGTGTGTGTGTGTGTGTGTGTGTGTGTGTGTGTGTGTGTGTGTGTGTGTGTGTGTGTGTGTGTGTGTGTGTGTGTGTGTGTGTGTGTGTGTGTGTGTGTGTGTTTTCATGGTTCCCGTTTGCTTGAACGCGGTCAGTCACTTCTGTTCTGGATTTCATGTTTCAATGTTACTGTGTTTCATTCCGTGAGCTGTCGCATTCGTTTTATTTTCTGACAACTGTTGCAGGATATACCAGAAGCTCCTGAGCGGAAAATGGTGGACATACTGAACGAGCCCATCTTTCTCTGTCGTTTCCCCACCATCCTCAAACCCTTCTACATGCAGCGCTGTCTGGAAGACAATCATCTCACTCAGTCTGTGGGTTCTTTCTCTGTGTGTGTGTGTGTGTGCGCGCGTGCGTGCGTGTGTGTGTATATCTATGTGTATTTGTTTGTGTGCATATATGTGTGCATTTCTGTATGTTTCGTGTGTTTATGTGTGCATATGTACGTGTGTGTAATATTCTGTGTGTCTGTGCGAGTCTGTGTCCATGCACGCACCCATACGAGGCTTGTATGCCCATAGATGAACATGCCACTGCCAGTACTCGCAAAAACAGGATTTCTGCTATTTCCTTCATGGCACAAATTGTCAACAGATCATGAGAAAAGAGAATCATCCGCCAGGAAGTCTCCACGTGTGCAAATGTCGATAGCCTTTGAGGCTCTGTTTGAGATGTCCCATCTGCCATATGTGGTCAAGATAAAAGCATGTCTTCCAAAAAGGGTCGGCTACTCTGAACAGCCCCTTGGAAAACATAAACCTGATGACTAGCACAACCAGCCGGAAGATTGAAAGATTTCCACAAAAAATCTCTTGGAAAGATTTCCTACCTTCCTCTTCACCCTACTGCACTAGACTTCTATGATCTCTACGCCGGTCTTTCGGATGAGACAGTAATCTGAGGTTCTATTATCAGCGTGTGTGCACTTAGCGCACGTAAAAGATCCTACAGCAACAAAAGTGTGGAAAAATTATGTAGAAACCCCCCAATTTTACATGTCAACAAAGATAGGCTCGGGGGGAAAATGTAGCGCCGTACGAAGACATACATGTACATTCCCCAGGAAGAGCAACATGTATTTCCGGCGTAGAACTTCCGTTTAGACAAAAACTTTAGTTTAATCCAATCCAAACAAACCTTTGTACTTTTAAAGAAGAAAACAATCAGTAAGAATTGCAGCAACAACAATTATGCTTCACATAGATGGGTATGTATTTGTATTTTAAGCTTACGGATGCTTTGCATGAATTTATATTTGTTCTAATGATACAGTTGCAATTAAACTTTGCTATTTTGTTTTGCATTTATTAGTATTACCTGTTTTAAAGTGAACTTTAAAAGTTCGAAAGAAAAAACAACAACAGTTAAACAGCCAAGAAAAAGAACAATTCCGTTGCTCAATGCGTCGACATTTCAGTGCTTCGGATTTTGATGAGAGTTCAACCACTGAAACTAAGCGGCTGAAATATCTGCTCCAAACAACTCGTCTCGATCCAAATACCAACGAGAACACGATACACATAACACAAAATCAGCGTCTTGATGGGCCCATAGCAGCCTCTCCTGGAAAGAGTGACATGACACAACCTTGCTCAGTTTTGTCACAGAGAAGGATCGGTGATCATAGGCAGCAGTATAAAATTTGCTGTAGATCAGCGTGGGTCTACATATATGCTTTAAACAATAACAAGTTTTTGCCATTTTTCTAGTATTGATAAAAGTCCATTTAAAAAGGGTTAAAAAAAAGGGGGGAGGGGAGGGTGCAATGTGACATATGAAGGAAGTTGGGAGGAGGAACAACAAATAAAAAAGATGTGCTTTAAGTCTGCAGATGAAAGAAGATCTGCATACTATGCAGCTGGGACCAGCGCAGTAGCAAAGTGGTTGGGGCAATGGATTTGCCACTGTAACGCCTGAGTTCGACTTTACTGGGTAGCACCTGATGTGTAAACGGTAGAGATAATTTTTTTTATCTCCCAAGTCAAGATATGTGCAGACTTCCAGTACCTGAAGAAACTTGCGTACCCTGCGCACCAGTTGAAGACGGAGTAAGCAGACTGTGCAGCACCAAAACGCCTGTAAAGAGTGGGTTAAGCAACGTGTATACACAATCCAAAACAAATGTGACTGCCCGCGTTCAAGCAAACAAGAACCTGGTGTTTGTGATCTTACGCTTGACAAAGGCCAGTTGGCCGAAAATTTGCGCTTGTCTTGTCTGGTTGTATAAATACGCGTTCTGATTCTGGAACGTGTATACACGCAAAAACATTATCATTCTCATTGTTGCTTTAATCCCAGCCGAGTGCGTAGAGCCATATCAGGACTATAAACGTTTCAGTACACGCACAACAGGGGAAAAAAGTACACATATCAATGCATTCACGCACATATCTAAGGAGATTCCCCTGGTGTTGACCACCACTCTGTCCAACTTGTCACACAGGGGATCTTAAAAAAAACAAAAACAAAGCCTGAATGCAAATTGCAGAACAAAACAAAAATCATCAACCTCAAAACATTGTGCAGGTGGACCTACTGATGCCCAACGTGGGGGAAGTAGTGGGGGCATCCATGAGGATGTGGCAGCTGGATGAACTGCTGGAAGGATTCAAGGAGGACGGACTTGACCCCACCCCGTACTTCTGGTACACAGACCAGGTAAAAGATCAGGAGACAGACGGATGGATGGACATAGGGAGGGAGGTAGAAAGCAGGAACAAGAAGTTTGTCAATCTTCCTTTTAGAGATAAAGAGGAAAGTTTTTCATTTCGTGCAGAGAGAGGTGTTTGTGTGTCAGTGTGCGTGTCAGTCTGTGCACCTGTGAGAAAAAAACGTCTTATCAAGATTTTGTCAGCTCTTTCTGGATGGATCTTGATCAAATTGGGGTCAAAGGTGTGGTGGATTCGTTGCCTAAAATCAATTTTTTTCAGGAAGGTGCATGAACAGAACTTTCTCAGGAACTTCTGAAAATATAAAGTTACAATGTTGAGGAGTTGCATACGTTTGGAGGACAAAATGCCAAGGAAAGGCACACAAACCCAAAAGGTGCCTATATCAATATTTTTTTAGGTTGAAGACGGTGTGTGAAGAGCACTTTTTCGGGACACACTGATAATATTAATTTTTTTGTAGGATATTTGCACTTAAGAGGGATTTCCTTTGTGCTTTTTTTTTTCAAATCCAATTTTCTACACTACCTTAATGGCCCCACAAGCTGGCACAGTTTTACAGTGCCATGATGACGACGATGAGGATGATAATCATGATGCTATGGACTTCCATCTAGGATTGAGATTGTGTGAAAGGCCAGATTCTACACTATCATATTACATAGATTCTGTCATCGACTAGTCCCGAGAGATACAGAAATCTGCAGTGTTGGTCAGAAAATTTGAGCAACACCCTCAGTGAAGAATCTGTGGAAGTAAATGAGACTTGACTATGTGGTCTGTCATCCCAACGAGCCTGTAGCACGCTCAGATCTGGGTAGGAGCCGGACGGAGCAAAAAAATAAAATAAAATAAAATAAAATCCCGCAATGGTTTTTGAAGGGACTGACGGGGATTCGAACCCACATCCTTCCAGTTGATAGTCCGTCACGTTGACCACACATCACAGGGACTGGTGACATTATTTCAAATCTGTTTTCTCTACTGTGGCAGCTTACCATTGTCATCATTTCATTCAAGTTTTGCTGAAGCTTCTTAAAGGTCACAGTTACCTTGAGAAGTGTAAATTCTTGATTTCCTGTGGTAAATTTTGTATAAATACAGTTTAATAGAATGTTTTGACCATTCTAGTTTAATTTCAGATTAGCTGCTTCAAGGTCACAGAGCCATTGAGACGTATTTCTTGATTTTCAGTTATGAGTTTTCTGCTGTGCGGCTCTCCCCAAAGTTTCTTAAAAGTAACTAGCAAAGATTCCAGTCATCTATATCCCCCTATTTTGTGGAATCCAAATGACTGAAACTCTGATCTAAAAACAACGCCAAAAAACGCAACCCTTATTCATTCTTTCACATGTCATATTTTCTAGAAAAAGTGACATTGTATGTGCCTGTTGGTTGGTTTGCAGATTTTCATTATCTACTTAACATTTCATGTTTCAGCTGAAGTACGGTTCATGTCCGCACGGCGGCTACGGACTGGGAATAGAGCGGTTCCTGTGCTGGTTCCTGAACCGATTTCACATTCGTGAAGTCTGTCTCTACCCTCGAAATATGGAGAGATGTGTGCCTTAAAGTGAAATCCTTGATCCGGCTGCTACAGTGCGTTTCTACAGTTGATGAAGAAGAGTTTTGATCAAGTCCTTTAAAAAGAAATGAGATTGTTTTGACGAGAACATAATTTTCTTCTCTTTTTTAATTGCCTTGTAAAAAAAATGTGGAGGCTGTTTCAGGGAGAGACTGTATGTATATTCATGCAGATAAGTGTGCGTACGTGTGTGTGTGTGTGTGTGTGTGTGTGTGTGTGTGTGTGTGTGTGTTTTAAATTAACTCATGGTAATGGTTCAGAGAGATTCAGTCAGATGTATCGAACTGTAACACTTTTAGTGAATTTGATGTCATTTCATTTCGTGTTTTCAATGCATGTATCAGGGTTATTGGGTTTTTTAACGTTACGTTCAACTGTAACGCTTCAGAACTTGTATCTTCAATTAAGATATAATGGTAAAGGCTTAAAAAACCTCATTCGAAATGTTGAATTGTAAACTTAACTCTTGGTGCGTTCTTCCAAACCACAGTTAAAGCAGGAGTACATTAAGGATGTCCGAGATCAACAGTGTTGTTCAACATATTCCTGCAGAAAACACGCCTCGATGATCTGTGCTAGTAACAGACGCATCTGCAGCTATGGTTTACTGGTAACACCAACACTGTTGAGATCTTATTAACAGACTCACCGGCAGTGCGGGGACATATGGAATGTATGTCAACAACAAGTAAAGCTGTCATGGTCGACAATACAGCCAAAAACAACGCAGAAATCTACGTGTGAATGGCCAAAAACTGGGACCAGTATAAGAGGTCGACAGCTTCAAGTACCTGGGAACTATCCTGACCAAAGATGGCAGATGCACTGCAAATACGGGACTGCAGCATCATTAGCGACAATGGCCGGACTGAACATAATCTGGATAAGCAGCACCAACAGCTTTACAGTAGGCCTACATGTAAGTACAGACTGTGAATTTCTTGTACCCTCCGTCCTTCTCCACAGGTGTGAAATTTTGGATACTGCTTGCCGACTTGGAGAAGAGAATTCAAACCTTTGACATCAAGGGCCTGAGAAACTGCTTAACATATGCTACTCGAACATAGGCCAGTAAGGACGTAGGCCTACAGAGCAAAATCAACAGTTTGGTGGGTTCACAGGAACTGCTTCCAAACACTTGTCAAACCAGACAAGCTTGTTTGGTATGGTCACATCACATGCCATGATAGACTGTCTAGGACCATTCTTCAGCATATCCCGAAAACAGGCCTTTGCCGAGGTTGACAGAAGAAGAGTTGGTGGCAGATATCAAAGACTGGACTGAACTGCTTGTTGCTGCACCTCTAAGATCGACATGGAGGATCCTGCCTGTTGTTGCATCCCATCAGCCCGCCCCTCATCCCAACGACTATACAGGTTGTGAGGTTAGATTTAGTTGATAATGATGATCTTGGTTAACTTCGTGCTATTTTCATCTTAGATATAATATCAAGTTAACGTATGACGGTAATGGTTTAAGAAATTCAGCGGGTGCTTCACTTCTGGTGAATTTGGTGGAAATTATTCTTGTATCTCCAACTAATGTCTCGTGACAGTGTTCTCAGACATTCACTAAAATGTATTGAATTTTTGGTGCGGTGGTTACTGTAACATGTTACTGACCGGAAGGTTGTGGGCTGAATCTCATCAACCCTGTCAAATTTATTGTGAGATTTTTCCGTCCCAATCAGCTTCTACCCAGAGTTAGTGTGCTGTGGGCTCATTGGGAAAACACGATTCACACAGTCGAGTCTCATCCACTTCATGGATGCGTCATTAAGAGCGTTGCTCAAATTTCCAGACCAACACCACAGATGTCTGTATCTCTTGGGCCTGGTTATCACCAGATATATGACGAAAGAAAGTGCAGAGCACAGCCCTGTCGCGCAGTCTCGATCAAGAAAGAAACTCCACAGCATTATCATCCCCGTCATCATAGCATTATGAAATATCCCTGCTTCTATGGCCATTAAAGTGGCATAGAAAAAAAGGTGACACAAATGAAACTGCGTTAAGTGTGATGATACTTCAAAATCAATGGTTTTCCCTGCTTCTGTGGCCATTAAAAATGACGTAGACAAAAAGGTGAGCACAAATGAAACTGCATATGTGTGATGATCCTTCATAAAATTGATGGAATTTTGCAGTTTCACTGTTGGTTAATTTGGTGTATCGTTCTTTATCTTGTATCCACAATTTATGTATCGTAGTAATAATTGAAGATATCATTCCCTTGTCTTCTTTGGGCGCTTCCCATCGAGTTAGGTCTTTTGGGGTGACTATTTATTTTTCCGTTGGGTTTGGTTTAGGTTTTACATTGTCTCGTTCACTTTATGTATGTTTGTAGGAAATTGAAATGATTGCAGTTATTTTGACGATATGTTATGTAACATGTACTTCCAAGATTATTTTGCATGAAATGAATTCGCTTATCTGTATGTAATATCATTAACAAGCCTGTAATAGAAAACATTCGAGTGCTGCACTACCCCAGATTTTCCGTTTCATCTGGGATAATTTCACTACACTGTCATCTGGAGGAATGGATATATTTTTTCTTGTCTACGTGTCTATTTGCTTTCACCGAGAAAAAAAAACTTTGTCTCTTTTTTTGGAGGGTATCTTTTAACAGTTTAAAAAATAAAACATTTTTAAAGCAAATGATGCTGATTTATACTGGCTAGATGTGTTTTGCTCCCTGTGTGTGTGCGTGCTGCGCGCGCGTGTGTGTGTGAGTGAGTGAGTGCGTGTGCACGTGTTCATGCGCAAGTGCACTACAGTGTGTCAATAAAGATTGCTTGCTGAATATTGGATTAACCAACTCCAAAATCTTGGAATATAATAGAAAGTAAAAATAAAGGGCTGGAGCGAAATAGCAAGAAGACTGGAGTCATGGTAATCCGTAAAAAACAAGAAATCCCCTCAGGCAAAACAACGGCAAATGGCACAACATTGAGACAGGTTGATAAGTTAAAATATCTGGGAACGGTCATCTCACCAGACGGCAGATGCACATCAGAAATAGCCAGCAGAATCGGCCAAGTCTTGAAAGAGGCAGACGCACGAAGAACATTAATGAAGAAGATTAGGAAAAGACAAGCAACATCTACATGGGTGCAACTTTGTCCGTTTGACGACAGAATCCGTTTTTTCAAAAGAGTCAGAAACGGAAAATCCGTTTTTTGAAAAAGCTTCAGTGTCTGGGGGGCACCTCCCATATGGGGCGCTGCCGGCCCCTGGACCCCTTTCAGTTTTTTTACTTTTTCTTTTTCTAAGTTGCACCCTTGCATTTATAGGACATTTTATAAGGTAAGAGAAAGTAGCGCACCTAGTCACAACAGGAAAGCTGGAGGGAAAAAGAACACCAGATAGGCCCATGGAGAAAATACTGGACAGGCTCGCAGAGTGGCTGAGGACAGAGAGGCTGGGAGACGTACTTGCAGTGACAAGGGGGTAGATTCATTTGGAGGGCCATGATCGCCAACACCATGCGACAGGGCAGACAATGATGATGATGAAATATGAGGTTGAAAATCAAGCGATATCGTGCCAAAATAAACTTGTTTGCAGCAGTTCAACACAAAATGGCACAACTACTTACCATTGTTCATCAACACAAAATACATATATCATCCTCACGACATGTATTCAGTTTTCAATTTTCAATTAATTCATAAATGATTAAGCAAACACCACATCAATAAAAGATCTGCATTGTTCATGTGGCAGTACTACTTTTACCTGTACGATTTTTCACATTTTGTCTATACTGGACGTTTCACTATTAGCGGTTCCATGAACACAGCTTGTTAAGTGTTATGTTGATAAACAGGGATCTTGGAATCAAACCTCCAGTGGGCCAGTTTTTTTTTTCATTCTGGTGGTGTCAGCCTCGTGTTTCATGGGTCCCTATCCTCTCTCCCCATTTCAAGACCTTGTCAACGCAGTTTGTAAAAAGTGTTAAAAAAAGTTTGTAAAAAGTGTTAAAGAAAAGTTACCATAGTTGCACATTGCGATGGATTAAAAGGTACACAGGATCAGGACAACTGTAAATCACTGAAGACAAGCATGTGGGCTATAAGATTAAATCAAGGAATGATTGCCAGGCCAGTAGCTGTACATTAAAGAACAGCAACAAAAGGTGTGGAAGTTAATTTTGTCTGGAAGTTAATCACACAAGAACAGACAATAACTAAGGTGAAGCCATTAGCGCAACGGACAATTGACTGGGAATTTAATAGCACAAACTGTTGCTTAGATTTCCTGACCAATATCAAAGGTGTCTGCAGGCCTATCTCTTGGGGCTGGTTGATGCCAGAATATGTTATGGAAGTAAAAGCACAGATTTGTCACGTACTCTAATCCAAAATGGAAATCCACTGATATCACTATTTCATATCCATTCTCACAATCACAGCATCATAAAAAATTGTCCCGTGTTCTGTGGCTCTTCATGTTCCACTCTCATGATGGCCTCATGTTTTCATAAGTTTGGAGGTGTGTTAGTGATAATAATGACATTTATAAGACACCAAATCATAATGATATTCATAACCAAATAATAATGACATTTAAAAGACACCAAATCATGATATTCATAACCAAATAATAATCACATTTATAAGACACCAAATCATAATGTCATTTATAAGACACCAAATCATGTCATTTATAAGACACCAAATCATAATGTCATTTATAAGATACCAAATCATAATGATATTTGTAAGATGCCAAATCTTGATACAAGAATCAAACCAAAGCACACACTCTCATCATTCACCAAAGCAATCATCCAACAATGACCAAAACTCCAAGGCACGAAGCACACACAAAGTGGAGGAGGAGGGCAGTGGGCCAAAAGAGTGAACATGTAGGGGGGAAATTACTGCCTGGGCAAAAAGGTACGTCTTCAAGCAAGACTTGAAGGATGACCGAGTTTGTGGTTGTCAAATAGATGGGGTAAGATTAATCCAGTTGTATGGACCAGATACAGAAAAAGTGGCAACTGACTGTGGTTACTTACTGTACTGACGAATTTGTAAACAACTAGTATCAGAAGCAGAACAGAGAGATCGGGCAGGGGTATACATTTGGAGGGGTCACGAAGATAAACCGATGCAGTAACATTGATACACTTGTAGCATAATGTGTTGTTTTTGTATGAAATTCTTTGAGAAACAGGCAGCCAGTGGAGAAAGTGAAGCAAGGGAGTGACATCATCATATTGCTTTTCATGAAGGGCAAGACAGGCCGCAGAATTCAGAATATGTTGGAGGCATGCAACAGAAGAAGCAGACAAGCCAGAGAGCAGAGAGTTACAATAATCGATGTGAGACAAGATCAGAAAAGTTGAAAGTTTAGATACTGCTGAAGTTGAAAAACATACTGCTGAAGTTTAAAGATAATTGCGAATAGAATTAAAACGTCGCAGTTGACAGTAACAAAATTGACGGATTTGGGTCATGAATTTCTGCACAGAGAGCTGAGGATTAAAATCAAGGCCAAGGTTCTTGACAGATTCAGACAGTGCAATAGTGCTGTCTTCTAGCTGAATAGAACAAACTTCCACAGTGGAAAACGTGTGCTTTGTGCCAATGATCATTGCTTCAGTTTTATCTCCATTAACTGTAGCTTATTCTGTATCATCATATTCTGGATCTCAACACAACAGTCAGACTTAAGACAGAGGAGTTGAAAGATTTTCAGGAGATGCATGGTTGTTGAGCTTTGAGTCATCAGCATAAAAATGTTAAGAGGCCTGAATTGAGAGGTGTGAGGTTATTGACACAGAAGCAGTGCAAAAGATGGGGCACTCCCCACCCACCCACCCAAAAATAAAAAGGAATGGACAGTCATGTATGTTGTTCTGTCTTGGTCATGGACATCTGAGACAGTTAATTCACATCAGCTACTGCGCGATGGGCACAACAGCTAAAAAGTGATCAAGTCTTCAGACTTCCAATCAGTTCTTTGAAGCTGCCTGAGTACATCTGGTGGGTAAAGAATACACTAATGCAGATCATCTTGCATCAAGTCAGAGATTCTGTAAGCTATGCTGGTGAGCAGTGGCTTATGGAAACATAAAAACATCTACTTTCTACAAAGACGGAATAAATGCTCACCTCACCTACCCTGTCAGCGTTACCGGGTTCAGTGTCAACCGCTGCACTCTTTGACACCACCACTCTCTTCCAGATGGCTTTGTCTTGACTTTTTTGGACAATTCTTGAATATTTAGGCCACTGATATTGGTTATGTTCCCGATGTGTGAGATTGAAGGTCTAACTTTCTTATTGCCTCCGTTTTTCTTGGAAAAATGATTGCCATGAGGTCTGTGTTTTTGCTACGTGACACATGGCCAATGTATTTTAGTCTTCTCTAATTGATGTCTGCAAGTAAGTTTCTGGTCGCATCAAAGTCTTCCAGACTGTACAGTAATGTGTCAGCTGCACAGCATGAACCAAATGGGCTCACATGTATCCATGACAACATTGCTCTACACAGAAAGGGCGGGGGAATAAAAAAAAAAATACTACTGTGATAAATGTTGATATAATGCAGTGAAATGCAATACAATAAACACAACAGAAATTAATGCAACATAGCAAAAAAGGCAATCAGTCTGTCAGTTGAGTGAGATCTTTCTAAATGTGAAACAATACACACAGACGCAACAGTCATACACATATACACCTTTACACAAAAGAGACAGCCAAATCAAACACTTTACTTTTTTGACTCTATTTTTGATTTCACATAGAAATAATCAAGGCCACGTATATAACATGCCAGAATTCATTTTCACCCAAGTCCCAATAACCCAAATGTAACACTTGACAGAAGAAACCTGTGTTTATGTTGTCAAGAAACATAAGGAAATAAATGGCAACGAAGTATTGAACCTTCAATTACAATAAGCTTTTCCACACACTGACACTAACAAATCCAAATAAAACTACAGGAATCGAGCATAACAGCACAGCTCTGAAACAGTACAAACCAAATACCTATGAAACACATGCACTTCTTTCAGCTGTGTTCACCTTCAACCTTAAATTCCACAGCCACATGTTCTCAACACTTGTTCCACGGTTGTTTCATTGCGGTTTTTTCACTCTCTTGTTACAGACAGTTCAAAAACAGGACTAATACTAGCTTTCCTTCAACAGAATGGAAACTAGACTAAAATTTGGCAAACTGAAGTTAAATTTTACATGGTAGATTGAAATCTGCTTTTCAATCTTTGTGGGCCAGATTGAACTGAAATCTGGCCTCTAATCTTTGTCCCGTCAGGATAACCCTACACACTTTACTGCTGTAAACAGTTACCTGAGTATTTCATGTCAAAAATTAAGGTTTTGTACTTCTCAAAGCCACAGTTGAAATAAAACTTGACGAGCATCAAGGACAACAGCATGCTGTCACAACAGTGAAAACAGAATTTGAATATCCCCAGAAATTCCTGAGAAAGTGCTCTTCACACACCTTACCCCCTAGAAAAGTGCTGAGTTTAGGCCTTGGAGCTCTATCAGTCAAACCAAAGAGAATACTGCCTACGGTAAGAGCGCCCACTCTTCCAGAAAAGTGAAGCCGTGGGATGCCCGAATTCCAATCGGCCACTCCTTCCTCGGAAACAAGAGGCAGCAAGCAACATGGCGAGCCGAGGCAGTGGAAATTGGTGCGCAGCAATTTACTGCCATTCTCGAAAGAAAAGATGCCGGTTGCTTTCATTTCCGCTGGAAGAAGATAGGTGAGTTTACTCTTTGCATATGTTGATTATGTATTATGTATTATGAAGATTGTAACTGGAATAATTTCGACTTGAATAATCTAATAAACTCGCCGATGGAAAAGGGGTAAAAGGGAGAGAGAGAGAAAGAGAGCGAGAGTGAATGAATGAATGAATGAATGAATGAATGAATAAACAAATGAACGAATGAATGAATCTTTATTTTTCGAGAGCAATAGATAAACATACTTTTGCATACATCTTATATGGCCCTGCCCAGAGAGAGAGTATACAGAGAATGAAAACACTAATTGTAACTTAAATAATAGCAATGTACCTGATTTCAGTGAATACTAGGAACACAGCATTACATTTACAGTCTTGCACGTACACACATGTGTGCGCACACACACAGGTATTCACGCACACACACATGCACAATTTACATACACACAATAAACATATACAAGCCCCAAAGCACAAAATTCCACGAAAACAACACGCATACACACACACACACACACACACACACACACACACAAGAGAAGAGAGAGAGAGAGAGAGAGAGAGAGAAGGTGTATTCTGTATCAAACGAATGTTATGTAAAATATTAAGTATAAGTCGTATTTATCTCGTTCTAGATGCAAAGTGTGGGTACAAAACGGCAGGCGCAAGGATCTTTTGGGCCAATCCTCATCTTATCTCCATGCCAACTACTGCATATGTGCTGACCATTTTGAAGCTAGTCAGTTCTTGAGTCCTTCCAACCCAAAGTGTCGACTTATCTGGTGTGCAGTCTTAACCTTCTTTGATGTACCAAATCCACCACCAATGCTCACAAAAAAGAGAAAACTGCCCACACGAAATCAACTACCAGCGAAAAAGCCTCGAAAGCATAAACAAACAATGTCAAGCAACACAGATACTTTTTTTTGTTTTACTCTTAGATGAAAATCACTACAAATATTAATAAATGAAATAATTTACTCTGAATTCTTTGGCATTAATGACTGATTAATGTGCGTGCGCACGCGCGCGCGTGCATGCGTGCGTGCGTGCGTGTGTGTGTTCGTTCTTTGATTTAACGTCTTTTCACTATGAGTGATATTAGACCAAAAAAAAAAAATGTGAGATGAGAGATGGGCGGGTTGGTTTTGGGGTATAGAGGAGACATAGCTATATACATAAGTAGGTGTGTGTGTGTGTGTGTATGTGTGTGTGTGTGTGTGTGTGTGTGTGTGTGTGTGTGTGTGTGTGTGTGTGTGTGTGTGTGTGTGTGTGTGTGTGTGTGTACCTGTGTGCTTGTGTCTGTATGTCTGAGTACGTGTGTGTGTGTGTGTGTGTTTGCTTACCACAAAACCACCTGACCAAGATGCCAATTAACCAATCAGTCTTTTAAGCTAACACCACCAGACACCTAAGCTTTAGAGCCATAGAAAGACCACAGCGGCACGGGATAGAAAAAGAACAAGAGACATAATCCACATCCTCAACATGACTCTAGACTTGCACCTTCATCTCTCTGTGACACTCTTGTACAAACAAACAACAGAAAACAAATGCAAAGCAGCTGAAAGACCTCCTTGCACACACAACACACACACACACACACACACACACACACACACACACACACACACACACACACACACACACACTCACACACACACTACAGATCCATTCAGGTCAATCCAATTCCACACACACACACACACACACACACACACTCTCTCTCTCTCTCTCTCTCTCACACACACACTACAGATCCATTCAGGTCAATCCAATTCCACTACCTCTTTATAATAAGGAATTAAAAGGAAAGAAAAAGCTATAAACTGCGCAAATGTTTGTCATAATTGGCACAACATTACAGATGAAAACCACTGGCACATTTTCCCCCTGAATCCACATTACACATGAAGATTTTGTGTCTTCAGTTTATGCATGATTTCTATCTGTTCATGTTCATGCACATATGTTTGAATACATATGTGTGTGCATATGCATACATGTGCTTGTGTGTGTATGCACTTGTGCATGTGCATGATTGCAGGCATCTCTGTGGTGTGTTGTGTGTGTGTGTGTGTGTGTGTGTGTGTGTGTGTGTGTGTGTGTGTGGCCTATGTGTCTACATGTGTATGCGTGTGTGTATATATATATGTGTGTGTGTGTGTAAAATACACCAGTGCACGGATGTGTACGTTTGTGCACATATGCATACATAAAATATCGTACATACATATGAACACGTTAGCATGTGTGCGAGCATATCTGAATGTAAATAAACGCGTGTCCATGTGAGTGGGCATTTGTGCACATGCATACATGTGTATGCATGCTTGTGCACACGTTTTCACACACGCATGTAGGCACAAGTACAAATCTGTGTCTGTGCATGTATGCATACAAACAGCAAGATATCAGTGTTACTATTCGTACAACAATACACAGGCAGAAATGTCTAAAAGTTCCTTTTCATCAATCCACTAACTCCGATCAAACCGCAATATCCTGTTTCTTGGGTCTCCCCTTGATCATCTTCTTCAGCTTCTTGAGTGTGTACACCACAGACTTTCGTGCCCCTGCCGTTAAAATGGTCTTAGCACTCTGCCCGATGCTAGAACGCCACACAATGTGACTGATGCAACGCGCCACTGTATCATCGCAATGGCTGGAGTTGGCGTAAATTTTCAGCACCTCTTCCAAGTCCGGGTGGGACCCTGGTCGGGTTCGATTTTCCTGCAGGAGTAGAAGAACCGTCTTGGGGAGGAGTTGGAGGTGGTGGTACTGGGTGATGTGGTTGGGGTTCTGTTCCAGCCGCCCTTGCAGAGGGTGCCAATAAACGTGTTCCTCTGCTTCCAGGATGGGCTCGTACAGCATTCGGAAGTGTCGCATGTTGGGGCGGACAATGTTGGCCACCTGAAACAGTGCACGGCTGTCTGGTCTTAGCTGCCTAGGACTACTACAGGTTTGTAACGAATTAGAGAAAAGGGTTCATTCTTTCTGTTCCTTTTGTATGATTTCCCTTTTTAAATGAAAGGGAGATTATTTCATGCCAACCAGAGAGAGATGGGTGTGTATGTGTTGTTGTTGTTGTTGTTTGTGTGTGTGTGTGTGTATGTGTGTGTGTGTGTGTGTGTGTGTGTGTGTATGTGTGTGTGTGTGGTGCGTGCGTGCGTGCGTGCGTATGTGTGTGTGTATGCGTGTGTGTGTCAGTGTGTGCATGTCTATGTGTATGCACACATGTGTGTCTGTCTGCCCATCTGTCTGTGACACAACTGAAAACTGTCAAGTATGAAACAACTGCAGTCAATATGTCGAAAATAAAACAAAACCTCATACATCCATCTCACACTACAAGAAGAGATGGTAATTTCAACAGTTCAAATCTAATTGTTCAATTTTTTTAATGCAGTGTAATTGAAAACACCTGCATAATAACTGAGAAATCATGGGTTTGATTCATGGACTGGCCAGGTATTTTTCTCCCCCTCTGTGACCTTGAGTGGTGGTCTAGGAGCAAGTCTTTCAGATCAGGTGAATTTGCACCCAAAAAATCCCCCGCAACAATAAAGCAGCTGTCCTTGACAAAGTTCTAAAAAAAATCCACTTTGACAACCAAACAAAACAAAATGACACAAAACTTATACATAAAATTCACAGACACATATATGGAGATGCAACAATACCTGAAAAAGGTGATCAATTGCTACTTCCAAAGATGGAGCATGGAGACCGTGCAGAAACATAATGCCTGCACAGAGTACTGAAGAAGAACCCCAAACGTAAAACTCACCTTGTTACGATCTTCTCCGACAACCATGCGAAAGTCCCCGTTGTAAGACAAGCCAGCAATTGTGGTGTACAGTGATTCTTCACAGAAATCCTCTGGCAGCAGCAATAAGGCAGCATGAATAGCACTCTGCAGGTTCATCTGTAAGGCAGATGTGAGGTCAGGGTCCTGTGGCAGCACCAGTAGTTTGATAGGCTTGTGCAGCCGTCCGCTGATATATAATGTGTCCCAGTCTAAAAGATCTGAGATGATGCGCTCTGTGCTTATTACGCCATACTTGATGAGGCGATCTTCAAACCGTACCAAGGTGTTGAAATACACACCTACACAGATTAAGGTATAAAAACACAGTCATACACATTGTGTAGCAACTCAGTTAAGTACAATGGATGTACGTTATGTATGAAATACATATGATGTGTGTGTGTGTGTGTGTGTTTGTGTATGTGTGTGTGGTATGTGTGTGTGGTATGTGTGTGTGTATGTCTATGTGTGTGTTTGTGTACATGTGTGTGTGTTTTTGTGTGCGTGTGTGTGTACATGTATGTATGTGTGTGTGTGAATGCGTGTGTGTGTGTGTGTGTGTACACATGTGTGTGTTTGTGTGTGTGTGTATATGTGTGTTTGTAAACACGCACATGCACGCGCGCGTGTGTGTATGTATGTGTGTGTGTATGCATGCCTCTGTGTGTGTGTGTGTGTGTGTGTGTGTGTGTGTGTGTGTGTGTGTGTGTGTGTGTGTGTGTGTGTGTGTGTGTGTGTGTGTGTGTGTGTGTGTGTGTGTGTGTGTGTGTGTTTCCATCATCACGGAATAAATACATGGTTAAATGATTAAATCACTACGAAAAATACACACACGAATCTATCAAAGTATCATTATAAAACTCTTTCACAATAATGACATTTTTTGTGAAAGTTTTTGTGAAATGCTGCTTGACACAACGGGTTGCAAGCAAAACACATAAATGATAGTCACTCAGCCTTGCTCAGCTTCTTTACCCAATGTCTGATCTACGTAACTGAATCATAAACCTTGCACTCAATTTTTTCTTTTTCCTTATTTTTTTTAAAGTCATATATATGTGTGCAGAAATCATCTTCTACAAAACTGGAGTGGTTATGTATTTTTCTCATATTTTTCTTAAGTCCCATGACTTGGTGAGATCAGTTTCCCAACGCTTTTTTATCCTTTGACTCCTGCACCCTATCCACCAACTGCAAAAACTTAACCCTTTGATTCCTCACACTTTCCACCAGCTTCCTGCAGGAAACTGGTGGAAAGGGTGATGGAGTCAAAGGGTTTAGTTTTTGCTTTGCTAGCACGGTTGACAATGCAGAATGCCAATAGACAGGTTGTGGGAGTCAAAGGGTTAATCATGGCCAATGGATGATGGTCACTAAAGTACTTTGTTTATTCACTCAATTCTTTTACCTGCTCCATACTCCTGTATCGCAGTGATACCACGGGTGCCACAGTACTTGAGGAAAGAGTAGTGCTGACTGTTGCGCTTCAGGTTTTCCTTGTGCCACGCCTGAGGGTTGTCTACCACAAGGATGAAGTCCAGCATGTTCTCTTTCATGTTTGTGTGCCCCTCTTGCTGGTACACTCCTGAGCCATAAGCAAAAGCCATCTGGATTCCTTGAGGAAAAGACTCTATGATGCGATAATACAGCTGAGATTTCGTACTAACCTCCGCTAAGGTTGAGCTTTGTCTGCAGCAGTGTAGACCTAACCTTGGACCCAGGTTATGATGAGGGTGACGATGGAGAATGTTTGATGACAACCTTCCATTCCCTGACAATTCTACACTGTTCCGAGTGTCATGTTGTAATGAGAATTTCCATTTGTTAACAGAGTAACAGTGAAATTGTCTCATGCACTGAGAGACAGATGGCATGCACTGTCTTTGCATGGTATTGTTACTAAGGTGGGAAAGTTTCCATACAGTGCAAACTGCTCTGCTACTCACATCACTGTGTAGTAGTGAACAATGTACTAAACGCATCATTTTGAAATAGATCTGCAGATGTTGTACTTTACTTTGACAACAACAATTCCAGACCTCTAGAAAAGCACTAAGATACAGTATTCAGATTTAAAACTGATGAACAACAGACTAACAAACTGTCAAACAGCCTTACACTTTTTATGTTTTTCTGTGATTCGGATCACAACGAAATATGTTTATATTACCAAAACAAAGAACAAGCACTTTTTCACTCCACTATCACTTCTTGGATTTGTCCTCTGTCTCGAAGATTCCAGCTCCAGACACTGAGCTGTTTCTCAGCATGTCCAGTTGTCGCCATCCTCGACTCAGCAGATATTCTACTTTGACCGCATCAGTACGTGGAAGAGCAGCATGTTTTCTGAACTCTTTCTTGACGTGCTCTTGAAAGCTGGGTTGTTCTCTGGTAGTTCTCAAAAACTGTTTATATAAGCTCAACACTTGAAGTTGTATTTTACTGTGTCTTGGCATCTTTCCTCAGCTGGATGTGCTCACAGAAGTCTGAAGGTAACAATCCTTTGTTCTGATGATTATGGCAAAAGTGGAGACATTGTCACATCCTCTTCTGCAAAAACCAGAAACAATCTAGTTTGACAGATATATTCTGTGACGGGATGAAAATTTTCATACATTAATTTCAAAGAGAAAGGGGGTGGAGAAAGCTTCAGAAGAAAGAAACCACCATGAAACAGTCTAAGGGGAATCACTACCTGTCACCTGTTGGCATCACAGGGTTCAGTGTTGGCCGCTGCATTCCGTGACACAGTCACTCGCCTCCAATTGAATATTCAGGCCACTAAAGTTGGTTGTGTCCTCAACATATGAGACTGGAGATCTGCCTTACTTCCTTTTTGCCTCTTGAAAAATGGCTGCAATGAGGTCTGTGTTCTTGTTACATGACATATAGGCAATGTATTTTAGTCTTCTATTTTAATCTTCTCTCTCTTCAAATATGTAAAGGATGAACAGACAATCCAGCGACTGCTCTAGAACTTGAAGGTAGGATTATTGTTAACAACTAACAGTATAAATGATCAATATGCTTAGACAAAATAGCGGCAACTGCGAAAGTGCTGTAAGCTGTTTTTCCTCACTGGATGACTGCTTTATGGAAGTATTTGAAAAAACATGTAATTATTATTGTTGTTTAAAGCCCAACTGACTATGCAGAGCCATATCAGGGCTACAACCATCTCAAAACATACACAATATCTACCACCTAGAACAGACAATAAATTACATATAATGATATATCAATACATTCATATACATAACCTAAGGATATGCCCCTGGTACTGACCATTCCACCCAATTTGTCACCAGGGGGTTTAAAAGAAAAGTAAACCTAAATACAAAAGTAAACATTACAAAGAACACTAAAATATGTATAAAAGCTGGTCTAAATAACCCCAAATTGCTTCTATACATATTTCTTTAGTTAGAGCCAAAAATTCAGTCAATACATGTACCCAATTATCAATCCTAAGAGAAGGTATGTAAAACTTTAAGGAATGCATACAGGTTGGACCAGAAAGGCAGGAAAATGACAGGAAGAAATGACAGAAAGCAAAGGACCAAGGCAGAAACAAAGAGAGTGACAGAAAAAGGAAATTTACAGCATAGAATTTCCAAAAGGTGAGGCTACTATTTATACTGAAAGAGCCCCCTGCATCCCCACAAAGGTACCCGTATCATGTAATAACACCATCAAAAACAACAAGAACAATCATCATCATCATCAATGTCATCATCATAGTCATCATCATCACAGTAATAATAAAAATAATATCATCATCATCATCATCATAACAACAACAATGGTGATGATAATGATGATAAAAATTAATAATAATAACAATAATAATAAATGTACAATTTCAGCTGACAAATCATATACAACATAGTCATACATACAAAGAAACATTTAATTTTATGCTTCTTTATGTATGCACTTCTGCACACACACACACACACACACACACACACACACACACACACACACACACACACACACAAACTCAAACACACACATATGAACACACACACACACACACACATATGAACACACACACAAACACGCGCACACACACACACACACACACACACACACACACACACACACACACACACACACTCGCTCATACAAAAGCATGCAATGTGTCCTGCTTGAATAATGAAATATTGAAGAAAAATTATCATGTTAAGATTGAACAAAGAGGCCTTCAGAATAGCTGTTAAAGAAGATAATAATGATAACAATAATAAGGACTACTTGTTGCATAGCACTTTATCTCAAAATAGCACAAAGTGCTTCACAAACATATAAGCGCCTGCAGACACACGCAAAGCAAGAATTATGTCTACCCTTACTACTGAAAAAAGTGACAAACCACAAGACCTACAATGTCGAAAAAGCAAGTAGAAAAAAAATCATGAAAATTTATCTACATCCAGATGTTAGTAGCTATGCAACAAAGATGGTAACCAAAACAAACAGTACCAATGACAAACAAACAAAAAAGTCATGCTTCTATGCAAAATATAAAGCAAAGAATGACTCTCTCTCTCTCTCCCCACCCCCACCTCTGGAGTTAGCCTCCTAGCTCAGGTACCAGCAAGAAGGAATATAATTATGTGGTTTGGTTTTGCAAAAGTCTAATGCACCATGCCTGTTGAGGGACTTCCATCTTTGTTAGAAGGAAAGCTGAATACTTGCTGATCTTACAGTCCTTCAAAATCAAAGGGAAAGGTAAGCAGATAGTGGTCATCTTACGACTGATAACACCAATCAGCTGGCCCCCCCTGTCACACTAGCAGGTCACAATACTGCTGTGTTACGACGCAAGTGTCCATCCCTGATCGATAAAGATAGAAGGGCAAAGATGTACAGGCACACACAGAAACAAAAGGCAAGTGAAAAGATAACGTTTCCATGTTTATGTTTGCCCAGTTTATTCTACCTGACTGACAACAATGCTGTGTGTGAAATCGACACATTCAACAATCCTGTTACACATACTCTATGCAATTTGCACAAGCCCACACATAAACCATGACCCACTCAACTGGAGTGTCAGTCCATTATTACACAGAGTGTTACAGACCCACAGTCAGAGACAGTGAGCAATGAAAATAATATGTCAGAACACATGTAAGATGAAGGAATGATTAGTTGATTACACTGAAGAACTAAGATCGTATGATGTACGTAAAGAAATCATGTCACATTCTGAAAACAACGCCATATCATGCAGTGTAGTGGAAAATAAGACTGATGCAGAAAGCAGGATCAGGCACAAAAGTACTTCGAATGTCAGCAAACATCTGAGTGCAACAGTTCAAAATTAATCAGGTTTAGCAAAACTTGATGTATGCAGCCACCAGTACTTGTGATTTAGTGTAAATGTGTTCCTTGGCCTGTTAAGGGCTGATGAAAGTAAAGCAGCAGGGACATTTGCATGGACTTCATAACTCTGGCCCAGGAAAATTTTGTCTCTGGCACCTCACTTCCCCTGTGACCTCCACTACAAGTATGAGGCAACCTTTGGGCTACCTCTTTTTCTTTTTAATCTTTACCACACTGTAACTCTAACCCTCTTTCTCATTCCTGAACTTGAAACTTCAAAACACTTTCAAACTCAAGGATGGTAGCATTGATGTCCCAATGGACTTGTTTTACATTTAGTCCTTGGCGAAAATACTACTACTCTACTATCTCGCCTTCATTCGATCTTTAAAGCAAATATGCAGCACAAAATAAAAATCCTGAGCAGAGTCTGCAGACAAACTTTCACTGGGAGTAATCTTCACCTGAAATGAACTGATGACCTCAAAGGATGAGGCCTTATAAGCTTGACTTGGCCCGACTTGACCTTCACTGAGACTTCTGAATCCGATTCACTAGATTTCATATTTGAACTGTTGAAGACACTACAAAAATCAACAGCTTACAAAAACCTGCACTTAGGACTTAAACCACTAAAAGTATCGAGAAACTTTTCATCAGTCTCATACATTGTTCGCAACAGAATACAGAAGTAAACACACCTTGGCTTGGAAAGCACGTTATGCATGATGCAAACGAGTTCCGTAACCACGCCAAATTACGTCAGCCATGTTTTACAGCTGAAATCGAAAGTGTTCTGTCGTGGAAAAAGAGCATGTTACTATAGTTTTTCAGTCAGACAGAAAACTTTAGTATGCAGTAGATAAAAATGATTTGCATGCTGGCTAAATTTATTATGGTAGGTTTGCTTACATTAAACGATAAAATACAGTTAAATTGATTTATAGCGTTGTAAGAGATTAATTTGAGCCCCATTCAACATTATTAATAGTTTTGAAACTGGCAGCTCGTAATTTACCAATTAAAAAGTTAGTGCTGTAGTTGGTTTATTGTGATATATTTGCAGGTATTCTAAAACGAAACAGAGCCATCAACAATTTGTAGTGTTGTAGAGACCTCTTTGAGCTATCATTAATTGAAAATTATTGAGGGGCAAAATTCTTATAATTTAAAATAAGAAAAGAAAAGCTGAATGAGTTCATTACAAAATATTTTTTGGCATTAAACAATGAAGTAGGGTTAACATAATTTGTAGTATTCTACGAGACTTATAAATGAGTCTTATCAAATATCAACAAAATTGATAAATATACATAATAAAATAGTGTACTTCACAAGTTCAAACAATCGTTTGTTGTACTATTTTGTTAATAAAATGTATTGAACGGCAAAAAACCCGCATGAAAGGTTTAGAAATGTTTTGTACTACTTGACTATAACGACATATTTCTTGGCATTGTTTGAATAATGTACTTTATATTTTTTCGTGTTGTAAGAAACTTAATTGTCCCATTCAACAAAAATTGTTTTGTGCTGTTTTGCTCGATTGTTTAGATCTGTTCTTTTTATGAAAATATTACATAATTGGAAAAATATTGCTGTCATGTCTCATCTTTCTTGGGGATCGTTTGAAATCTTTGCAATGTAAACATTATTTTTCAATGTTACAAACATAATGGGATTGATCTCCCTTCGCCTAACCCTGTAGCAGAATGCAAAGCGCGTAAAGTTGATCCAAGACTTAACCTCTGGTGTCAATTTTTCCACCCCCTAAAGTATGTGTATCTAGAGATGATTTTCAGTAGCTCAAAGCTGTGGTTGTGTGTGAACGCCTGTATCTGTCTCTCTGTGCGTGCGTAAGAGAAGTCACTTGGGGAGAACGAGGAGTGTCACCGTGACTGTCTAACTCTTAAGTCAGTAACTTCGAGTAGTAATTTAGAAAGGATCTGCTGTCTGTCATGTAAAGATCATGTCTGTTTCAATTCGGCAACATTACATAAAAGCTGCCTTGCTTTGAGTTGCTCACTATCCATCTTAATTTAATTATCTAATTCTCCAGTCATTCTGATGGTGTTTGTGATTCATAGATCCCATTCCGATTCCCCTTCTGATTTCAGTACCTTGTGAATGTGAGCACATACTACATAGGTTTTTGCAGGATCAAGCCCAAGGAGTTTGCCAGATAATTGCTGGCAGATTTGGGTGAAGTTCATGTATAAAAAAAATATATGGAATTGACTGGGTGTGGTAAATCCCTCTTGGACTGAAATCAAACTTCAAACTCCTATTCAGTCCCTTATGGCCCAGCAACTGAGCAAGAGTTACAGAACTACCTACCCACCACAGAGAGACAGATGGCTATGACATCTGTACCAATTACATGGCTCCATTATCAGTGATTGCACAAACTGCTTATGATACTCATGATTGTTTCTTTTCCAGTGATTAGAAAAGATATTAAATAAGAATTAACATTATATAAGTTATAACAGTCACAAATTGCATGCAATTATGAAAAGTTTGAGTAAATCGTATTCCAAGCACTGATTTTACTGTTTGGAATGTTTTAAAAAACTCAGAAATTCTTGTAAGTTGCAACTCATTTTTCTGTCCTTTTTGTGTGTTTGTGTCTGTATGGTAGGTTTAGACAGCTGGAGGCATTAACTTTCATAGACAAGCATGGACGACCCTTTATCTGGACCAGAGTTTAGCAAGCAACTGTTTGTAGCTGTACATGCAGGTCAGTAACATGTAAGAAAATGTGTCATCTTTGTAAACATATATACTTCGGCTTTTTTTTTTATCATTGAATAACATGACTTTTATTTTTAAATCATTTTTGTGGTTATTTAAGAATACTGTATTTAGATGACATAGAGAAGATGGTAATAATTATAATTAGATTCATGTCTTATTTGAGTTATTATGTCTGATAGTATGATGTGGTATGATGTTTATTGCAGAACTTGCTATGTAATATTGCAGAAGAAAATATCAATTTATCTATACATATATATATATTATGTATGTATAATATATACATAATTTCTGGCCTACAAGACACCTTTGTTAAGTTAACTCAGATCCCTGCACCATATCAGTTGACAGTACAAAATACAAGAAGGGAAAAAAAGTGGCCAACTGCTAAAGCAGATGACAACTCACATATTTAAATATATTTTAATGGATTTCTGGACTTGCAAAATTCACAAAACAGAAAACAGACATCAACTCTCAACAGCTCACACTGCACTTTTACTTCCACGCTAGTTGCAGTCAAACTTTTAGTCCCGATATGACAATCATATTGAGAATCTTTCATCAAACTTTATGTCATACTGAAGACCAAGTAAATAGCATACAGCATGAAATTCAGCTTGAATGCGCAATTGCGAGAGATCATGACATTTGGATTCTTTCTTTTCTCCTTTGGTTTATGTGTACCATATTGGATGTGTGTGCCTTATCTCTGACCATGTCAACATTTCTTTTAAAAACAGGGATGGGGTGGGGATGCCTTAAGCACTATGTCATTTGATAGGCAGGAAAATTCAGTAACAACTGCCATGGGTGGGTTGGGAAGGATTTATTGGATTTATTTTCCTGGGGGGGGGGGGGGGGGGGTAATTGGATTTATTTTCTATTTAAGCTGACAATATTTCTAACATACTGTAATATACCAATTAGAATTCATGACTTTATAATGGAATCACACGCGCGCACAACACACACACACACACACACAGACACACACACACACACACACACACACACACACACACACACACACACACACACACACACACACACACATGCACACACACACACACACACACACACACATACATACATACACACACACACACACACATATATATATATATATATATATATATATATATATATATATATATATATATATATATATATATATATACTCCTAATCATAATTTAAGGGCCACTTCTTCCTTCCTCTCTAATTTTAAGTTGAAATAATTGACAATGTTTAGAATTGATTCTATGTTTTATTTCATCATTTCCACACCTGTTTTGGAAAAAGAAATTAGCACAATGACCCATTAGTGAACAGCACATGCATTTAAAGGAACATCCCCCCCTTTTCAAAAAACAGAAAGTGTCAGATTTGGCCAATCTGTTTTCAATATCGCGTGTGTCCGCCCCGAGCCTGGATGCATGCTTCACAGCGCCGATGCATCGACCCCACAAGGGTACGGAGTGTGTCCTGAGGGATGGCCGCCCACTCGATCTGCAGGATGTCGACCAGCCTGGCCAGGGTGCCCGGTGGGGGGTGGTTGTCCCTGATGCGCCTCCCGAGCACATCCCAGAGGTGTTCAATTGGGTTCAGGTCAGGTGAGCACGCTGGCCAGGCCATACGGACGACTTCATGCTGCTCCAGGAAGTCGGTCACAAGGCGTGCTCGATGCGCAGGTGCATTGTCGTCCTGGAAGATGGCGCCTTGACCAAGGTCCACAAGCGCAGGCAGTGCCACGGCCGCCAGAACCTCGTCCCGGTACCGGACCCCGTTCAGGATGCCGTCAATGGGGAGCAGGGGGGTCCGGGTACCACGGCTCATGCCACCCCACACCATCACCGACCCGCCGCCGTACCGGTTATGCTCTTGGACAGTGGCGTCAGCGAACCTCTCCCCTTGACGTCGCCACACCCGAGCCCGGCCATCGTTAAAGGTCAGGGTGAACCTGGACTCATCCGAAAACAAGACCCGGGCCCACTGTTGCCTTGTCCAGGTCACGTGCTCCCTGGCCCAGGTCATGCGGCGCACTCTGTTGACCGGTGACAGCACGGGTCGGACGGCCGGTCTCCGTGACCTCAAGTTTGCCTCATGTAGCCGTCTTCTCACCGTGCTGCAGCTGATGTTAGCACCTGTTGCGTCCCTCAGCTGACCCCTCAAGGTCACCGCAGTGGATGCCCTTTCCCTCAGGACGGAGAGGGCAAGGTAGCGGTCTTGCTGTCTTGTCGTTACTCTGGGTCGACCCGTGTGACGCCTTTCCTGGACTGCTCCAGTCTCATTGAAGCGCTCCAGCAGTCTCTGGATTGTGGAATGCGACACTTCAAGCCGTCTAGCAACTTCCCCCTGCGCTAGGCCTTCATCAAGCAGAGCGAGGGCTCTCCCCCGCTGCTCATCCGTCATCCGTCGTCTTGCAAGCATGTTTAAAACGAACCAAGAACGGGTCCTTTTTATCCTCGTCTGCGGGCAACTTTGGCTGGAGTAGTGTTCAAAAAGGGCTTGCCTTGCACGTGCAAAGCGAATTTTGTCGCTACCTTGCCTGCGTCGTCAGAGAGACCCTGCTGAAGATTCGACAATTTCGTGTGGAAATTGTCTTCCTTGGGCCGCCCATTGCAAATCGGCAAATCCCCAAACACGTGCCAAAAGGAAACTGCAATGTTGTCTGAGCTCTTATCCATTCAGTTACGGCAACGAATTGGAGAAAAGAGTAAGAGAAAATAGGTTATTTCTCCTTTCAAAAATTGACTCAAAAACGTTCCTGGCCCTTCAATAATGACGTGTAGTATATATGTATGTATGTATATTTATATACACACACATACATACACACACACATACACACACATATTTACATGGACAGCATGAATATCCATGGGTGTATTAATACTAACATTAGCCGATTGGAATTTGCTGTCTACAGGCCTATTGCGAAAATTAAGAGTGTTCCCACAACATAGAATAATATTGAAGGAGAAAAGGAAGGATATTCGGGAAAGAGGTCTCAGTGGCATTATTTGATTTTCCCAGCAAACTCAATTCAGTTTCTTGTTGCAAAATGTTTGGAATTTGCTGTCTACAGGCCTATTGCGAAAATTAAGAGTGTTCCCACAACATAGAATAATATTGAAGGAGAAAAGGAAGGATATTCGGGAAAGAGGTCTCAGTGGCATTATTTGATTTTCCCAGCAAACTCAATTCAGTTTCTTGTTGCAAATGTTGTATACAAAAGTAGGTTTTGATATGAAGAATATCAAGCTGCAGTAATTGATTATTATATTGTCAGTGAAAAATGAAAGGCACAGTCTAGAACTGGTTTTGTGATGTTTTCATTTTCAGATTTTCACTTTTTTATTTAAATTTTATTCCTAGATCTTTCATGCACATATGTATCATGGTTAGTTGCACGGATAGGAAGGATTTAAGTCTGAGGTCTGATGAAGGCCTTGGGACAAGGCTGAAAATTCCTCTGAGAGAAATTGAATTTGAAGCCAAATTCTTGTCATTAAAAACCTGAAAATGTAGTGATGTCTTTTTACAGGTGCAGGATATCATTCTCCAGAAAAAGCTGCAGAGTACAAGAATTTGTGCAAGAAAGCATGTCTGCAGGTAAAGCTTGGGTAACTTATCATCTAATGATATTTGATAATTTATAAAATGAATACACTTTCTGATGGCAGCAGTCTTCAGATTTTAAGAAAGGGGTAGGGGATAATCGTCTGATTTCAAGTTATCAGACCACAGTAAATACCCAGGCTTTAATATAATCCTTTACTCCCTCACTCTATCCACCAACCTTCCTCCAGCTTCCTGCATGAAGCTGATGGTTAAGATGAGGGAGTCGGTTGGTTCAAAATCATTTAAATTGATTGAAAATGTCTGTCTGCTATGCCTTTTCATCTCCTTTCCCTTTCTCTGTGCTCTTCTCTTTCCTCTTTCTCTCTCTTTGTTGCAGCATACATATACATACACCCTCCACACATACACACTGTGGTTTGCATTGGTTTGTCTGTTTAATTTGTGTGTATGTTTCTGTTGTTGCAGTTATTGTTTTTGATCTAAAATCACGTGCTGTGAACAGGCCTAAAATTGATGTTACACAAATGGATACATGCGCGCGCGCGCACACACGCACGCACACATACACATGCACACACACACAACACACACACACACACACACACACACACACACACACACACACACACAACACACACACAGTACACACACACACACACACACACACACACACACACACACACACACACACTGTATCATCCTAACTCATTTGTATATATATATTTACCCTTTCCTCTTCCAATTGCCTTTTTTCCCTTCTTTCTCAAAGACCTACTGTTTATGCATTAAAAGCATATATATATCCATTTACCCTTTCTCCACCCACACACACCCTCCCCAACCCCCCCTTTTTTGTTATCTAAAATCTCTTTATTGAATAAATATTAAATCAGTGACCATCATCACACTGTCTCACCTGTCGGCGTCACTGGGTTCAATGTTGGCCACTGCACTCTTTGACACCACCACCTCCCTCCAGGCCACTCTGTCTTGAATTTTGTGGACAATTTCTTGAATACTTAAGCCACTGATATTGGTTATGTTCTCGGTGTATGAGATTGGAGGTCTGCCTTCTTCCTTTTTGCCATTGTTTTTCCTTGAAAAATGGTTGCCATGAGGTCTGTGTTCTTGCTGCATGAGACATGACCAATGTATTTTAGCTTCTCTTGTTGATGTCTGCTAGTAGTTTTTATCATTTTGAAAAAGTATTTGATGTACGTTTAATATCTGATTATCATGCAGGCAATGCTGTGTTGAGGAAGAAGAAGTCTGCAGAGGAGGCAGTGACTGCTGCTGTTTCGGTCTTAGAGGTAAGACGTCTGGATCATGTTAGCACAAGAGGTTTTTGTGTACTGGCTTGTAATGCCATGTTTTTGTATTCCCATGGCATGGCATTTATGGTATATTGCAAGTGTATCAGATGTGTACTTTGCTCAACATAGATTTTAATGGGCATGACTTTTCTTCTGGTTTGGGGTGCCATACTGGCCCACAATGTAATTATTTGTTTAAACCTGTCAGCATCTATTTTCAGAGATTTAAGAATAGATTTTAACCTGATGTTACTTTAGGGTGATAGTTGTGAATACATTCCTAATCCTATTCAGTGTTAAGGAAGGTAAAGCACTGAGGGCAGGTAGATGGGCACTGCCCTCATAATGCAGATCGCAGGAAAGTTAGGTCTGTATTACCTCACTTCCATGCGTCTTCAACTTTATTGGATGACCTTTACCATATCCCTTTGTATTATTATTATATGGGAAGATTTTTTTCTTTTCTTTTTTTTTC
>JAPXFY010000012.1:39920909-40005909 GCA_030674185.1 Monoplex corrugatus | reverse complement strand
GCTTTACATTTCGCAAAACGCAAATGGTGATAAAAATGTTCACAATTACATACGCAATAAGAGAACAACAAACACTGAAGCTATACAAGTAAGAAGACACATAAAAAACCACAAAATATTAAGTTTAAACACTGACTTATGTAAAAAAACAACAGATTTTTCATATGAATAAAGAGGCATACTGTGTTTATATATTTATGTGTGTGTGTGTGCGTTGCTGTGTGCGTGTGTATGTGTGTGTGCACGCAGGCGCTTGCACACATGCGTATGTAAGAATATGTGTGCGTGTGTGTGCGTATGTGTGTTATGTGTGTTATGTTTGCATGCATGTGTACTTGTGTGTGTGTGTGCATGCAATTGTTGTATATAAAATTATAATCAATATTATGAATGACAATAAAAACACATCACAGAAGAATTCTAATTCATATACAGAAAAAACAGTATAACTTCAGTACACAGTATTAACACCTTGACATTCAAAATTACATTATAGATTATAATGCATTCGCATATCACATATCACAATTTACATACAAAAAAGGTCAAGAAATTTCTTAAAGTATTTCAGTCCCCTTCCCACTCAATTTGCCCCCTAACCCCTTTTCAGCTATACACAATCATACAGTGATGCACACTCATGCTCTCTCATGTACACACACACGCACGCACACACACACTCATACACATATACAGACACACACGCATGCACGCACACACACACACCTTGCTCTATAGGCCCTGATACAAAATACTATTATACAGGCATGAGAAATTAGTCTGATGACAGACTTGCAAACTGAGGCTCTTCAGGTTAAATGAGTTTGAAAAAGGTGGGTTTTCAGGTGCTGTTTGAAGGTTGAGAAACACTTAGTTTTTCTAAGAGACAACGGTAGAGAGTTCCATACATTTGGGCCAAAGACAGAGAAAGACTTTTTACCAAAGGTGTCTAGAGAGAAGTGAGGAACAGTCAACAGTGAGGTGTCAGAAGAGCGGAGCGTTCGAGAAGGTTGGTAAGTCTTCAGGAGGTTGGCAAGACAGGATGGCATGTTCTCATGACAAATACACTGAAAGCCGAAACAGGCAACTTTATATAGAACCCTAGCCTTCACCGGGAGCCAATGAAGTATTCTAAGTAGAGATTTTGCACTCTCACTTCTGGGCAGAACAAGGCGAGCCACATGGTTCTGTATGCACTGAAGTGTATATAGTTGATTGTCATGGAGACCTGCGAGTAGCGAGTTACAATAGTCAAGTCTAGATAGTATAAAAGAGACAGCAAGCTTGTTTGGCAGCATCAGTGGAAAGAAAGGAGCAAATCTTACCTATTCTGCGCAGCTGATAGTACAGAGTGTGGCACAACTGTTTGACATGGGCTTCTCATAGACAGTGTTTCATCCATGTAGAACTAGAAGCCAAGATTTCGAAGAGTTTGTGACAGAGATAGACATGGGGGCATGAGTAACCTGATTGATCTTTGACTTAGTACCAGTAACAATAAGCTCAGTTATATCGTCATTCGTCTTCAGTTTCTTTTCATTCATCCACTTGGAGACATCCTCTATACAATCTGTCAGACTGCATGCAAGAGCGTCAAAATCTGATGGGGCAGAGGAGCTATGCAGCTGTGAGTCATCTGCAAAGAAGTGGTATGAGTGACCTGACTGATGAATGACAGTGCTGAGAAGTTGTGTGTACAAGATGGGATGACTGCCTTTGAGATGGAATAAAGAATTATTATGTGTGAAAAAATCCACTCCCTCTGCTAGTTAGGTAGGTTTATATGAATTTGTATGCTGACATGCTCTCATTTCTAATTGTTGCAGTTAATTCCAGTCGACTTTTCCGGAAATACAAAAAAAAAGTTGAACGGGCAGAAAAACTTGGCAGTGCAAAGAAAGCTCGATACACAGATGTAAGTTACTCTACATCATTACCAAAGAAAACTATTTGATTCCAGAAAGTTCTTTTCCATGAATCAGAATACGTATTCCTGAAAATGTCAAGCTATTTATGCGATTGCTGACTTTTTACTTTATTATGTCATTCTTCTTTCAGTCTTCTTCAGTAAAGTTCTTCTTCAAGTTCTTGCTTATCAAGTTTGTGTATGTATCTGTGAAGGGTCCTTTATGTTGCCTGATAGGGTGAAAAAGTACTTTTATACTGTATTAAAACCTTTTCATTGTCATGGGAAATAATTGTTGACTGCATAGCACACTGCCAAATTCATTACTGTATTCAGAACAAAAAAAAAACTGTCATCAAAATTAAGCGGTAATTCCTCAAATGTTGTACTTTTAGTAAAGCCATACTCAGGCATCCTGGCAAAGTAATACACAGTTGCCTTTGGCACAGTTCAACAATTATGTAGGCAAGCTAGCTCTGTAGGAGTTAACTGCTGCCCTGTGCTTTGAGTTTGGTGTCTTAGTCTGTGTCACTGTTTATTCTTGTTGAAATAGTCTTCCATTATAAAACCAGTTAGGTGTAGATATATTATTGCGGTATTATATTTAATTTTCAGGACAGCAGCCCATCTACAGTTAGTGAAATTCCCAGTACACATACAAGAAACATGCCACCATCACCAAGTTTGCCTGTTTCAAACAGTGTACTTCACACACAGTGCAACACACACATTGCAAACAATGGAGTAGCCAGCACTACCCAGAGGTTTTTCCAAAAGTCAGAGATGGGACAGACAAGCAGTCACTGTGGTCTGGATTTAGATGAAGCCAACACAGAGTGTGACATCCTCACTGAAAAGAAAGGTGTGTCAGTAGTCAAAACAGATTGTGATACCACGGCTGAAAGGAATAATGTGTCAGGAAAGGTTGAGCTGGATTTTGAGAACTTTGACAACTGTGGTCGAGATTTAGACAAAATTTCAAAGTGTGATGTCATGACTGAAAAGAAAGATGTGTCGTGGAAGGTTGAGCAGGATATCAAGGATGATGAAGATTGCATCTTACATGATGAGAAGCCAGCTCAGGACACAGTAGGTGCAGTGTGTGTGGACTGGCAAGGTCGTATGGCTGCTGCTGTTTCCAGTGGAGGCATCTGGCTGAAGCACCCTGGCAGGTTGGGTCCAGTAAGTACCAGTAGTGTTTTTTGCGAATGTGTTTTTTTTTTTTTCTGACATAGATTAACTTTTCAATAGAACTATTACCTGTGTAGTCTGATTTCTCAGGATCACACTGGCTTTCTATCTGTAGGTGGGATGTTTTGTTGAGAAAAGGGTATTGCTATAGCACTTAGCCATAATTTGTTTCTGTCAAAAATGTTTGTCCAAGAGCATATCGCATTTTGTATTTCAGATGTGGTAGTGAATCTTTATAATAACTGATGTAATTTTGAGATTAGCTAAAAATCATATTAGGCATTCAGAAGTATTTAAAATGGCACATGATAGAACTTTACTCTGACAGAAAGGATGCTTGGCCAAGAGCATTTTGCATGTTATAATTGAAATCCTGTCATTACCCATGATGATTAATTGAATGGTATAATATCAAGTAACTAGAAAATAATATGCAAAGTGTTAATTAAAAGTGGCACATGGCTGAACTAATTGTAACCAATCTGCAGACTGTCTTAAGCAAGAAAACCCATTCTTTTGTCTGCTTTGATGTTGATTTGGCATTGTTACATTTAGAACTATTTTTCCAGGTAGCAGACAAGACTGTTGACTTAAGGTACTGTTTGGTGAAGATATGAAATATGCATCTGATGACTGGCAGCAGTGTACATGTACATGTGATATATAATTGTTACTGTAAAGTAAAGGTTTGATCTGTTTGTACAGGCACCATATTTTGTATGATGATTGTCACATAACAGTTTTGATGCTTTGTGTAGGCAGTAATGTACATGTGTTTAATCATTGCTCTAAAATAAAACTTTGATCTGTTTGTACAGGCAGCATTGTGTATTGTGATAATTGTTGCTGTGGAGTTCTGATCTTTCTGTGCAGGCAGCAATGTATGGCGCTGGATGCTGGGCACAAAATGGAAATAAAGATTTACCAGGAGTGGCTGTGATTACATCAGGTTATAAAATTCTAGATCTTATGATATCCAGCACAGTAGTTTGAATAAGACAGTTCAAATACTTAAGCCTTTGACTCCTGCTCTGTATCCACCAACTGCAATTTAAACTTAAGCTTTTGACTTCCTCACCCTATCCACCAGTATAGGAAGCTGGTGGATAGGGTGAGGGAGTCAAAAGCTTAAGTTTTTGCTTTGCTAGCAGGATGCTGGTGAACAAGGTGTGGGAATAAAAGGGTTAAACCTGAATCAGCTTCTTCCAGTGTCTGTTTATTTCTTGTGATACATTGTGCAACATCAGTGCTGTTTGTTTAGTCCACCAGGAGAAAAATGCTTTGCTGACAGGACACTTTCATGAGATCTGTTTACTGGTATTTGAAGTCTTTTGTTTGTTAATCAGCCATGTGTTGAATGTTTAAAATCTTGGTTATGGTTATAGTTATGCAGTAATGTATACAGTCTGATCAGTATGTAGTATAATGTGTTATGATTTATATAACCTGATGTAAATGTTATTGTGTATTGTTTGGAAAGAAATCAGTCTCCTTTGAATGAGAGGGAAGAAAGAAAGTTTGAAATGTCATGGTTCATTTTCAAGGGATTCTTACCTGTCTTACCTGTTGGCATCACTGGGTTCAGTGTTGGCCGCTTCACTCTGTGACACAGCTACCCACCTCCAGATGGCTCTGTCTTGACTTTTGTGGACAACTTCTTGAATAGTTAGGCCACTGATGTTGGTCATGTTCTCAGTGTATGAGATTGGAGGTCTGCTTTTCTTCCTTTTTGCCTCTGTTTTTCCTCGAAAAATGGCTGCCATAAGGTCTGTGTTCTTGCTACGTGACACATGGTCAATGTATTTTAGTCTTCTTTTGTTGATGTCTGCTAGTAATTTTCTCATGGTATCAGGTTCTTCCAGGACACTTTCATTAATTCTTCTATCTGTCCACTTGATACATAGTAGTCTCTGATAAAGCCACATCTCTGCTGCCTCAAATCTTTTCAATTTTCTGGTGGTACCAGGTTCTTTCATGACACTTTCGTTAGTTCTTCTATCTGTCCATTTGACACATTGTAGTCTCCGATAAAACCACGTCTCTGCTGCCTCAGTTCTTTTGCAATCAGCTTTTTCTGAGAGTCCAGGCTTTGCAGCCATAAATCATGATTGAACACATGAAAATTAAACTTTTGAAATGTTTGATCTGGCCGATCATGGTTTTAAGGGACATCGGCCCAAAATGTCAGAAAAGAACATAAAGTTACCAGATTTGTTGAATCTGTTGAGTGCGTATGATGTCATAGTTTCTCCTGAGTTAGAGTGAGTTTATCATATTTTTAAAGGTCTGTGATCCACACAGTAATAAAATACATGAAATTTGCTTGTATATATTCTTTTTACTGATTTACGAATTTGTGAAATAATAGTAAATTGTCTCATATTTTCAAGGGCATGGTGATTCGAACAGTGCCGAAAGAAATGAATATTTGTTTATTTGATTATTTTATTGATTGATTAATTGATACCCTAATAACAGCAATGTGTCTAAAGCAAGCAGAAGTACCATAAACAAGCAAAATTAGTGTGACATATTCTCAGATTATGTTCCTTTTCACCCTATGGCAGAAAGAATTCTGTGGGAGAGGGATGGGGTTTCCACTCTTTAATTGTAGTATATTATTAATCAATAATGATTTCTGTATATGAGCGTTGAAATGTCTGCCAATAGGCTGTGGTGAACACCTGATGCGGACATTGCTGGCCAAAACTTGTGCAGACTGTCTGATGTCTGCTGAAGATACTAATGAAGGACTTCACACTTGCTTTCACAAACATTTCTTAGGTAAGACCAGTGTGTTTTGCAACCTGTAAAATAGTTCTTTCACCATCAGCTTTCTACAGGAAGCTGATAGATGGCCTGAAGGTTTGTTTTTTTACGTTCCTATTTTTTTTTCAGATACATGTTTGCATGGTTGTATGTATAGGTATATCTGTGTGTGTGTGTGTGTGTGTGTGTGTGTGTGTGTGTGTGTGTGTGTGTGTATGTGTGTGTGTGTTTGTGTGCGTGTATTAAATTTTATGTTTTTGTAAATGCTTATTTCATGTGATTTTTTAATGCTATTTTCTTAGTGTTATTTGAAAAAGATAATTGACAGTAATTTAACTATTTTTAAATTCACTATACTTTTTTATTTGTTTGTTTGTTTTGTTTTGTGCAGAGTCCCGACTGTTGTCTGATGTGGACAGTAAACTAGCAGGGGCTGTGGCTGTCCGGACAACACAAACAGCGCATGGTGTTCCTGATGGTACGTATCTTAAAAGAAGCTGGTTGGCATAGAAGTACAGCACCTAGCTTTCAGTCTGATTGCATGGCAAACCTGACTTGAGAAAACCTTTGAGTGTGTTACCTCCAATCTACCCAGCTGTAAATGGGTATTTTACATTGTTTAAGAATGTGGTATACTCTACCAAGTAGATGCAGCAGATTGCGGGGCAGGATTGAAACTGAATGTTGAAAAAACCAAAGTCATGCACATCGCAAGAAAAGAAGGCCAGGAACATCCAAACATTCAAATAAATAAAACAGACTTAGAAGAAAACATCCAACATTTCAAGTATCTATGATTTGTAAAAGCAAATGACAGCTCCTGTACCAAAGATGTAAAAAGTTGACATGGCAAAGCAAAGAATGATCCAGTTGAACAACATATGGAAAAACAGAGGGCTTCCCAAAGATTTAAAACTAAGAATTCTGAAAATTTGGTTTGGCCTGTTTTAATGTATGGTTGCGAAGTCTGGACACTAAGAAAACGTGAAGAAAATATAATCAATGCAGCAGAAATGTGGCTTTATAGACAACTTCTCAGAGTCAAATGGACAGACAGAAGAACAAATTATAGCGTGTTAAAGGAACTGAATGTCAGGCACCAGCTGCTGACAGAGACCAACAAAAGAAATATGAAATACGTAGGCCATGCGATCAGAAACACCAAGACAGGTCTGATGTCAACAGTCTTGCAGGGGAAGGTTGAGGTGAGGAAAAGAAAAGGATGACCACACACCTCCTATTTCAACAACATCACTGAAGTCTGTAGTCTTGAGATCCAGGAGGTCGCCCACAGATGTCTTAATTGTGTTACCTGGAGAAAACTTGCGATGTCGAGCATGGCTCCTACCGCCAATCGGGGCGAGGGAGAGAAATGAGATGATGAGAGGGTTGTGGGAGATAAAACCAGCAATGGAGAGTGGGTCACCGCTCTCATAATGTTGAAGCTGAGAAAAACTGAGGACTCTACCATCTCCTTCCGTGACCTCTGGGTTATAGGACAACCTTTACTTTTATTGTACATAAATTCAGTTAAGTTAGAGTAACTCTTTTCTTTCTTTTCACTTTTATCCTTTCAGTGAAAGAAAAATTTCAGAGAAATGTTCATCTTTTCCTTTTTTGCTTGATGGGTGAATGTTTGGTCTTTTTTGTTTTTGTTTTTGATGGGGTACAGGATGAATACCTATTTTGGTTTGTTGTCAGTTCTGTGTTTTCAGGATTTGTGTTTACACCACTTGGTGTGTATCTTTGAGCAATATGGAATTGTAATCAGAGAAATCAGCATGTATCATCAGACAGAGAAAAATATGAATAAACAAGTGATGGAAAGTATTGTGTACATGATTGTGTAGTTTGTTTTCTTTTGGATTTTATCTTGTTGTCTGTTATCATTCTTAATGAACTGATGATTAATGTGTATATATATACATGTTTCCTACTGCTATCACTATTGAAATGTAAATAAAGATCCAGTACTATGTGAAGTGCAGCAAGCATGCTTTTGGTATGGGGTCCTTGTGTTGTACAAATGAAATTATTAGAATTACTATTATCTTAAAGAATTATAAATGCATTTTCTAACCATGTTCTGCATATTGTCATATAGAAATGATTCACTGAATATGTTTGTTATTGTTTTAACATTTTCTCTAAAATTTTTATAGAAGTTTTGTATGTGTTTGTGTTTTGTATGAATATATGTAATTTATTTAAAATTAAATCATGGGCTTAGTCCAATGTCCTTGGTGGCTGTGACACTTGTGAAAGTGTGTCAACATTTTTTTAGCTGTTCTGAGATGTTGATGAGTCCTTTGCTGTGTTTATGTTTTTGTGTTTATTTATCTATTTTTATCTCAGTGGATTTACATGTGAAATTTGAAATGGTCTTCTCTTGGAGAATATGTTGTGCAGTATCATGTCACTCTTTATATTTGTGTGTGTGTGGCCCATATGAAAATGGATTTTTCAACAGAACTTTGCCAGGGACAATTCCTTTGTTGCTGTGGGATCTTTAACATGCATTGAATGTGTGCCGTACATGGGACCTTGGTTTATCGACTCATCCAAATGTTTATCAATTTAGAACATCTGTGTACATCTGTGCGTCACAATATTTATTTTTGTTATGACAGTGGAGATATGTTGGGGCCACACAACAGACAGCTTGGCACTGGGATTTCTCAGAGGAGATGGTCGCACACCAAAGGTAAGAATGATGGTGGAAACCTGTCATCATGACAGCAGTCTGGTGCAGTGGACCAGTGACTGTGAGATTCATTCAGATCCCATCATGCAGTTGACTAATGACTGTGAAGTGGGGTTCCAGTCGCATTGATCCAAATCTTACTTATTTACCTCGCAGTGTGTCATAGTGATATAGGACAGAAGTGAAGGTCTGCCATCTCTGTCTGTTGATCAGTCTGGATTATATCATTGTGGAATTCTTCTGCCTCAGCCAGGTCCTACCTAGAGATGGTTGTGCTGTGCACTCATAAGGAAGACCGAAAGCAATCAAGTCTCTTCCACTTTATGGATGCATTGTTGAGGGGTTTGTTCAAATTTAATGACCGGCATGACAGATGTCTGTATCTCATGGACCTCATTGATGCCAGGGTTATTGTTATTTTTTTTTCTAAAGCCCAGCCAACTGTGTAGAGCCATATCAGGGCTACGACCGTTTCAAAACATACACAATACTTCAACTGGAAAAAAGTCAATAAAGAAGAAAATTAATTAAGTACACACATGAATGCGTTTGTGCACATAATCTAAGGAGATGCCCCTGGCGTTGACCACTCCGTCCAATTTATCGCACAGGGCATTTAAAAACCATACCTGAATACAAATTTAAACATAACTTAAGACACTAAAACATATATAAAAATGGGCCTAAGTTACCTAACATTGCTTCTGTGTATCTCATTTCCCTAGAGCCAAAAGTGCACTTAATACATGTATCCAATTATCTGTCCTAAGAGAAAGTATGTAAGACTTTATCAAACACATACAGGTGAAAGGACCAGCAAGGCAGAAATTGATAGGAAGAAGAGACAGAAAGCAAAGGAACAAGGCAGAAACAGAGAGCGTGACAGAAAAGAGGAAATTTCTGGTACAGAATTTCCAGAAGGTGGGGAGAATATTTATAGTGAAAGAGCCTCCGGCATCCCTACAGGGGGTGACGCCAGGGTTTGATGTGAAAGTAAATGTAGGGTACAACCCTGTCATGCAATATCAATCGATAATATGACTCCTTAGCTTCATCACTGCCATTCTTCTTATCACATATTTTGACAGAATTGTAAAAAAAAGAATTGTCCAGTCTGTTCCCTTTATACCCTGCTGTCAGGTAGGGTTGAAGTGTCCATTGAAATGTCAGTGTTGAACAAACGCCAATCACGCTTTTTATCTGTCGGCTGTTGATAATTTCTGCTAGAACTGTTCATTTGCTTTTCTTTATTTCTTCATTTTGATTCTCATTGTTGTTATACGAGGGTACTTTCCAGTAGAATGAGACTACATCTGTATAGCTTGAAAACGCATTTACAGAAAATGGAAAATTATGTCACAGAAAACGTCAGTCTATGATTTAATTCTGTGCCAAATTTCGTTATTAATCTTTGATCCATCTTACGGTTCTGACAGTGTATGTCAAGGCCTTGTCAGACACTGATTTGAAAAATGGCAAAGAAAATGGCGTTTTCAACAGCGGATTATCGCAGCTACATCAAGGTACGTGTCGCCCTCGGAAAAAATGCATCCGAAATACTTGCGGACATGAGAGCTTTGGGACAACCTTCTGCTCCTTCGAAAGCAACTGTGTACAGATGGGTAAAACATTTTGGAAGTGGCCAGGCCAGCACTGACGACAACAGGGGGAAAATGCGAAAAAGCAAAAAGTGCGATGAAAAGTTACTGGCTAGTGTGAAGGCAATGGTTGATGCTGATTCAAGAGTCAGCTTTGAAGAGATCGCTGATTGTCTCGACATTCATTCATCGACTGCATTGAGGATCCTAAGAAATCAGCTTGGCTACAGGAAGGTGTCATCAAGATGGATCCCTCATATTTTGATGCCAGAAAATAAGGGGGGTAGGTTACATTTCTGCCAAGATATGCTGAAAATTTACAAGAACTGCGACCCTAAGCAGCTGGATGAAATTGTGACAGGTGATGAAACGTGGGTGTACATGTATGAACCTCGGAGAAAGTCACAGAACAAGGCCTGTATTCCTAAAGGTGGGATTCCTCCTCAAATCGCTCATCGTCAACGTTCGCAAAAGAAAGTGTTCTACACCATCTTTTTCAACACAAAGGGAATCGTGCTACAGAAACCATGCAAACAAGGAGAGACCATCACCGGAAAGATCTACAGAGACTCCGTACTGTCTGACATCAAGAAGTTCTATGCAACTTCCCAACCAACTGCAGGCATGAGAGGAATCAAGATTCTTCATGATAACACACCTGCTCACAAGTCAAGGCTCGTATGAGAATACCTTGCAACCGAAAACATCCATACTTTGCCACACCCTGCTTACTCCCCAGACCGTGCACCCTGTGACTTTTACCTGTTTCCACATCTGAAGAAATCACTGGCAGGAAGAAGTTTCAAGAGCCGAGCAGCCTTGGGAACGGCGGTTTTCCAGTGTCTGTCACATATACCCAAAGACGCCTACAGAGCAGCATTTCTACAGTGGATCGAGCGAATGCAGAAGTGTGTGGCAGCAGGAGGTGAATACTTCGAACAGATGAAATAAATCTCTTTTTTTTAGCCGGTGAGTCTTTGACGTATAAGTTCGTTGGTCTCATTCTGCTCGAAAGTGCCCTCATACACTTCACATGTTGGCACTGCTAGGGCTGTTTCTCTGTTTTTTATTTGTTCACTTCTCGTTGTTGTTCTTTATCTGCTTTCTTCTTCTTTTTCTTTTTTTCCCTCCTGATGCAATTTTCCAGTTTTTACAAGAGATCAGTAGATTTCACCTGATATGATTTTACGACTGTTTTTCTTTACTTGCATTTTAAACTTGCAAGGTTGACTGTGTGCATGGTTTTTAAATGTCTTTTTTCTTAACTGGGTTGTCGTTTTTGATGTGGTGTTAGTCCTGATATGGCTCAAGTAGTTGGCTGGGCTCTAAGCAGTATGAACTTGAACTTTTTAACTTTTTTTTTGGTCGATCTTTTCATTTTCTGTTTGTTTGGGTTTTTTCCCCTATTAATCTGTTTTATTTTTTTATTTGTTCTTATTTTTTTGTCTCATGTATGTGTTTGAGTGTGTGTGAGAGAGATGGCATATGTGCAGGCACATGTGCGTGTATGTCTTTTTGTGTGTGTGCGTGTGTGTGCATGCGTGTGCATGTGTGTGTGTGTGTGTGCATGTGTGTATGTGTGTATGTGTGTGTGTGTGTGTGTGTGTGGTTTTTCTTGATTTGAGAAGTTCACTATGAGTTGTGGATTTTATCAACATTATTTTGATTATTTGATTTGTGTTTTGTTTTTGCAGGCTCTGATTTCAAGGCTGAGCGAGGGCAGTCAGGCTGGATACTCATTTTCCATGTCTGGTGCCTTCTTCTCACATCAGAGATAACAGGACAGCTGCAGTTGGAAAATGTGTGTGTGTGTGCGTGTTCGTTCTTTGATTTAACGTCTGTTCACTATGAGTGATATTAGACGGGGGAAAAATGGAGGATGGGAGATGGGCGAGTTGGATTGGGGGCAGAGGGGAGAATGAGTATGAGACATGAGTAAGCGGGTAAATATAAAAATGGAACAAAATCTTAACACTAACAGTTAACATTAACAGTGCGAAGGGAAAATTTAATGCTAAAGTACAAACTTCATAAACTTAAAGCAATACATTAACAGGACTGTGAACCAATGATTCTGAAATTTTAACTGACAAAGATTGATCTGAAGTTACTTCTTTAAAATGAGTTTCAGAATAGTTTTCTTGTGTAAACATTTTTGGTTAAAAGGAACGTAGCTTTTTGCAGTAAAATAAACAGTGAAACAGTGTAAACTGTTCTCCACAAATACACTTGATATTTTTACAATATTTTGTTTTCAACGCGTTTAGCTGAATACGAAAACGAACAGCAACAATTGATCTCGAATGATATATGGAAGAATACTGCAATTTTTTACATACATTTTGAAAAGAACATTTTATCATTTGTTGTGTCACAAACTTTTCATTGAAATGTTCATGAAAACGAATCCATGAGGCTGATTCTAGCAAGCCGCAAGCTTCTTTTACGGAAGTTTTAATACGTAATTCTATAGTATTATCAGTGTTGTATGCACCTTGCTTAGCTGCTCTGTCTACTACTTCATTGCCGTGAAGACCAACGTGAGAAGGCACCCAGCATAAACTGATATATGTACCTTTTGTCCTTAAGCGATGTATAAGATGATTTGCCTCAGTAATTAAGTCAGGTCTTGTGTCTGTATCAAAAGACTGTAAGGCATATAATACAGATTTTGAATCAACAAAGAGAACTACTTTGACAAATACAGATATAAGGTCTACTAAATAATGCAACGCTTGGCTCAGAACTTTCGAGTACAAAGAAAAGAAAACTTGTCTCAGCACAATCTGAGGTCAGAGAGGGCAAGTTCCATTCTTCATAGTGTGTGTGTATGTGCGTGTGTGTGTGTGTGTGTGTGTAGTGACTGGTGAACTTCGCGACTGGCACAGAGTGGCTAGTGCACTTGGTGATTGGCAGTGTGGCCTGTGGACTTGGTGATTAGCGTTGTGGCTAGTGCACTTTGTGACTGGCAGTGTGGCTAGTGGACTTTGTGACTGGCAGTGTGACAGTGGACTTTGTGACTGACAGTGTAACTAGTGGACGTTTTGACTGGCAGAGTGTGGCTGGTGTATGAGATGTGAAGGATCTGTCTCTATCATCTGGATTCCACAACTTGGATTCACCTTTGTAACTTTGCCTTCAGTGTCCAGCTCTCATTTGCGCTCATGAAGATGTTTGTTATGTGTTTCGTAATTATTTTCTATATAGTTGGTTTATGTTAAATACATACTCTTTTTCAAGAAAAAGGATCACTGTTATTTTTCTTTATTCAGTGATTGCATTAAGCAATAATTACTGGTGAAATGCCATTTGCAAAACCTGAATACCAGATTGTTATAGAGCTGCTGGTTCCAGGGAAGGTTTTATTTTGCTAGCATTGTGGGGTTAAATATTTGTGTCAAAAAAATTAGTTTCCCCGTTTCAGCCTCTAATTACTGTCACACAATAGTTTGCACAGGTTCATGGATGCCCTAATCGCCACGCGCTGTCACAACAAGACAGTTGCCTTGGATGTTGCATCAGCAGAAATAGCATTCTAGACGTGTGTAAGCCAGTTTTCTGTGTATTTGTAAAAATTATTTTTGTGTAAGCCAATTTTCAGTGTATTTATAAAAATTATTTTCACTGGATGTGTTTCCCCTGGGACCGGTTCTGACGCTGGTTGTTGAGTGACAGTGGTGAAGGGGGCAGTCAGTAATAGGACCAGTTTTGAAAATTCCCACCGCAACCAGTGCTTATATCATGACTGTTCAGTATTAGTAATGTTGTTCTTAATCAAAGCCAAGAAAAAATGTTTCCAAAAAATGCTGTGTTTATTGACGAAATTAAAATTATAAATTTCTGCTAAGTATGTTTCTACATTTCCATCTTTTTTTTTATTCACTTCTTACTTTTGTTGTTGAATTTACTTGCATGTTGGAGTCTTTTGTTGTTGTTGTTGTTGTTGTTGTTGTTGATGATTTTTATTAGCATGTTAATAAACATGAATGGGAAAGAATAATACATTCTGCCCTTATCTGATTGAGTGGTTGCATACGTATCTCTCATGAGCATGGTAGTCAAGAGAGTAGACATTGGATTTCCAATGGTAAGATCCTGGATTCGATCCGCCTACGCGTTGTGTCTGATGGATAAAGGATGAAGATTTTTGCAATCTCACAGGAAAGCATATGTGCAGACCTGCCAGTGCCTTAACCCATTTCATGTATATGCATGCAGAATATTAAACATGTAACCCCCTTCATCGTGTATATATGCATGCAGAATATTAAATATGCCTGTTAAAGATCCTGTAAGTATATCAGTGGCTGGCATATGGAAACATGAAATCACCCAGATTGCAAGCAACTGCAAGTTTGAGAAAAATAGCTTTTAGCTTATAACTTCCACTGTTGGCAAATAAAATATGACTACCATTGTTATCAGTACCATTCATTTTTCATTCACACTTTATGGTTGTCTAGTCTTTTTTTTCTCTCTAACCTTTCTGTGTGTGTGTGTGCAACTCTCTTTGTCTCTGTCTCTGTCTGTCTGTCTGTCTCTCCCTCTCTCTCACACACACACACACACACACACACACACACACACACACACAAGCATGCATATACTAATGTTGTAACAGAAATTCATTCTTTCTCTCACAAACTCATGTTCAAGCAAACAGGCACAGACACACACACACACACAACGTTGATAAGTGTCATCATCAAATGTTTGTCTCATAAAGAACTAAGTATGTGGAAAGCCAAGGTATCCTAAAAATTATACAAGAAGACAATAAGCATACAGGCAAGTCGTTAGGAAGTTGGACTTTCAACCAGAATGTCAGAGTTCAATTCTGCATGATAAAAATGAAGAATGGAGATTTTTTTCTTCTACCCCAAGTTAATGTGTAGATATAAACAACTGAAACCATACTGTGTGTATACACATAAAAAAAACTACGCATGCCAATGTTAGCCATGTCGGTGGTGGCTCAAAGAAATAGAAACATTTCCATCATTCACTCAAAAAACAAAACAAACAAAAATATAACCACCTGCATGACAAGGTAAAGGAACAGCCAAAACACACACACAAAGCCCACTCATATGCACAAGTACACCAGTTGTACTGCATGAATGCAGAAAAAGAAGAAACAAGAGACTAACAATAAATGAAGACCCTGAAAACAAACAACAACACGAATAAATGCCCTTGCAAAGCCAGCAGAAGTAAAAAAAAAAAAAAAAAAAAAGCACGCCATCTGCATTGCTGGTAAAGCCTGTTAAGTGCTTCAACTTTCTCACAACCACCATTTTAAGGATGGTGTCCATCAGTGCATTCTTCACAGCATGAGCATCCCAAACCATGAACATGGTCCCGTGCCTAATCTCATACAAGTGGAATCTACAGAGGCCACCTGCACCAAGTTTCTTCTTGAGCTTGGCTTGAATCCATGCAGTCAAACTGGAAGACAAGAGCTCTACCAGACTTTCTCACATGGTTGTCTGATAGTCACCAAAAAAAAAAAAAAAAAAAAGGGGTGGGGGGTGGGGAAGGAACATGCAGCCTTATCAAGGGTAATTAGACCAGATGTCATTACACCAGTGATGTCAGTACTCATGTATAGCATCCCCTTAGAAATCCAACATCCTGAAGGAAGTATCCTGTACAGACTCTCCATTTGTGTGCAGTGTTACAATTTCATCATTTATACTGTAATCATTCTCTCAATCAAAAAGTACGAAGATTTCTGAACTCTAGTGCGTTGGTGAAACTGAAGGAATCTGATTATTTGTTGGAACGTAATCTAATAGTCTTTTTTGACACCTCTCTACCCTTCTTTGCTACACACACACACACACACACACACACACACACACACACACAACACACACACACACACACAAACACACACACACACGCACGCACGCACGCACGCAGGCAGGCAAGCACACACACATACACACACACAAAACCATGCATTTCTGCTTTGTCGATAAGGGAAGACCTACATGTTTACGGTCGCGTAGCAAAGGAAAGGTCAAACGGAAAATGATGCAACTGCGCAGTCGTGAAGAAAGTAGGAAGTGTCTGGTGTATTGAACTTCCGCATCAAAGGGGGAGGAACGGTCTGCAAGAGCAACATGGTAAGTCCGATTATCGATTGTTAATTCAGCAGTGTGCTGATATCGATATTCACTTGGTGGTTGTGCATGGGTCTGCTTTTACTTAAACGTGTGCATTTAACAAGACCAGTGGTCAGAGAATGGCACGTGGTGTTCCGTATCAAGTACTGAAGTAGCGACATAATGATGATCAACATGAACATCATTATGATGTTTGAGAGTAACTCAGTAAGTGTGTCAATCAGATGAGCCTGAGACTCATAGGTCATAACGGTCAGGGTTACTTAGTATGGCATTGTTCTCTATATAAAGTATGTCTGCTTTTGTTTTGCATGAGTCAGCTTTTGTTTAGTCACGATGTTGGTCCACTTGCTAGAGGATGCCTGGGGCTCTTTCAGCATAAATAGTATCCCCACCTTCTGGAAATTCTGTGCTGGAAATTTCCTCTTTTCTGGCACTCTCTTTGTTTCTGCCTTGTTCCTTTGATTTCTGTCATTCCTACTTACTATTTTCTATTTTCCGCCTTAATGGTCCATTCACCTGTATGTGTTCAATAAAGTCTTACGCACTTTTTCTTAGGATTGATAATTGGGCCCATGTATTAAGTGCATTTTTGAATTGGGTATGTGTCGAGTGCATTTTTGGATCTGGGGAGGTGAGATATGTGGAAGCAATTTTAGGTAATTTATGCCTGTTTATATGTTTTGGTGTCCTTGGGTATGCTTATATTTTTATTCAGGTGTGTTTTTTAAATCCCTTGTGCGATAACTTGGATGGAGTGGTCAGCGCCAGGGGCATGTCCTTAGATGATGTGCGTGAATGCTTTGATATGTGTACTTAATTTTTTTTTTTTTTTTTCCTGTTGAAGTTTTGTATGTTTTGAAGCGGTTATAGCTGCTCTGTCTTGACTTTTGTGGACAGTTTTTTTAATATTTAGACCACTGATGTTGGTTCTGTTCTGGATGTATGAGATTGGAGGTCTGCCTTTCTTCCTTTTTGCCACTGTTTTTCCTTGAAAGATTGTTGCCATGAGGTCTGTGTTCTTGCTATGTGACACATGGCCAATGTATTTTAGTCTTCTCATGTTGATGTCTGCTAGTAATTTTCTGGTGGTATGAAGTTCTTCCAGGACACTTTCATTAGTTCTTCTATCTGTTCATGTGACAGGAAGTAGTCTCTGATAAAACCACAACTCTGTTGCTCAATTCTTCTGCAGTCAGTTTTTCTCAGAGTCCAGGCTTTGCAACCATAAATCATGACTGGCCAGATCAAACATTTTAATTCTAACTTTCTGGCCATGTTTGATATGCCTCTGTCTTTCCAGATGTTGTTGAGTGGGATCATTTTTTGCTTTGCCATTCCAAGTCTTATTTTTATGTCTTTAGAGCAGGTTCCATCATCAGTTTTTACTGAACCAAGATATTTGAAATCCTTAACATAACAATAACATTTCAAGCAGAGCACCAGGTAGACCCAGGGAGAGAATGCTGGACGGACTTGCAGGGTGGCTGGGGACGAGGAGGGTGGGGGAGATGCTAGGGGCAATGAGAGATAGAGATGGATGGAAGTCCATGGTCGCCAACGCCATGCGGCAGGGCACCTGATGATGATGATGAACAATAACACGCTTTAACTAGTTTAAGTTTAACAATTCTCCTGGAACATTATCAATTTCTGGGGATTTCTTGTTTTTAACTGCTTGATGACTGCTTTAATTTCATTTAGAAAAATGGTTCTGGTTCTGATTTTGGACAGTTCAGGTCAGGGCTTTGATGGTCTTGAGGGCTATTGTTGCTAAAAAGTGATGCTCCATATTCATTCCATCTGTTCATAATATGCTCTGGTTCCTTCTTTGCAGTTGATATACACACTTCTGGGCTTGAATTTAGTGGATTGAACTTTCTTTATCTGTTGGAATAGATCCCTGGATCTTCTGCATTCATTGTACTCATTTATTTTTGCACATTCTTGCTCCAGCCAATTTTTCTTATCTCTTCTAATTTTGCTCTTAATTTCTCTCTTTTTAAAAAAAAAAAAAAAAATTCTTCTTTTCTTCCAGATTTGCAAGCATGGTTTTTCTGTTTGGCTAGATCCATAACTTCCTCGCTGATGTATGTGTTAGTTGGTTTTCTTTTTTTCTTGCCTAACTTTTCTTCTGCTACTTCAGCGTGGGTCTTCTTCATATCAGTCAAGATTTTGCGCTATATAAATATTGTAATTATTATTATTATTATTATTCAGTCTTTGCCCACCTTCATCAAAGATACTAATCATGTGTTGAATGTTATGTATGCATTATATAATAGTAAGATACTTTACATTCCAAAAACTATTCTTAGCTAGTGCATCATAGTTTTCAGAGTTTTAGGCCTGGACCCTCTTAGGATAAAACAATACTAATGTGGTACGACCGCTTCTCAAATTGCAGAGTTCATCTTTCTTCCCCTGTGACATCATATTTACCCCCACCCCCCATTTCTTACCATTACTCACAAACACATTATGAATTCATTTTAGTCCTCTTCTCCCACTGGACAAATCAGCAGGAAGTTTCAATCTTTTTCTCATGATTTTTTAATTTGGTGCTTGTTTGTTTTTGATCTTACATTCACGCTTGACAAGGCCAGTTAGCAGAAAATTTGCACCTGTCTTGTCTGGTTATATTTAGTAATCATTCTGATTCTATTTTTGTGTTTTTCTGGTTCCTGTTTGCTTGAACGCAGGCAGTCACACTTGTTTTGGATTATGTACAAATGTATGTCATCATTCTCTGGTGTACAAAATTCACTTCCCCAGAGCATTGTAAAGTCACAGTCACTACATTCCTTAACAGAAAATTTGTTTAAATTTGTAAATAACTCATGTCAGTGTAATATCATTCATTGACAGCAGTACATTTAACTGTTTCATATTTTATTGTATATGATCTAGTTTATGTCTGTATACGGTAGGTGTGAATGAATCTATGTGTCATCTTCATGTGTACATATTTATGCATGCTCTTTCAACAGGAGTCGTCGTTATACTTATCAGTACTATTACCATTACTACAATACAGTATTTCAGTGATGAACTTTTTTTTGTGTTTAATGTAATATGGACAAGATTGACTTCACACACACACACACACACACACACACACACACACACACACACACACACACACACACACACACACACACACACACACACACACGTAACACACTCCACTCACTCATACACACCACACCACACACACACACACACACACACACACACACACACACACATACACACACATACACACACACACATTCTCTATCTCTCTTTCTCTCTTTTTCTCTCACTCACACACACACACACACACACCTCTCTCTCTCTCTCTCTCTCTCTCTCTCTCTCTCTCTCGCTCTCTGTCTTTCTCTCGTTCATTCACTCACTCACTCACACACACACACAACACACACACACACACACACACACACACACACACACACACACACACACACACACACACACACACACACACACACACACACAACACGCACACAACACGCACACACGCACACACACACGCGCGCGCACACACACACACACCACACACACACACACACACACACACACACACACACACACACACACCACACACACACACACACACACACACACACACACACACACCACACACACACACACGTTAATTGCTATTTTCCTACCTATATCCCTTCTTCTCCTGTCTTTCTTGAAAAAAAACAAAACGCATTACTCATTCATTTCCTTGTGTATTATGTCTTTTGTATTATTGATCTATTTATGAATTTCTTTTTGAGCAGTTTCAGTTGCATTCTTAGTATCACTGGAAAATAAAGTACACATGTCATTGTCATTGTTTTTGTTTTCAGGCAACCAATCTTCAAGTGTGTGACATCTGCCCAACAGTGACAGAGAAGGTGAAGAAGCTCAGGTTTAGAAAAGAGAAGACTAAAGCAGCCATTATCTGTAAGTCAAGTGTGATTTAAAAAGAATTTGAATAACATTTTAAGACAAACATGCATAGAGACATGTGTACAATGTGTATGCTTACACACACACACACACTCACACTAGTGCACACACATATGTACACACATATATTTACAATCAACATATAGCAAATAATAAAATCTATATGCATTACATGTCACCCATTTGACTTTTTCCCAAGAGCTTTCTCAGGCCACACCTTTGACCAAAAGCCTTGATTATTCTTCAAAGACAGAAACATCAGAAGAAATCGAATTTCAGATCACCATGCTAGCAGCACATCAAAATATGTAGCATCTAAGACAGTTTTTACCCTATAGTTTATAAGGATAATAATGATGATGATGCTGTGGAGTACCAGTTTGGTTTAAAATTGCATGAAAGCCCCCATGGGGATGCTGGGGGCTCTTCTGGAAATTCTGTGCCAGAAATTTCCTCTTTTCTGTCAGTCTGTTTGTTTCTGTCTTGTTTCTTTGCTTTCTTTCATTTCTTCCTATCAGTTTCTGCCATGCTGGTCCATTCACCTGTATGTGTTTGATAAAGTCTTGCATACTTTCTCTTAACATTGATAATTGGGTGCATGTATTAAATGCATTTTTTGGCTCTTGGGAAATGACATATGAGCCAGGGTCAAAAGGTGCTTTGCGGTGACTTTCCTAGTTCAAATCACTGCAACTAATTTTCTTGCCTTTGCACAGCCTGAACAATCCTAGATATTGAGCTTTAAGTGACAAATCAAATAGCAGACATGAATTCATGGTGGTTGAACAAATCATTTGGCTTTTCCAGAGGCAATAGCTCATACTTTATAGGGCATATTTTCATCCATGACAGGTGTCACACGAAGGCTAAAAACTCAAATAGTTTCCAAAGTATCCATTTGATTGCAATGCTGATGGGTTCTATTCAGACAGTTTTATGCATAAAACTTGAAAAGCCCTATTTCATTGCAGATTTTAATGATTTTTTTCCGCTGTGATTGATCAAAGAACTGTAGGCCTGTGACACAAAAGAATCACGAATGAAACCTTACATTTACACTCTAGTATTACAGAATTATGAAAAAATTAGCAAAAAACCCAAATGAAATTATAAACTAGTAAGAAGCCTTGATAATAAACTAAAAAATACATACATAGGTACAACCATTGGTTTAACACCAAACTTTAGTCTCAGCCTACTATACCTGTCTGTAAAAGGAAGGCTGAAATTTGAGTAAAAGTGTAAATATAAACTTGACTGGCTAATAAAGATTTGTTCAACCTCCATGAATTCATGTCTGCTATTTGATTTGACATTTAAAGCTCAATATCTAGGATTGTTCAGGCTGTGCAAAGGCAAGAAAATTAGTTGCAGTGATTTGAACTAGGAAAGTCACCCCAAAGCACCTTTTGACCCTGGCTCATATGTGGAAGCAATTTTTGGTAATTTAGGCCTATTTTTTATATATGTTTTAGTGTCCTTATGTTTAAACTTGTATTAAGGTATGTTTTTTAAATCCCTTTTGTGATAAACTGGACAGAGTGGTCAACGCCAGGGGCATCTCCTTAGATTATGTGCACAAATGCATTGATATGTGTACTTAATTTTCTTTTCCTTTTTATTCCTGTTGAAGTATTGTGTTTTGAAATGGGTTATAGCCTGATATGGCTCTACACAGTCAGCTGGGCTTTAAACAAAAATAATTTAAAAAAAGGGTCATTCTCATAAAATTTCGCATTTTGTATTTATCTTCATATACACCAAATCAAACGTCCTACCTTACCTGACCTATCAATGATGAGACAGTACCAGAAAGCCAGTGTGTTTTTCGCCGTAACAGAGAGACAGTCGACATGATATTCACTGCAAGACAGATCCAATAGAAATGTAAGGAAAAAATATGGATCTCTTCATCCTCTTTGTCAACCTCACCAATGCGTTCTACACAGTGTCACACCCAGGACTGTGGAACATGCTTCCCCGAACTGGAATCCCTCCCAAGATGATAAAAATAATCAGACGCTTTCACAGTGGCATGAGCGCAAGATTAGTCAACAGATGTGAAGATGATGAGTTCCCCATCACTGACGGAGTCAAGCAAGGATGCGTTCTTGCTCAACACTCTTCAGCTTCCTTTCAGCATGATGCTTCTCTCTGTCAGATCCAGGACAGATGGAGGTGTCTTCAATACTCAATGCCTGAAGGCAAAGACTACAGTCACTAAATCACTTGTTCGTGACCTCCTGTACGCTGATGACTGTGCTATCCTTGCCCACTCAGCGGATGACCTTCAAGGACTTACAGATTCTCTGTCTGTGGCCACTAAGTGCTTTGGGCTCACAATAAGCATCAAGAAGACTGAAGTTACGTTTCAACCTTCAAAAGGGTCAACAGCAAACGTGCCTGAAATAACAATCGATGGCAACATCCTTAACAATGTTGACTCCTTCACCTATCTTGGTAGCAGTCTCTCCTCTTCCAAACTCTCGACAAGGAGGTATCCAACTGCTTCACTAAGGCAAATGCTTCCTGTGGCAGACTTCACAAGCGAGTATGGAAAGAAAGGGGCTTGAAACTGGAGACGAGGTGCGCAGTGTACAGAGCAGTAGTTCCGACTGCATTGCTGTATGGATGCAAGTCCTGGACTGTCTGCCATGGGCATGTCAAGCTACTAGATCAGTTTCACCAGCCCTGCCTCTGACATATCTTAAAAATCAAATGGTACAACAGCGTCTCAAACGTGAATGTACTTTTGCAATCCCAGATCATGCGCATGCAGGATAACAGGCTTCCAGAGCAGCTCTTCTACAGTGAACTGACAAAGTGCCATCGACCAAGAGGATGGCCAAAGCTTCACTACAATGACACCCTGAAGAAAATCCTTCCAGAAATGTGACATTGATGAAGAACAATGGGAAATCATGGCCACAAACAGGTCTGAATGGAGGCAATGTATTCGTAAGGGAACAGAAGCTTATGAAAATGAAAAACAAAGCAGCCAAGTGGAAAAGCTTGCGCAATAAAGGCCAGAACCAACTCTACAGAACACTCCATTGAGTGTCCAGTATGTGTGCATCAGACTTTGGCTTGAGATCCCACATGAGGGTACACAGATAAAGTGCTAGGCTGGACTTTATTGACCATGATAGTCGACCATATATAACCTGACCTAACCTATCAATGGCCAAAATTTTGTAGTTAATCAAATTTCACGTTTGGTAATTTCCATCTCTTCGTTTGTTTTTGTGAAAAGATGTATGAGGTTGAGAATGATGATAATGCTATGGAATTCCAGGCTGGTTTAAAACTGCCTGAAAAGGCTGTACTCTTCGCTGTGAATCATAGTTTGCAATTTGTAATTTTCTGGCTCTGCATGTTTCAGTGAAAATTGACAAAGAGAAACAGATGGTTGTCTTGGATGAAGAATATGAGGTAAGATCAGAATGACTGGTGATGATAAAGGTTAGATGTAAAGTTTAAATAATAATGATGCATGCTTACATGTATGCTGCAACACAGAATAGTTGCATGCTCATGTGTGTACACTTGCAGACACACTTACATAAAGTCACATACATACGCACACCAACACACACACACCAACACACACACACGCACACACACACATACATACATATATACACAGAGAAAATGTAGGCTATGCATGCATGCACACACACACACACACACACACACACACACACACACACACACACACACACACACACACACACACACACACACACACACACACACACACACACAACACACACACACACACACACTCACTCACTCACTCACTCACTCACTCACTCACTCACTCACAGAGTGTTAAGTAAGGAATGAAAAATGCTGTTCCTATTTTTACCTGTTTACCTGTTTAACTTAAAAAAAAAATGGAAGGGGCATTCCTGTGGTTACTTGCTTTTTATGACTTAAAGCTTTTCTTGTAATGACAATATAGTAACATAAAATGGAGGTGTGTTTCTTGTAATGACAGATTAGTAACATAAAATGGAGGTGCGTTTCCTGTAATCACGGATTCATAACATAAAACAGGAGTCCATTTCCTGAAATAACATTTAGTAACATGAAATGGAGGTCATTTCCTGAAATAACATTTAGTAACATGAAAAGGAGGTTATTTCCTGAAATGACAGTTTAGTAACATGAAATGGAGGTCGTTTCCAGAAATGACAGTTTAGTAACATGAAATGGAGGTTATTTCCTGAAATGACAGTTTAGTAACATGAAATGGAGGTCGTTTCCTGAAATGACAGTTTAGTAACATGAAATGGAGGTCGTTTCCTGAAATGACAGTTTAGTAACATGAAATGGAGGTCGTTTCCTGAAATGACAGTTTAGTAACATAATATTGAAATCCGTTTCCTGTAGTGACAATTCAGCAACATAAAATTGAAATCCATTTCCTAATATTACACTTTTTATCTCTGTACTTTTAGGATACATCATGTTTAGTTGGGATATCTTTTGCCCAGTAAGAAATTAAATTGTGTTCTGGTTGACACTTTAAAGATGGCAGCAAATGGTGAAAATAATACTGAAGACCCAAAATTTGGGTTAATTATCAGATGATTATATGAAAACAACAATGATGACAATAAATCAGCCTGTGACAGCATTGATCAGTACATCATCACTGAATGCAAAACCAGTCACATTTGACACTGGTTTTGCCTCCCATAATTCCATCAGGATTCTGGATCAAGCAAGTGAGCACAAGAGTTCATCATTCATGCAAGAGTTCCAGTCAGAGTCGGATGTGTGGCACTCTTCTGTCCTGTTTTCCAGTTTTGTTTCAGTTGCTCCTCAGTTGCTCTTGTTGTCCTCTGCATATTTCGCAATGTTTAAAATGCTGTATTCACATGCACAGCAAATGCTAAACATAGCTGATGTTTAAAAGTATCAAAAAAAAGGTGCATTTCATGTTGTTTTTGTTTCAGGATATTGAGATTGATGACCTGGTGACTGAACTGCCTGCTTCACAGCCTCGTTATTTGCTACTAAGTTACGTCTACAAATGTGACGATGGACGTATGACATACCCTTTATGCTTCATTTTTATTACCCCTCAAGGTGAGCTGCGTACAAGCTAATGCATAGTAGAATTAGTTATTTAGGTTCTCTAAGGCAGTGAGTGATGGCAGACAGAATTTTAAACACCCCTTCATAAGTTAGATCAGGCCCTGCGTGAGCTGCGTACAGGCTAATGCATAGTAGAATTAGTTACTCAGATTCTCTAAGGCAGTGAGTGATGGCAGATAGAATCTTAAACACCCCTTCATAAGTTAGATCAGGCCCTGCGTGAGCTGCGTACAGGCTAATGCATAGTAGAATTAGTTACTCAGGTTCTCTAAGGCAGTGAGTGATGGCAGATAGAATCTTAAACACCCCTTCATAAGTTAGATCAGGCCCTGCATGAGCTGCATACAGGCTAATGCATAGTAGAATTAGTTACTCAGGTTCTCTAAGGCAGTGAGTGATGGCAGATAGAATCTTAAACACCCCTTCATAAGTTAAATCAGGCCTTGTTGAACTCCAGTGCCCCAGCTGCAGAGCAGGGTCTCCCCATGGCAGCTTGATATTGCTAGTTCTCATTGGCTTCCTGGCACTGGGACTTTCGCCAAATGAGAGTGGGTTGATGGGTTCGTTGAGGAGCCAAAATGAGCAGTGTAGGGTCAGCACCACTGAGACAGTGGAAAAGTTGGGACAGACAAAGAAAAAATTTAAACATAAGTATGAACACAAACTTGCACAGCACAGGCACGCATGCGCACACGCACGCACGCACGCACGCACACACACGCACAAATAGATACTATTCAGTATTGTGTAGACAGAATTATATATATAGACACAGATTTATGTATAGATATATCGGACTCTGGCTAAACTCAAGGGACTCGGAAGAGGTCTGGCCCCCAGATGTGCTACACGCAGGCCCACTGGCATATGAACATGCCCTGGTGCCCATGAACCAGACCCTCAGCAATGGGTAAATAGCACCATTGCCTTGGGGGTGTCTCAGGAAAGACCAAGACTAAGGGAGTAAACCCTAACAGAAAAACACCACTGCCTTTTGGTTGTCTCGGGAGAGACCAAGACTATGGGAGTAAACCCTAACAGAAAAGTGATAGAAGGCAACGGGAAACAGCCATCATATATTCCCAAGATAAACATGGCCAGCCGAAAGAGAACGCAGGCAAACGACATAAATAGGGGTTCCCGTGGAGCGCCTTTGTCCAGTACGGACCGTCATGCTCTGCAGGTAGCACCCAATCGTCAGCAAACTACTGCAATCAGATCAAAAACATATAAAAATTGCAACCTGGGATGTTAGAACATTGCTGCAAAAAGGAAGATTAGAAAATGTCAAGAGGGAGATGGAAAGGCTTAACATCAATATTGTAGGACTAGGGGAAGTGAGATGGAAGGGGGCAGGCATGATAACATCAGGCAAGTATAAAATTAAACATTCTGGTGGAGACACACATGAAAAAGGGATAGGCATCATAATGGAAAGGGACAAGTCAAAGCCTATCAAAGGATACTGGGCTGTGTCAGACCAAGTTTTATTAGTTAAATTGGATGGCAGGCATTTGATATCAACATCATCCAAGTATATGCACCAACATCCGCAAGTATTCAGGAAGAAATCAACAACTCTTATGCAGTATTAGAGACAGCCAAGGCTCAAAGCAAATCACAGAATATTACAGTAGTAATGGGAGATTTTAATGCAAAAAGTGGAACAGGAGAAAGTGGATGACTGGATGACATAGTTGGACCTCATTGCCATGGCATACAAAATGTAAGGGGAGAGAAACTTGTTGCATGAGCACAAATGAATAAATTCAAAATAGGAAACAACTGGTTTGAACAGCCTAACAGAAGAAAATGGACATGGAATAATTCAAAAGATAGAACAAAAAATCAAATTGATTACATCCTCATAAATAAAAGATTTAGAAATTCTTTACTGATAGCAAAAGTATTACCAGGCGCAGACTGCAGTAGTGACCACAGTCCTGTAATGGGAAGATTTAGGCTGAAACCAAAGAAAAGAAAACAGACCAAAAGTAGCAAACTAAATCTTGGACAGATAAATCGACTTGTGAAAAATTTAACATGCATGTTCAAAACAAATTCAGTGCTCTGGAGGGCACTGGTGACAGTGAGGAACAATGGACAAAGTTGAGAAACTTGATAAATGAAGCTTTTGAAGAAATTCCTAGAATTGAAAGAAAAATGAAGAACTGGATGACAAAAGAAATTCAGTCATGATGAAGAATGAAGGAAGGCAAAAGGAAAAGTGGAAGAGTACAAAAAGATACACAAGGAAATCAGGAATAGGTTCAATGAAGCTAAGGAAGATTGGCTGGAAACAAATTGCAAGGAAATAGAAGACCGACATAAAACAGGTCCTCAATTTATGTACAGAAACATTGAAGAAATTGCCCACAGGAAAAAAAAACGTGCACATCACCTGGTTGCTTAAAATCTAAAGATGGTGCGATTATTATGGAAAAAGACAAAATATTAGGTAGATGGGGAGAGTACATTAAAGACCTTTTTGACGGTGACAGAAATGAAGAACACATTATAAGAAAGGACGTTGAAAGACCAACCATTATGAAAGATGAAATTTGAGCAGCATTGAAAAAGATGAAACGCGGAAAAGCTGCAGGACAAGACAATATTACTACAGAAATGATTGAGGCCCTAGATGATATTTGGTATTGAAAAAATAACAGTTCTCCTAAATGAAATTTATGACACCAGAAAAGTCCCTAAAGATATGTCAAAATCAATTTTCATTGTACTTCCAAAGAAAGCAGGGGTTCTAGAATGCAGACTCCATCATACAATTACCTTGATGAGTCATGTAACACAAATTCTTTTAAGAATAATCATGATGAGGACAAAGGAACAGAATCAAAAGAGAAATAGCAGAAACACAATGTGGATTTGTTGAAGGGAAAGGAACTATCAATGCAACATACATCCTAAGAACTATCGTAGATAGGTCGTCAAGTTGACTAAGGATTTATATTTATGCTTTGTTGATTGTACCAAGTCTTTTAGTCCGGTAAGACACAAAGACTGAAGTCAATCAGTTAAAAACAAGAAATCCCCCCATGTAAAATAATAGCAAATGGCACAACATTGAGACGGGTTGATAAGTTTAAATATCTGGGAACGGACGGCAGATGCACATCAGAAATAGCCAGCACAGTTGGCCAAGCTAAAACAGCATTCAAGAAGATGAAAAGCGTTCTTACCAACAAATGCCTATCAGTTTACATCAGGAAGAGAGTTCTTGAGAACAGATACTGTTGTATGGTTGTGAGGTGCGGACAGTCAACGTGCAAAGTCAGAACAAGATTGAAGAAACAGAAATGTAGTTTCTAAGAAGAATGTTGAACATTCCATGGACAACACAGAAAACAAACGAGACAGTCTTGAAGGAGGCAGACACAAGAAGAACATTAATAAAGAAGATTAGGAAAAAAGACAAGCAACATAGGACATTTTATGAGGAAAGAGAAATTGGAGCTTCTAGTCACAACAGGAAAGCTGGAGGGAAAGAGAGCAACAGGTAGATCCAGGGAGGAAATATTGGATGGACTTGCAGAGTGGCTGAGGACAGAGAGAGGGTGGGAGATGTACTTGCAGCAGCAAGGGACAGATTCATATGGAGGGCCATGATCGCCAATGCCATGCTTTAGGGCACATGATGATGGTGGTGGTGGTGGTGTGTGTGTGTGTGTGTGTGTGTGTGTGTGTGTGTGCGTGTGTGTGCGTGTGTGTGTGTACATGCTTTTATTTATGTACTGTGTTGATTTCATTGTGCATGCATGCACACTTTGTGTATGTGCACATGTGTGTTTCCATGTTCAAGCTTGTGTCAATTTGTGTGCATTTCCACATGCTTGAGTGTGATTGTGCACAATTGTATATGTAGTACAAACACAGTCACTGGTTATGTTCGTGTCTCTTTGAATTTTTGTTTCCCCCCGTGGGGATGCCGGGGGCTCTTTCAGTATAAATAGTATCCCCACCTTCTGGAAATCATGTGCTAGAAATTTCGTCTTTTCTGTCACTCTCTTTGTTTCTGCCTTGTTCCTTTGCTTTTTGTCATTTCTACCTATCATTTTCTGCCTTAATAGTCCATTCACCTGTATGTGTTCGATAAAGTCTTACATACCTTTTCTTAGGATTGATAATTGGGTACATGTATCAAGTGCATTTTTGGCTCTAGGGAGGTGAGATATGTGGAAGCAATTTTAGGTAATTTATGCCTGTTTTTATATAGGGCCTATGTTTTGGTGTCCTTAGGTATGCTCATATTTGTATTCAGGTGTGTTTTTTATAACCCATGTGCGATAAATTGGACGGAGTGGTCAACACCTGGGGCATGTCCTTATTTTATGTGCGTGAATGCATTGATATGTGTACTTAATTTTCTTTTCTTTTTTTTTTCCAGTTGAAGTTTTGTATAGTTTGAAGCAGTTATAGCCCTGTTATGGCTCTACACAGTAGGCTGGACTTTAAACAACAATAACATAACATAAGATAATTTTTGTTGTTTTTTCTGTTCACATCATCAGGCAGTGCTCCAGATTTGATGATGATGTATGCAGGCACAAAGCAGGCCTTGGTCAGGCAGACTGAAATTACAAAGGTTTGTTCATTTTTTCTTCTTTTATTTGTTTATTATCTATTTGATTATATGTTCATTATCAGCACATTTGTTGATTTGACTCAAGATCTGTCAGTGCTTAGGGTTTATGCGCTAGTTTCTGACATTCACCGTAGTCATTTTAGGTTGTTTTTTTCTTTGAAATATCATCTATTATGTTAGCACATGTGGAATCTGAGCATTTAATGCTATTTTGAGAAGACTAAAAACTTATTGATCTGATAGTAATAGTTGTTGAATTGATTTTCTTCTCCGTTCATCACACTATAACTGAGAGACCATATGTGAATTTCGCTGAATTTAGTTTTGTTTATATTATAATTCATTACTCTGATGCAACATGGAGGATAATTGCACGTTGGTACAGTGAAATTCTTGCGGCAACTGCTGCTTTGAGATTTATAGTGTTGCATTGCAATTCTTGTGGGGAAAGCTGCATTTGGATTCCAATTGTTTTGTAAACCTTTGATTGGAAAGAAAAGAACATGCTTTTCTAGTACAGTAAGAACAAAACAAACAAAAATTAATGTTTTTAACAAATGCTTGCACATTTCATACTCTGTGTATGTGTATAACCATGTATGTGTTTATACTTACATGTGCACCTGTTTCTGTGCATTTGTGTATTTTTAAACAGAATGTTTTGGCAATAATTTATAAGTTTTTTTTTTCACGTCTGTAGATTCTGTGACTCGTTGTTTAATAGGCCAGAACAACTGTAAACATCAATGTAGACATTTCTTATAGGATTTCATCTGTTTAACTCTTTGAAGACCACGGCTGTGCAAAACTGGCCAAATCGTTCTCTTTAGTTTACTGCGGACGGCAGCTGTAGGCCTGCAAAGCCTGGCATTCCAGAGTGGGGGAAGGGGGTGGGATGCAGGGTCGAGACGGGGTCACGACAGTAGCTGCGGACGAATCCCTTCTTTGTCTGTATTAAAACTTGATCATTTTACCCGATCTTCTCCTGTCTGTAGACACGGAACCTAAAATATCTGGATGTTGATTTTTTGTGATTTACAAGTTTGTTCTAAGTGCCCGCGTTACGTCTAAGAATTAGAATTTGTACCGTTGGCTGAAGTTTGTAATCTACAAACTTTTGCAGTGACTATGTGTTCAGCTGCTGTGCTTTTTTGTTAAAACGTGTATTGTTCACGTGTTAAAACTTCTAATTCCACTGATGCTGATTTTTTGTTCCCCCCCCCCCCCCCCCTTTTTTTTTTTATCGTTTTCTCATCCTTTTGTTCTCGTTTTATTTCATCCATTTTTTTTTTTTTTTTTTTGTCGTTGACTTGGAGACTGGTTTCCAAATATATATGTGATGCTGAAGTATTGATGTATATGAAGTTAAGTGAAAGTCTAAGGATAAGTTACTCACTATAATCTGCTTTGAACATCACATCATTCAGTCTTGTACTCAGAGCACTGTTGTGAGAGAACTGAACAGTTTTGTTGTTTTGATCGTAGTTCTTTCCTTACGTATTAGTGTTAAGTGTTGTGTGTATAATTGAACAATGGCTGTTGTTTATGAACACACTGCAATTTTGCACAATGAGAGACTTCAGTCTTTGTGTCGAGCATGTGGTGGGCGTTCCAGCAAAAAAAAAAAAACAACAACAAAAAACAAACAAAGCCCAGGGCTCCCATTCTCTGTCAGTATGTGCTCAAAGTGCTATGCATGGCTGAGAAAACTGAAGATGTCGTCTGTTCCATCGAAAACAATAATGAAAACCAGTCTGTCTGATGTGGAGAAGGCGGCACCAATGTGGGTTAACTTTGATGCAGTTCAGTGTACACTATTCATTACTGTGTTAAAACTTCAACCTGCATTCAACACGCACCCGGCAGTGTGTGATGACCAACCTCTTGACCCCAATTCAGTGGAGTAATTAAAACGCGCACCTCTCCTCTCAGGTTCAGGTCGAAAACTTTCAAGTAAGTGGAGGTGCACGCTGGCATGCTGTAGTTTGTGTGGCATGTTGTTCTGTGTGCATGGAAACTGTCAGGACTGCATTAACGGCGGTTTAAAACAGCAAAATTTTGTGAAATCGGAAATTATCCGTCTCCGTACTTGTGGTTGTGCATGTATTTGAACTAACACTGCAGTCTGCTTTGCCAGTCAAACATATTCGTGTTTGGTGTCATTTTAAAGCTTGTGGTTCTGGCCATCCAGCTATCTACAATACACTCTAGTTTGGCCAAAGCGCTTTAAAAAAATGTAGCATTTAAAGTCATACCCATTTCCCCCAGTTAAACGCCAGATGTCAGCTATGGCTGCTGACAGGCGAGATATAAACAATCTGCCCAGGGAAGGCAGGCATCATGGTCGGGTCACGCATAGGTCAGCGCGCTCGGCTCAGCAACTAAAGGGAAGGGTTGGAACAGCAGTGAGACGTAATATAGTTGCCTTGCACAACCAATGTGGATGCGATCAACAGGACCTGCCACAACCCTTGGAGACGCACGATTTTGGGGGGTTTTCAAAAAATTCTCAAAAATACAGATTTTACAGCACAAGAACATATTTTATATCAAAATAAAATTCAATTTACGCTCTTTGAGCTGAAGCTACATACAAGAACAATACATCTATTCTACTTACCTTCCTAGAAGGTGAAATGGGGTAGGGTTTTGGCTCTGGGAAAGAAGTTTTTGATTGACAGTAATCCAACACATAAAGTCAGTAAAACACCCATTCTTGACTAGGTAATCCAGAAATCCAGGTAATCACAAGTCCTTGGTATGACCAGAAGATATAAAAGAACAAACACAGCTTTGTTTTCACACAGGTGAAGCAACAAAGTGATTATGACGATCCTTTGAAGAAGAAGAAGAAGGCCTAAATGTCGCCATTTTGGTGCAAGGACAGTCACTCCGGTTGGTTTGGATAAAGGCAAAAACTGTAACTAATCGGGATAAAATCGATGCAAGGGAAGTAACAAACACTTCAGAAGATACCAAAGAGTGTTCCTATATGTGTAGTTAGTTCCCCTAGACCAGCGACCGGCTTGCATCTATTTTTAAAAACCGCAGCGGAATATCCGCTATCACGTCTCTAATGGTTGGGCCAGCTGCAGTGGAATGTCCACTGTCATGTCTCTAATGGTATGGCCAGCTGCAGCGGAATATCCGCTGTTACGTCTCCGAAGAGTTAAAGATGGGTTTTTGATTAGATGATTAGGTAGCTAGTAATAGGTAGTTACAGCTATACATTTCTGATTGAAAGTGGTATTGTATTTTCAGGACAATGGTTACCTAAGTTTGTTTGCAATAATAGAAAGATATTCAATATGGCTTGATCGTCTTGCTTGAAAACTGTCTTTGTTGCAGGTGTTTGAGATTCGCAGTCTGGAAGATCTGACCGAAGACTTCTTGAATGAAAAGATGGCATTTTTCACATAGTACAAAGGAAAAAAAAAAGCTGATCTCTAGTGTTTGTCACACAGAATTGTACAAGTCAGAAGTCACATTATTCCACTTGTCTGCATTTCATTTCACTGATGATATGTGACTTGACATCTTGCAGGAGGGTGGAACTCCCATCAGTATGGTTTTAGCTCCCAGAAGAGACAGACATATTGATAGAGAAATGAAAGATCACTGGGAAGTATCAGAGCTTGGAGTGGGAAACATCATTTGTTGTGTTTTAGCCAAAACTGGGATAACAGCTTGTTTGGATTAGAACATAATGTAAAACCGAGTAAATCTCTTGATAGGATAGGCCTGTGATAAGATGTATGGTTCAAACTGTATCGCCGATTCTTTTCCTAGAAATATGTGTATTGGTGTGGTATATTGTTTCAATAACTTTTATATATGCTTTGTTTCTAAGTGTATGTCATTGGAGATAGTCGTATGGTTACTCTTTTTAGATATTCTTTCATTGTCAGTTGAGAATCATACTTAGCTCCAATACGCTGATAACAGACTGCTATGTTCACATTTTTCAGTATTAGTATGTTTGGTACCGGTCATAGCATACAGGAACAATATGTGTTTAAAGCAACAAAATTCCTCTCCCTTCCTTATGTGGTCAGTGGAGCAGTGGCTTGAGTACCATCTATACTCCATGGGTGTTAAATGATGCCTTTTTCATGTAAAATCAATCCTAAATATGACAAAAGTTCCAGTCTATGATAGTTCCTGATTCCACATTAGATGTGATGTTGTTGTTGTTTCCAGATTAGATATTATGTTATTGGTTTACACGTGTATTTTGGCTTTTTTTTAAGTTAGGTGAAAATATATGCTTTGGTCTAAAAATATTCAGTGTGAGACAGTTGACTAGTATTGATGTATTTTATGGGGGAAAATCTGTTTTGGCAACAGAAAAATCTTTTATTTATAAGATTATTTTGTTTATGTATTTGTAGTTGTTGTGTGTCTGCATATATATATATTGTGTGTGTGTGTGTGTGGTGGTGGTCTTTGATTTAATGTATATTCACTAAAGTGATTTTAGACAACAACAACAACAAAAAAAGGGGGGGGGAGGTGATAGATGAAGAGTGAAGAGGATATTATTTGAAAATTGTCAATTTTGGATTTGAGAAAAGATGATCCAGAAAACAACTGTTTCGAGGAAGGGAAGGTAAAACTAACAAATAACGTTACCATAATTAACAATGTAAACAAACTAACGAACAAACAAAATTAATAAATATCTAGAAGAAATGAATAAAAATAAAACTAAGAATTGGCTAACCATAACAGTGAACAAGTGAAATAACATTTTAAAGGTAATACGCTATAGGACTTTTTGACAGGCTAACAAAAAATTCATATAGTAATGATGATGAGGCAAATATGTCAGAAACTGTACTTAAAGATAGTATAGGAATATGTCGTTTTACCCTAATGCAAGAAAGAATATGACTATGTGTTATCTTCTTTCCACACAGACACACTATGTTCTTGGTGTGTTTTGTTTTGAATGCATCAAGTTTCCATCTGTACATAAGGGATTGTATAATTCTGCTGGCAGGAAGCTGCTTAAGTATTTTGTTAACTTCAAAGTTCAGGTGACATTTATCATACTTTTTCTGTTTTAATTGGAACTGCTTCCAGACGTAGTTGTCTACTAAAGTGTAATTCTCGTGCAACTAGAGAGAAAGCTGGATATTGTTTGAATCTGGTGAGTTATTAGCTCCCCGTTTGGCAGCCCTGTCAGCTTTATCATTATAACGAAAAGAACTATGAGAAGGTATCCAGCAGAAAGTAATATCAGTGCCTCTTAAAGATAAACTATGAATCAAGTGACGAATTTCCAGAATCATTTCAGATCTTGTTTGTAATTTTGATAATTCAAGAGCCTGAAGTACTGATTTTGATTTGTGTGTGTGTGTGTATGTGTGCAGTGAATGACTCTGTGTTCTGGATTTTTTTTTGGGGGTTTTTTGGGTCATGTAGGCCTACAAGAATAAATAAAACACTTTCATATATTGGGATGACAGTGTTACTGTTTCAATTACCAATTTTTTGTATTCCTTTCTCTGTCTTTTGTGTGTATTTATTTGCTTATATGTTTATGCATGTTTGCATTAAAAGGCATTAATTACTATTTCAGTTACCAATTTTTTGTAATCTTTTTCTATCTTTTGTGTGCATTTATTTGCTTATATGTTTGTTTATTTTTGCATTAAAGGGTACTATTCGCTCTTGGCTCTGTTCTGCTCACTTTACAGCATGCTTATAGAGTTTATCTTGTTCAGTTGGTATATGCATATCTTTTCTATTGCTCAGATGGAAGAACGATTCTGTTGCTCAATCTGTATGTTGTAGATCTTTTTTCCACTCATGTTTTAGATTGGATACAGTTTGAGATTCATTTGGCTTGTTAGAATTTCTTTTCAAACAGTATAGTAGTCTGCAGATGTGCTTAGTGCTTGAAAAGAAATGTTTGTGGTCTAATTCACTCAAGGAATGATTATTGGCAGTAAATTTTATTTATGTTCATGAATCGGCATGTTAAAGGAAGCACATATGTTGTTGTGTCACCATAGTTATTTTGTGTGGCTCTTTCGTAAACATTTTCACTTCATAGACATAGGGAATATCAATAAGTATTTCTTAAGAAAGCCAGTTTTGTGTGTTGTGTGTGTGTGTGTGTGTGTGTGTGTGTGTGTGTGTGTGTGTGTGTGTTGTGTGTGCGCGCAAGTGCACGCATGTGTGTGTACTTGTGCATGCGTATGTTGTGCTCGCTCTCGTTTGTGACAAATGTGTGCGTAAAAAGCAATGATGATGTCTCTTTGTGTATGTATGTGTGTGGGTGTGTATGTCTGTGCATGTGTGTGTGTTCATACTTTTGCCTTGCATGTCTGTGATAAAAAAAAAAACAACAACAAAAAACAGCGGTGTAGGACATGTTTTATAAAAGTAGTCTTGTTTGATGTTTTTATTGTTACAGTGTCTCATATACCACATCAGGTTTGTATAACGAGTATAAACCTATTGATTTTGAGACTTACGAAAGATAACAGTCATATGAAAAAGAAAACTGAGGTGTTTTTGACAAGATATTTCTTTCTATAGGAAGTTTATTTTGAGGTTTTGTTTGATGTTTTTGTTTGTTTGAAATCAAAGCACAACTGGGGCAAGAAGCTATGCAATGTGAAAGAAAGAACTATGGTCAAAAGGGTGACTTGTCTTTGGTGCCACAAATGAGTTACAGTGTGAAGAATTAGATGCAGTAAGGATTGGATGACAACATTCACATGTCATAATGAGGGACAACCCCAAAAATAATTCAGTCTTTTTTTTTTTTTCATTTGAAATGATTCCAGTGATGCTGTAATGAAACAGATTGCATTTGCATAAAAGTAGTGTTGCACTGTCACCAAATGATGATATATGCCTCTCTAAGTGAAGGACCTAACTCTTCACTGCTGAAAATACTTAAGAGAATGACATTTGTTTGATTACACCGATGAGCAGTGTTACTAATATCATAGACTTTCACAGTGATTTAATGTGTGTGTGTGTGCGTGTGTGTTTGGTTTGTTTGTTCTTTTTGTGTTTGTTTGTACCAACTGTTGAGTCCCTGATGTTCCCAAGTGGATACCCTCCCAAACACTAATTTGGCCAGACATTGTTAATGTTAGTTTCACAGGTACGATGAGAACTGATATTTTCAACATTGTATGGCCATCAGTACAATGATTTGCCTTAATATGATATGTTCATGGTCACTGAAATCAGCATCTACATATTTTAATGAGGGGATTTGATTGCTGTCTTTAATTATTGCTATCAGTGAAACTGATGAAGAGCTGTTGTTTGAGTTTTTTTGTAAATTGTGGCGTGGGATATGATCATTCATTCCACTGTTGACCAATTTCTTTCTCAGTGCTGAACCATTCCAGCGCACTCAGTTTTTACAGTAGATATATATATATATATATATAAATATATATATATACTCTTGTTGTAGTTGTTATTGTTGGTATTGTTTTCTTTGCATGGTCGCTTTTAAGAAATGTAGAGCAAAGAAATTACTTTGAAAGTTATTATCCTCAATAAGATTTGCTCCTGTGATAGTACATCTTCATTTCATTTTCCAGGATTTTATCTGCTCATTTCTTCCATTTTCTGCCAATTGTTAAATGTTAATTTTTGATACATTACAAACATTACTGTTTATGACTGTTCTCAGAAGCAAAACATCTTACAGTTTACCTTTACCTGTCTCTGGTCTCTCAACACATAATGCTTGAAATACGCAAATCTGCTAACTGATGGTGACAACACACAAAACAAGTGATTCCAGTTTTATTTACTGATGGTGACAGTAGTTTGAGACAAATCATCGTATCAGTTTTCATAAAAGCGTCAAGTCTTGGGAGCACATTGAAATTGTACATGCAGGTCTAGTGCCATGATCAGTTGGTAATATCTCTTTTTTTTTTTTTTTTTTTTTGGGGGGGGGGGGGGGGGGATTTTTTTCCCTGGAGATTTAAAATGGTGGAAAAAATATCCAGTCCTGCAGACACATGATGTGATGAATTGAAATAGTTGTGTTCTAAACTTGTGTGGCATACTGCCTCACCAGATTGACAATCATCATTATACTGCATCAAGTTATTTACTTGCTTTTGAAAAATAATCAGATGTGTTCACTGAAGGTAATTCTTGGAGACTGATGTCAACAAGCAGTAAGAATGTGAAGCAAGTGTTATTTTTGAAACCGTAGTCAACTGAACATTATCGATGGTATTTTTGATGTAGTATCCATCTGAGCATCTTCCCTCTCTTTTCATCCTCTATGCTGAATACATGTCCATAGATACACCTAAGAAAGTATATTTATATGATATGCCGACATACAATATGTATATACATATGACGTGCAAATGATATAGTATTAGTAAAAGCATAATCATCATCTGAAGGAAACAGGCGCAGTACAAAAATTTTGTAAACAAGATATGCTGGATTTGTAATCTTTGTTGTGTTCACATGAAGGCTTTGCTAATATCTAACTTTCATTGCGTACTCATGAAAGCTCAAAGGAAACAAAGCATATTTTGTTTGAATGTGTCTTTTTTTTCTTATTTCTTGCATTACTCAGAAACTTCTATCTCACAAAGTCAGTTCCCATTTAAGTCATCGATGACTTCATCCTGTTAAATAGTTAATATTATCAGAAGTCAGCGAAGTCTTGAATGGTGCTCATTATCATGTGCAAGTCTGCATGTATGTAATGCCACTTTAGTCATGATTTAGTTCTATTAAAGACTTGATGTTATTTGAACACTGTGAGCCGTTCCTGTTTAAGTCATAGATGACTCCATCTTGTTCATAAGTTGATGTTATTAGAAATCGGTGAGGTCTGAAATGGTGCTTGTTATTTTGTGCAAGTCTGCTTGTATGTGATTCCACTTTTTATCTTGATTTATTCCTTTCAAAGACCTGGTGTTATGAAAACTGCTTGAGGTGTAAATGATGCTTGTGATTGTATCAAAGCCTGCTTGTATGTCTCAGTTCAGAGCAACACTTTCTCTTTTTTTATTGTCTGTGTATGCCTTGGTCAGAAACGAAGTACAAATAAATGACTGAAAATATCAGCATTTGAGTGGCTTTATCTTTCACCTTTGTTCTACTAGTGACGTTCATAATAAATATCTGTGCTGAATAGTAAGAACAATAGAACAGTATAAATGGTACATTAGATCTCGTTTGCATTTTCATTGAAGTGGTGAGAACAATAAGAACAACAGAATGTTATAAAATTTATATTCTTATTCATGTTAATTTCATTTGCCACAGTGCATTTACCATGCGAAAGTCGGGCTGCTCTCCTCTTTGAGGACATGTCACTCTAGTACAGCGCCACCCATTTGTGACCCGCTCTGACAAAAGGTACAATAAGTCGGGCGAGGCCTTCTGTTGCTGTGGGCTGAAAACTCTGAACAGGGACAATAAGTCGATTTTGGGTTTTCTGCATTTTCATGCTCTATAACCACTTTTACAATGTCCTAACACAATAAAGTCAAATTCAATCGATAAGTAATATTTGTTTGTGTTTTAATGTGTAGTAAGTGCTACTATCGGCCGCTGAAATATTCACAAGTTTTCTTAAATTTGTTTTTCTTTTTGTTGTTTAGGATGGATGGACAATTAAGTAAACAAGGGAAGTATGGAAGTTCAGCTGATTTGGTTGATATTTAATGCTTGTTGCTAAGGAGTTTCTGACCATATCCTTCCAATTCAGGCATATTCTCTTCAACACTGTTTTTCTTAAAATGGCTGACTTGACCCCTCTCATCTTTGAAAGCCCATAACTTTTTTTGTTTTTGTAGCCTGAAACTCAACTTTAGTACCATTTGAAAGCTGAGATTCTAAACTTTATAGTGATACTAAAACCTAAAAATGCGTAAACTGAGACTTATTGTACCATTTGTCAGAGCGGGTCACATTTTGTATGTTTTGAAGAAGATTTTAGAAAAGCAAGAAGGCTGATTGGCCTTCAAGGAAAGGGACATGGGAAATCAAATGGGACAGCATTTAAAAAGAGGTGAGCAAAATCGAAACTGCCTAAATGCAATGATCCTAAAATGAAAATTAAAAAAAAATGAGCACAGACGAAACTACATAAGAGCAATGATCCTTAAGATGAGCAACAAACAGACCATTTTTTTATGTTGCTGGCTTCCCCCATGGAGATGCTGGGGGCTCTTTCAGAATAAATAGTATCCCCACCTTCTGGAAATTCTGTGCTAGAAATTTCCTCTTTTCTGTCACTCTCTTTGTTTCTGCCTTGTTCCTTTGCTTTCTGACATTTCTACATATCATTTTCTGCCTTAATGGTCCATTCACCTGTATGTGTTCGATAAAGTCTTACGTATTTGTTCTCAGGATTGATAATTGGGTCCATGTATTAAGTGCATTTTTGGCTCAAGGGAGGTGAGATATGCGGAAGCAATTTTAGGTAATTTATGCCTGTTTTCATATGTTTTGGTGTCCTTAGGTATGCTAAAATTTGTATTCATGTGTGTTTTTTAAATCCTCTGTGCGATAAATTGAACGGAGTGGACAAGGCCAGGGGCATATCTTTACTGGTAAAAACAAAATAAATAAAAAGAACTTCACCTAATTGAATTTTCCACCTCTTTTCTTAGACGGTAGGTTTCATGTTTGTAGTTCTACTTGTCGTGTTGTTTCAGGAAACAAAAGTAAGAGAGAAAAAAAAATCAGTTTACAAAAAGAGAAGGCCACTTCTTGAACCTCAATATGAAAAGAAAGAAAGAAAAAAAGAACAGGGGAGTGGGGGAGAACTCCGCCTCTTCCATCAACCGTCGGCATCTTAAGAGTTCGATGGTAGCCGCTGCAGGAGATGTCACATCAACTCTCTTATATTCAGTCATTACACATTCACAAACACTTTTACATACGCGTACACATATATATGGTTTATATACAGAGACGTGTTTGCACACTATGTGAGAACACAGATCTGCACTCAAACGCCTGCCTGCGCGCGCACGCACACACACACACACACACACACACACACACACACACACACACACACACACACACACACTGACAGACAGACAGGCCCTCTGTCTGATGATGTGGGTGACGATGATGCTTATCACACACACACACACACACACACACACACACACACACACACACACACACACACACACACACACACTGACAGACAGACAGGCCCTCTGTCTGATGATGATGATGGGTGACAATGATGCTTATCACACACACACGCGCGCGGGCACACGCACACGCACTCACACACAAATATACATGCACACACATGCACATAGGGACACATTTACCATTGCATGAATTCTCATAAAATGTTATTAAAGCAAAAATTTTCATCTGAAGAAAAAAGGCAAAATCTTGGTTCAGTTACCATAAGAAAAGCAACAATATCATCAACAACAACAGCAACAACAACTACAATAATAGCAATGATAATAATAGTAATAATAATAGTAATAATAATAATAGTGATAGTAATAATAATCCTCTTATTGAACAACTATAACAAAAATGATAATGATGATAATAAAAACAACAATAATGATAATGACGACGATGATGATGATAAATACCGATAATGATAATAATAATTGTGATGATGATGATGATGATGATGATGACGACGACGATGATCCTCTTCTTGTACCAATCGCCATGGGGCAGTGATTAGCACGACGGACCAACGATTGGAAGGTTGTAGGTTCGAATCTCATTCATTGTGTCAAATCCATTGTGGCATTTTTGGCCACAACCTAATCCACCGCAGAGATGGACATGCTATGGATTCGTTGGGAAAACTGGGACCACACAGTCAAGTCTCATCCATTTCACAGATGTTTCACTGAGGGTGTTGCTTTTTATGGCCAACACGGCGGGCCTGGTTGACACCAGAACATATTGTGAAAGTAAGCTTACATATGGTCTCAATCCAGAATGGAACTCCATAGCGTCCTGATTATCATCCCCATCGTCATCATCATCAGACTATTATTAAAAATTTTTTTTTATATATATAAGGTCTCAGATGTGTGAATATGAAATGGTGCAGAAATGTGACAACCGTAAAAAATTTAAAAAATTAGATATTAAACAAAACAAACAAATATTCTCCTCAGGATTGTAGTACTGTGGTATAATTGTCACTTTCATCAATGCTGAACTGTTCAATCATTGTTAGTACCACTACAAAATTCTGATTATCAAAACTTAACTACATTAGTTAAATACAAATCTTTACACACAGGATCTGGCCAGCTCATGGGTTTATGTACAGGCTTAAGGCTCGTGCCATGATTCCCATACACATGGCACCCGTGACATTAGTGCATATGGAATTCATTCCGAGCGTGGAGACGTCATCTTGAGAAATTGAAACTGAAACTTTACACAAAAGCTTCCTCGCCCACCCCCTAACACCCCCCCCCCCCCCTCCCAAAGGGAAAAACATTTTCATACGGGCTGGGCCTGTTCAGCTGATAAAGCCGTCACTCAAAACTAAAGTCTTGAGTTCAATCCCAAGCCCGAAACGTATAAACTGGCCTGTTTGCTGCCACCACCATCCCTACACACACGCGCGCGCGCACATACACGCGCGCGCGCGCGCGCGCACACACACACACACACACACACACACACACACACACACACACACACACACACACACACTTATGATTGCTCCAACCACCTGCTGGCGTCAGCTTAAGGCAATGTTAATTAAACCATGTACAACAAAGCAGTGTTTTGCGCTGTTGTGTGTTTTACGTGTGACCTCATCTTTAATCTTTGGTACACGTGTGCGATTACCGAAATGGTTAAGACGCCGACTTCCGATCAGACGGCCTGAGTTCGATCCTGCCTGCTTGGAGCCTGGTGAGGGAAAGAATGGGGATTTTCTTATGATCTCCCAAGTACTACAACTGTGTAGACCTGTGAATGCTTATCATCCTCTATTCATATTAATACACACGCAGAATAATAATAATAATAATGCATGTTAAGAATAAACGCAAGCTTAAAACTAACAGCTTCACCAACCCACCTCCGTGGTCAGTAAGTCCAGACAGCTGAGCACACACTGCAGCGATGTTACTTATGTCAAGTGGCACGACAAAAAGGTATGACCGTCTACAACTTCGCTGACCACCACACTCCATGATGGCCGGCAGGAATTAGAACAACTGGCTTGTCCATCGCCATAGTCTAGATAGGGCCTCAGGACCTGGCCAGTTCACTGGTTTATGTGCAAGCTTAAGGCTTGTGCCATGATCACCATAAAAATATACATGGCACCTGTGACGTTAGTGCACATGGAATTCGTTCTGAGCGCGGAGACGTCATCTTGAGAAACTGAAATTGAAACTGAAACTAAAACTGAAACCATCGCCATATGTGGCCTGATCATGCAGGCGGTGAACGAAAGACGAAGTATTCAGAATGCTGTAAGTCGTGTCAGCCTTTGGTGGCTTATGAAAACACAAAATATACAAAATGTACACCCCTAAACTCAGTGTACACAAATCTGTTCCCTTTTTCCTGCTGGAAAACTTTGCTAGTGAGTGGGATTTTGTGCAGATTCAACATGCTGGCCGTACCAGTAGCCGTGGTGTGGTGGTTAGCGCAACAGACTAATGACTGGAAGGTTGTCAGTTCGATTCCCTATCACTTCTGTCAAAATCATTGTAGAATTTTTCGGCCCTAACCGGATCCTACCAGTACTGATTATGCTATGGGCTCATTGAGAAAACTGGGACTACTCAATCAAGTTTCGTCCAATTTACAGATGCGCCATTGAAGGTGTTGTTCAAATTTCCTAACCAACACCACAGGTATTTGTATCCTTCGGGCCTGGATGATACCAAGGTATGTTATAGAAGGAAGCGTACAGTGCAGCCCTATCATATTGTTCAGTCCTTAATGGAATGTCATAGCATCACGAGTATCATCCCTATCGTCATGCATTACTTTAGCATTACGAAAAATTGTCCAATACTCAGTACTCAATGAAATGGTGCAAAAATGGGACAGCACCACCACCACCACCACCATGTACCACCAAAAGCAACAATGACAACAAAGACAACAGTTTAATTTAAACGAGTGTATCACAGATTCAGTCTAAACATTATCAAGACAACAATTCAGAAACGTAAGTCTAGAACACTTAAAAGGAAAAGAAAAGAAGAAACATATACCCCAGAATATTGCTGGCATTTCAAAACTGTTATCGAAGACTAAAAACAATATTAAACGAGCATTTTCACTGACAACTCATTTTCTAACTACCATAGCGAGATAACTGACCACTACCAAATTCCACTAAAACTTTTCATTGCCTCAGCATTAAAGCTTCGTAATATCAATACACACACAACATTGTTGCCCTCATGAATATGCCCCAGTTATATATTCATCACAAGATGCTTCCTAGATTAGTAGATATATCAGAAATATGTATATGCTTTGAATTCCATTTGAAAAAAAAAACAGCTGAGGAAAGAATCTGAATGGTTCTTCGTGTGGTATTCTTTGTATGTATTCCAAACAAAGAACTTCTAAAGAATTATATGAATCTTGTGACCCAACACCTCCTCCAACCAACAACTACTAGCTCACCGCAGTTAAGAGAGTATGGGCACTATCATCACTAAAAGGACGATGGAGATGGATTGGGTACATCATCCGAAGACAACAAGATAACACCACCCGGATTGCCCTTCGTTGGACACCAGAAGGAAGATGTAAGACAGGAAAACCCAAGAATACCTAGCGACGAACAAGAGAAGATATTAAGGCCCTGAAATACGCCCGGGATACTGTACAGAGGCTGGTTGGTCCAGAATAGACAAAAAGTGGAGAATGTTGGATACCCGCATCACCCGGATGGAGACAGGCCTCGCCTTCTCCGTCTATAGAAAGCCAACCCACACGGACCAGTACTTACAATTTGACAGTCACCAGCCACTGGAACACAAGCTTGGAGTAATCCGCACCCTCACCCACCGAGCGAAGACAATCTGCTCTACCGACACCGCTAGAGAAGAAGAGGTGCAGTACATCAAAAAAGTACTCAGTGTGTCAGGATACCAGAAGTGGGCCTGGGACATTCCGGGGGGCAAGAAAACCATACCCCACCCCTCCACTGAACGGCCAAACCCTTCGAGAGGGCACGTCTCCATGCCATACGTCAGCGGCGTCACTGAGGCTCTCAGCAGGAAGATCAGGAAGTTGGGAGTCAGTGTCCACGCCAAGCCCACCAACACCATCAGAAGCCAGTTAGTCCACCCCAAAGACAAAACAGACAAATTGGACACATCAGGGGTGATATACAAGATAGACTGCCAGGACTGTGACCATAGTTATATTGGCGAAACTGAGCGCAACTTGCACAAAAGATTAAAAGAACACAAACGTGAGTCCTCTCCAGAGGGAAAACATCTGACCCACACCCAACACCATTTTGAAAAGGACAATGTGCAAGTTCTCGACAAAGAAGCAAGATGGTTCTAGAGTTGAGTAAAGGAGGCAGTTTACATCGCCGCAAGGAACCCCACTCTCAACCGTGACCGGGGCCGACACAACCTGCCATCGGTGTACTCCTCACTTGTTCAGTCGCACTGTCGTGAGTTCGCTCACGGCGGTGCGCACTGAAGCCAGTTCTCAACCCAGCAGTTGCGCTGAAGAAGTCGGCCGGATCGCCGATGAAAGCTACGCAGTAAGTAGCGTTTTTGTGACTGAGAGCCAGGTTCAACCAGGTAGCCATTATGGAGAATCTTTGGCGCTGCCCTGTATGCCGATGGCATAGTAAGCAGTAAGTAAATAGTCCTTCCTAGATTCGCCAAATATTCCAGCTAAACGAAGTGTCCAGTTCCACACTCTTTTCAATTTCAACAGGTCTTTCACAATGCTTTCAGAACATCCTGAAGGACTAACCACAAAATGCTTTCTGAACAGAGTTAAGTTCAAAATACGTGTCGAGTTTGAGGTAAAAGGCCTGTCGTGAAGTTGTCGCATCATCGTCACATCTTCATGCATTTACCACAAAAGACTGCCGATAATAAAGAATCACGATAGAAAGCCAGTATGAGTTCAAGCTAAAATGAGACTTGCCAGGGAAAAAAGTGTGGTTGTCGAAGTGTTTCTGATATATCTTCACAGACTCACTGCAAGATACATGATAAACGAAAAGTTAGAAAAAATATTTATTATGGTTTATCTGAGAAGAGGCTGCCGAAAGAACCGTGAGATATCTAGCAATATTCTTGGTTGATCTTTATGCATGAACACAAGATACATGTAAAAGTTAAATCACAGCTGTACCTAAAAGGATACTTGACAAAAGAGGCCTTGCAGTTGTACACAATGTTTTCAGTACATCTCCATACATACATTGATATAATCGTACATACAGCTATCAGAGTAACCTGATTATGCGCTCTTGATTATGATCCAAATTAGCATACTCGTTTCCAATTTCATCTGGAAGAAAACTTGCAAGAAAAAGCTTCAAGGCCTTTAATGAAGTTCTTGGGTGGAATTCCTAAATTCTTCAAGAAGCATTCTAAACAAAAACGCGGAAATCTGTTTTTGAGCTCCAGCTACATGGCAATTCATAAACTGTGTACTTGGTTCATCACATTCGTGGATTCAACACAGGATGTACCCTAAACAAAGGGCAATGTTAGAAGTCCGTTTTGAGTTCCACCTGGAAGGAGACTTGCCGGAAGAAGCCATGAGGTCCTTCGCGATGTTCTCGGTACTTCTTGCGGTACGTGTGCCAGGGTTCTCCCCCGTACTCCTCAACCACGCCGTTCTCATCGCCCCGGTTCACCAGGGTCTTCAGTCGAGTGATGAACATGGCCCACTCGTAGGCGGACTCTGCCACGTCCTTCAACGCTGGAGTCTTGCGAGCCGCCAGCCGTCGAGCTGTTCCCATCAGTGGATGACCCTGCTCGCTAGGCAGCTGCATGACGTCTTCAAACTTGGTGAGGACGGATCGGATGATGTTGTTGTCCTTGTCGATGAGGGCGTTAAAGAGCTGCCTCCTCAAAGCGTTTTCCGCGCTGGCCAAGGACCCCTCGAAGAACATGGTGTCCAGACGAGACAGAAGGTGGGCAGCTTGACCTAGCGATATCTTGCTGGCCTCGTCACGACAGGCAAGCACCTGAAAAACAAAAGTATGTATATGAATAGATAAAAAGAATTGTTTTCGTTTTTTTAAAAGCCCTTATGGAAGCTTTATCAGCAAAATGTATAAGTTTTCAAACGACATCAGCATCGAAGTGCGCGCGCGCATGTGGGTGTGAGTGTGTGTACCTCTCTGTGTGTGTGTGGTGTGTGTGTGTGTGTGTGTGTGTGTGTGTGTGTGTGTGTGTGTGTGGGGTGTGTGTGTGTGTGTGTGTGTGTGTACGGTGTGTGTTTCTTTGCAGGTGGTAGTGGCTTCTGACAGTATTTTATGTCTTTTTTTGTTTGTTTCACAATTCATTTATTGTGTATAATGTGTGAAATGAAGATATTGTGTTTTTTTTAATATATCATGATAATGAACATTAAGACTAATGTCGTTTTTATAATTATTGTTAATACTGTAGTTAGTTTTCCTTTTAAGTGTTATGACTTGTTTATTTTATGTATTTTGTCTTATAATTTCGGCTCTCATAAATGATTTTATGAGTACAACATACGTATGTATTTTATATATTTTAAAAAATTATTATTGATTTAAAAAGACAACAACACAACCCAAATACGCAAAGCAAAATAACTTACACTGATACAAAGTCTTCCATGTAGATAATTTTGCTTTGCATATATTGGTTGTCTTTGTATCTTGTTAAATTAATACTGAGAAAAAAACAACAACAACACTCATGTTGCACTCATACATGTAATGAAATTTGCTGTGTGACGTATGATAAACGTGTATAAACGCCTAATATTTACAATAAAATCGTCTACGCGAACATGGTCGAACAGAACTGTAAATTACATTATTCTGACCAGACCGGCTCCAACTCAGAGTTGAGTGCTTTTTGGACTCACTGGAACTGCTGGGATCACACAGCAGAGTCTCATCCATTTTACAGGGTGTGTCATTGATTTAACCCTTTGACTCCCATACCCTATCCACCAACTGCAAAAACTTAACCCTTTGACTCCCTCACCCTATCCACCAGCTTCCCGCAGTAAGTTGGTGGATAGGTCGACGGAATCAAACGGTCACGTTTTTGCTTTGCTAGCATGGTTGATAAGGAAATCAAAGGGTTAAGTTTTTGCTTTGCTAGCATGGTTGATAATGCCAGATTCAGGACGTAGGAAACAAAGAGTTAAGTTTTTGCTTTGCTAGCGTAGTTGATTAGGGAATCAAAGGGTAAAGTTTTTGCTTTACTAGCATGGTTGGTTATGCAAGATGCTGGTAGACAGGGTGCGGGAATCAAAGGGCTAACGGTGTCATTCAACTTTCCTCACCAACAACGCAAAAAAAGTAATGGTTTGTAATATTCATGGTGATGTAGTTTGGAGTTTATTTAGCGTGGGTTCATTGCATCCGGACGAATCCATATGCGCTCCGCTTAAATCTGCTGTCAACCATCTGGCAGTTCCTTGAGCCTGCGCAAAACCCTACGTGCTGGCAAGGTCTTTAAATAAGGAAGGGGGGAGGGGAGGTGTGAAACCTATGAAACACAAAGCTGACACCACCAGAATGATTGAAGCATTAAGATGGGCAACGGACAGTGGGTTTTTTTTTATTTTTTATTTTGTGGGTTGGGATTGAACTTGAATCATAAAATATTGACAACAACATGGGAGATAATTCCTACGTGACTCTCAAGAGTTATGTTCTTTGATTAATATTATAAAAATTCTCCCTGCTTCCCTCTTATTTCTTTGGTATTACCTATATGCCTTGGAGCAACCCTGTATATGTTCTGTCTTGTCTAGGTGTGTGTGTTTGGTCAGTTCAAGGATAAAAGACTAAGTCAATCTTCAACATAAGACCAATATATTGTATGTATTTCTCTCCTCTCTCATAGTTGTGTGTAGGGTAGTTGCAGAATATAAAGGTAGGCTTGGGCGCTCCTTTTTTGAGGAGTGTTCTGAGCTTGCGGTTTTTGTGCTTCGTATCTGCTTCTATGCTAGCTGAATGGGTAGCACAAACTGTGTTAGATTTCAGAATTTCTACAACATGGGAGATAATTCCTACGTGACTATCAAGAGTTATGTTCTTTGACTATAAAATATTGAGTCTGGACAAGCCACCAGCTCGTACAAATAGAAAAAAAAAGATCACAACACACGCACACACGTACCTGGGGAATGTTTTCTTCCATATAGGGCCCATGTCTCTCATTGTTGTTCCGTCCAATCTGGGCGTGGTGAAGCATTCCCACCCCTCCCACCGCTACCCCGTCCGCTCCGGCCATCACCGCTGGTTGGATGTCTTGGCACGTGACACCGCCCGCAAAGTAGGTCATCAAGCCCCGCGCGTGCGCCTGGTGCACGAGCGTCACGAGCTGCTGTGACGTGAGGCGGCGGATCACGCAGGTAGCCTTCTCGGACTTGTTACTGGTGTCGCTGGTGTCATCGGTGTTCGTTGAGGCTGCTGCCGTGTTGGGGACGTCACAGGAAGAGAACCAGGTAACCTGTTAGAATAAAGGAAAACCACAATGCGAATCAAAGGAAATACGAGGGAAGCAGGGAGAATTTTTAATATTAACCAAGCAACATAACTCTTGAGAGTCACGGAGTTATCTCCCATGTAGAATTTCTCAAATCCAACACAGTTTGCGCTACCCATTCAGCCAGCATAGACTCAGCCACAAGACACAGAATTGCAAGCTCAGAACATTGTGGCTGCGTCTATGCTAGCTGAATGGGCAGCGCAAACTGTGTTGGATTTGAGAAATTCTACATGGGAGATAACTCCACAATACGAATGTTATGTAAGCACACTGTTTTAAATTTCATGTTATTTTTGGCATTACAAAATTGTTTCCATCCTTTTGCTAATTGGCCTTTTGCTAATTGGTTAAATAAGAAAAAGTTTTAGTTCTGTTGTCTGTTTGCGTAAGGAACGCAGTGACAGTAACACAGAGTTGCAGCACTTTATAGATTCAATGACTTGACATCGTAAACGTCGAATCTTGTCGGAGTTTTTGTTTGTTTTGATTATTATTGTTGTTGCTGTTGTTTTTTTTAGGGGTGTTATTTGTTTATTGTTGCTTTTTAGCGGTCCATTTTTGCTTTTATTTTCGAATGTGCATGTTTTTGTCTACATTGTGTAGGTAGTGTGTTGCTGCACAGTCTGTGTATTCCGTCTTCGGTGCACGTGCATGCTGTGTGTGTGTGTGTGTGTGTGTGTGTGTGTGTGTGTGTGTGTGTGTGTGTTTTTATGTAGCCAGCAGCCACCGAACCCTGACATGACTTATATGCTCTTGATCGTGACTGCATGAGTTTTGCATGCGTCTATATATGAAGTGGGGTTAGGCAGGTCTGCCCACATGTTGACGTGGGTGACCAGAAAAAAAAACATTTCCACCTTTTACCCACCAAGTGGGAGAGGAACCCTGGCAGGATTGTGAACACAGACCTGCCGATGGACCTCTGAGGTCTGACCTGCTTGACTACCACGCCTGTCATATAACACTGTGTCAAGGAAGATCAAAAATAACCGTGGAGTCTCTTAGGTGTTTGTTCAACAGGGATTTATCGCACTTGGACAACTCCACATGCGCTCCATCCAATTCTGCCATCAAGTACCTGGCAGAGTCCTTAAGCCCACGGAAAATCCCTAATCATTTTCAAGATCTTGAAATGGGGAGGGGAGGGATGGAACCTATTAAAGACTGACACCACCTGGATGATCAAAGCATTAAGATGGACAGCGAACAGGCCAGTTCTTATTTTGCTGGCTGGGATTGAACTCAGGATAACATCTCAAGTCCACAGTTTTGTCAACAGAGCCAGCCATCCTTCTGAAAACTGTGACCCGTCAGAGGGTTGAACTCACACCCCTTGTGTTATGAAAATGGCGCTCTGTTAACTGGGTTACTGGGCCACCAAAAAGATCATGGAAATTGTCACAACCTGTACAAACACCCTGAGCATTGATGACGTCTTAAGGTTCTTTATAAACTGTGGGTTATATGCTACATATACAGTATATAGATAGGTATTGACTTAATACATTTTTATTCCTGGCATAGTACGATAAAGTCAGGGGCACCAGGCCTGGGGTGTTTCCTAACAAATCTTGATACTATAACGCAAATGTCTGCACGATCATCTATATCAGACGAAAATGACGCTCGTCTATTGAGGTCCTTTCAGGATGAAGCAGTACTGTATCCTGCGCCTCAGCAGGGCGGAAACTTGAAAAAAAAGGCCACATTCATTGCCAGATAGGCCTCTTCATGTAGACAGCTCGACATCATCTCATGCTCATGTGAGCTTCCTGCCACTGGAGCTTCGACTGAATGAACATGAGGTTGGTAATATGAGCAGCGTGGGATTAGCAACACTGAGGCGGCGCAGAAGTCGGGACAAAAAGATTAATTTTACACATAAATTCCCGTTCAGCTAGCACACTTACCATAAGCAACCTATGCAATATGGGGGCAAAAATTGCATAAGCCCTTGCGCTTTCACTACAAAAAATATAATGACCAACCATCACAACAGCCATGGTGTTTCACTAACCTGATCAAAGCCTCCAACCAGAGTAATGTCGATAGAGCGGCGAGCGATGTGGTAGGGATCATCAATCACCTTGCTCTTCTTCACACAGGGGTCTCGCTACCCACGGGCTTTGGGGCCTGCCCCTGTCCCTGCCCCTCCACTACCTCGTAGTCATCCGTGAGGGGTGTGGCTAAGTCCCATACGGCGACCAGCGCCTGCAGGTGACGCTCGCGTTGCACGTGCGGTCTCAGCTGTGACATGAAGGTGGCGGCTTGGGATGTTGTGAGACCTGCAGAAGAAAAGAAAATTGGTGCGTCAGTGCAGTAGGATACAATACGATACAGTAAAATATAACACACAATGTAATGTCACACAATATGATACATTAATATAACGATCAATGATGGATTCTTTCTGGTCGATCCTACAGATGAGTAGACATACTGGTCTTCTATCGCCTGGTATGGGATCTTGATGCAAACTGCAAATCCTGGAGGCACATATTCTTCTGCAGATGCTGCATGGAAAGGAGTCCTGCGGCTTGGAGAATAACTTCCGCCAGTCCTTCTTCTATCGAATAGCAGCTGTTTCTTTGCTGTTCAAATGTAAACTGTGCCCTACATGCACAAGTGTCCCCATCTTTTTCTATCGCGGGCATTGTTTTCTCACAGCTGAGGTTGGTCTTCACGTGTGTTCTAATATCGCTTTAGTGGTTTTCACTGACACGGTATCCCTGCTTCAGTAAAGGAGCATTTTGGGGATGTGGTTGTCTTTCATGCGGACAATGTGTCCTGTTCAACGATGGTGGCATTTGATAAATAGACACGATATACTTAGCAAGCCAAACTCCTTCAGAACTTGAAGGTTGGATACTACTAGATCTTGCTAAGTGATGTCGCCGATCTTGCACAGATATGTTTGGTGGAACTTTTCCAATTGACGAATGAGTCATCGATAAGTAGTTCAAGTGTCATGGTTGTACAGCTGGGCGCTCAAGGTTACTACTCTGTACTCAGCAATCTTTGAGGTAAGCCCAAAAGCCATGGTTTTGCCATAACCTCTTGGTCAGCTTTCCCAAGACAGAACTAGCCTTGGAGATGTGCAGCGGCACCCCAGCATCAAGATATCCATTGCAGCTCACTATACTGTTCGTGAGACAAGTTTGTTCATGTTTTGATCTCCGGGTTGTTCAAAACAAGTGTGACTGCCTTTTCTGGCTCCGGGTTGTTGTCAATAACACAATGCCACGACATACAGTACTTCTTTCTCCTTTTACCTGTTCCCACTTGAACCATTATGGGCGTCGTAGAAAGAAAGGGCTGACGGTCAGCAGCGAGCTGGAAGACCTGAAAGGGAGAAACACCTTGAGACCTCAAGATCTCCTTCATGCCATCGATTCAGGTCTTCTTTGTCTGTCTCGTGGTTTAGATGCAGATATCTTTTCGTTGCATGCTTGTTGAGCCATGTGGAGAGGTTGTACTCTGGTCAGATAGCCAAGCTTGCTTGATTCTGTCTCTGTTGATGAATGTGATCGTGAACCGATGTTGTTGTCACCGTTTCTCTGATCTTGATGTATCTGATCACGTCACGTTGTGCCTCGTTGACAGCCCTTCTCAAACGGCGCATTTCACAGTTGGTAATTCTGTGCTCAGGACCTTAGTCAGGGTCTAAGATCTGTCACTGGTACGTTAAAGTGGGGATGGAAATGCAGTTAATAAGCTTGCTTTTTAAGACAAAACAGTATAATGCAGTACAATGTAACACTACGCAATACAATAATACATTGTAATGGAATGTGATGCGATGCTGTAAATGTATTACAGTACAATGCAATACAAAGCAACACAATACAACATGATATAATAATTCTTTATCAATCTATCGGACAATTGAAGTGTGCATCTTTTTGATGGAACCGTACATTCTTTATTGTCACTTATATAAAATCATTCAAATTGCAAACAGTGCCAGATTCGAAACTTATTTGGGACATGGGGAAATTCACAAACACGTTCATCCAGTTGCAACAATTCTTACCAGCCATGGAGACATGACAAGCGGCAGCTCCATGGTAAAAAGCGGCAGAAATGGAGTTGGCCGTCAGTTGCACCAGTTTGGAAAGTTCCGCCTCCCATACTTGTGGCGGTATGATCTCGCCGCTGGACACGTGACCGAGACGTCGCGAGACGAAGAATGTCGTAGGCGCCGATTCGCCAACGTGGAGGCGCACTTTGCCCAGATCAAAAAGTGAAGGGGCTAGGTCTTCATCCGCTAGGCTTCCTGAAATAACAATGATAATGACAGTGACATAATAATTCGAAGAAAAAAAGACAAAGAAGAAGAATTGTAGTGATGGTGATATGACATTAATAATTACTATATCATCTTGACAATTCAAATCAAAGCGCACTTACGCACCAGGCATACGAATACAATCGACAAAGACCACTTTACAATATTTAATACACAGACTGAGGGAAAGATATTGTTGGGGAATTCATTGTTGGGGAAAAAAGGTTTGGTTTTAAACTGGATTTAAAAGCAGAAAGGGTATATTTTAGGCAAAAGCAGAGCTGAAGTCTATTCCAGGCTGACGGTCCTGAAACAGCGAAAGAAACGCTGACCAACGCTTGATAGTTTAGATCTAGAGGTCAATGATAATAATAACAATAATAGTAATATCGGTGTTAATGATTATGATAATGATACTCCAATGATAATAATAATAATCATTATGAGAATAATGATGACAATATTGAAGTGTAAAAGGTCATCATTTTGTGATCTAATATTCAGGATAATATGCATTGGTCAGTGTTGTAGAATATACATGTAATACCGTAAGTCAAAATTTCTGCAAAAACAATTTTTTTGTTTGGTTGGTTTTTTTGTGGTTTGTTTGTTTGTTTGTTTGTTTGTTTGTTTGTTTGTTTTGTTTTGTTTTGTTTTTTACTATTCAAAACATATCAAGAATTCGCAAAAGATTATAATTGCAATTGCACACTTCGTTTTCTTGTTTTGTTTTTCGTTTGTTTTTGGTTGTTGTTGTTTTGCATTGGTTTGTCGTTGCTGTTGGTTTAGCGTTCCGAGCAGTGATTATAATCGAATGCGCGTATGCACGTTGTTTTGTTCACATTGCGCAGGCAGCATTTTGCTGTCTTTAATGGACGTGCGTGCAGGGTGTTTTCATGTTTTCATAAACCACCAGGCTCAGACACGACACACAGGATCTTTAACGTGCTTATTTACAACGAAGATGTTTTAGGCATGACAGATCTGCAGACATGTTGATCTGGGTTGAAATGGGTTGGGTTGGGATGAACTGAACTGCGTTGGATCACGTTAGTTCGGTTATTTTCGCCAACAAGGCCTGAGATATGCAAACACCTGCGATATTGATCCAGGATTTCAGCATCATCCTCAATGGCTTACCGTAAAATAGATGACATTTGACAGTGAGGTCGTGATACTAGTCATCCCAACGAGTTAATATATGTCACGTTCGACAACTGGCTACGAGTCATCAGGAGTTGAAAAATGCCATAGTAATTTTTTAACCAAAGAGGGGGGGGGGGGGGCGTGGGGGGGTTGAATGTACGACTTCCCCGTCAGTCGATGTGATGCAGTGATTAGCGCAATGGAGTACCGACTGGAAGGTTGTGAGTTCGATTCTGCCATGTCGTGGTTTGGTTTAGTTTAGTTTGGCTATTTGGTTTGGTTTGTTTTTTTCTTAGGGGTGGGGGGGGGGGGGTAGAGCCATCCGGCTTCTAACCAAAGTTGAGTGCTCAACAGAAAGATTGTGACCAGACAGCCGAGCCTCATTCACTTCATGGATGCGTCACTGAGAGTGTTGATCAAGTCTTCTGACCTTCGCCGCAGATGTGTGTATCCCTTGAGCATGGGTGACGCCAGGATATATTATGACACAAAGCGTACAGAATACCTTTGCCACGCAGTCTCAGTCCTGCATAGAACTTCATGGCATTATGATCATTATCCCCATTTTCATGAAACCAACAGTCATTATAGCATTATGAAAACTGAAACTGTCCCAGATACTGTGGCATCTCATGCCCTGATTTCGTGGTGACATCAGTGACGGTATCCTCCACTGTTTCTGTGCTTTAGGTAAATTCGAATTGGAGGTTTTGGTGCCAGTGATGCATGGGGGCTGCCGTTGTAGGGTCATGGTGTGGGGGGGGCTGATGGGGGGGGGGGGTCGTCTCTCATTCAGTCTTGTTCCGCACTGAGGAATTGATGGTCGTTAGTAGGGGGCGTAATAGATAGTGTCCTTGGTAAGTTGGATCAGAACAGGCACTGTTGAACTCCACCGAATTGACCTAGCAGCAGTGCAGGGTCTCCTCTGGTGGGTGGCACCATGGCGACTTCTTTTCTGGCTCCAGTAGACTTTCTGGGACTGGGACTTCGATTGCATGAACTTGGGTTTGGTGGTGTGTTGTGGAACTGGAACGAGCAGTGTCCTCCGCCCAGAAATTAGGAGAGGAAAAAAAAAAAAAACCGGGAAAATAAACGAGAAACAAAGAAAAAAAAAGGGGGGGGGCGGGAGAAGCTGACCTATGTGTTGCACGTGCACAACAACGCCTTGCAGCCAATCAGAACGGCGTGTGGTGCCCAGCAGATGACCATAGCCGCTGTCCGTCAGCGCGAGCTGTGTCTGCACGTGAGGGTGAAAGCCAGGGGAGCTCAGGGGACGGTGCCTAATGTCCGAAATTTGTTGACCCTGCAAACAATGCCCAACAGATATATATATATATATATATATATATATATATAGATAGATAGATAGATAGATAGATAATAGATAGATAGATAGATAGATAGATAGATATAACACAAACATTGTCATCTCATCAACATCAACTAGTTCTGTAACCTGTTATTTTAATCTTTGTTTTTGTTTGTTGGTTTGTTTCCCTTTATCTGTGTGTGTGTGTGTTGTGTGTGTGTGTGTGTGTGTGTGTGTGTGTGTGTGTGCGTGTGTATGTGTGTTTGTCTGTCTGTCTGTCTGTCTGTGTCTGTGTGTCTGTCTGTGACGTAAATTTATGAATAAGGTTTTCCCAGCTCTTCGTGGGTGGATCTAAACCAAGTTGTTAAATCTGTAAACTGTTGAGCAGTCGCTACGTTTGGAAGGTAAAAATTTAATGTCAAGGTCGCTCAGATAAAAAAAAAAAAGTACCAAAAAATCAGCACACTTTGAAGAATTCGTGACAACAGCTGCTCCACGTGGACTTCTGATAATACTTACATTCTGTTTTCACTGTTATGATAGACTGCTAATATTATTGGTTCACTAAACTAAATCACAAAACTGCTGGCTTCTTAAACTGATATTAATCATATTTTACTTCAAAACCGCTGGCTTAAATAACAATTTTTACGAGAGAACTGCCAAAAATGCTCCTATTGGGAATGCCGGGCTTTTTCAATATAATATTCTCCCCTCCTGGAAATTCTGTACTAGAAAGCTGTTCTTTTCTGTTGCTTTCTTTGTTTCTACCTTGCTCCTTTGCTTTTTGTTTTCGCGTGCTTTCATTTTCTGCCTTGCTGGTCCATTTACCTGTATGCGTTCTATTAAGTCTCACATACTTTCTCTTAGGACTGATAATTGGGTACATGCATTAACTATATTTTTAGCTCTAAGGAAATGTAATGTGCAGAAGCAATTTTTCGGTAATTCAGGCCCGTTTTCATATGTTTTAGTGTCCTTAGTCATGTTTACTATATTCAGGTCTGTTTTTTAGCCCCATGGTCATAAATTAGAATGGTCAACGCCAAGGGTATATCCTTAGATTATGTGCGCGAACGCATTATGTGTACTTAATTATTTTTACCAGCTTTATTTGTTTGTTTTATTTCTTATTTCAGGATCATGGAGGTGTTGTGTACATTTTGCAATAGTTGTAGCCCTGATATTGCTCCGGTCCGTTGGCTGGGGTTTAAACAACAACAACATAATAACAATAAAAATAATAATAATAAAACTTAAGAATACGTAGGCCAGCAGATGTAAAGATAGTGATTAATATTATAAGAAGCGGGCTGATAGTTGCTTAGTTAAGAACAATGCCGTTTTACTGGCGCCATTGTAACATCATGAAGGAGGAAAATAAAGAAACATCAGTGGAGTTTCAGTAGACCTGTTGACTGTCTGATTGTGGATACATGTGAATTGTATGTGTGTGTGTGTGTGTGTGTGTGTGTGTGTGTGTGTGTGTGTGTGTGTGTGTGTGTGTGTGTGTGTGTGTGTGTGTGTGTGTGTGTGTGTGTTGTTGGTGTTGTTGTTGTTGTTTATTTTTTACTCATTCTCTGCTGTAGTAAGTTACATCCATGGTAAGAATCTGTGCTGGGAGAGAATTTATTGTTTCAACATGCAATATTGATACTACGAAGCCATTTTGATATGAATGTACTGCTGCTAAATATATATTATTTGAGTGTTTCTATAAAACCGTTGCAACAGTTTGACCACACCCGCTACCCCCTTCTGGACACAGTGATAGAAGTAATTAAATAGACTAACAAAAATGAACGTTTATGCCAAAAAAGTATAAATCAGTGGAGATGGCTTGTGGTATTATGTCCTTCTGAGGGGCAGCAACCTGACTTTCAAACAGTAAGTTCATTGTAACATGAAAGAACTGTGACAAATTCAGAATTAAAAACGAAGGAAGCCCTAAATGTGCAAAATACCTTGCCAAGAGCATAATAAGCCAGCTGTAACGCAAGGTATTCTTCAGGCGTAGGCTGACGTCTCTCGTCCCTCAGTGCCTGGGAGATCATGGACACTGCGGTCAGCAGCTGAGGGGAGAACTTGTGTCCATCCCACGTCACAGACAGCGAGTTCACCTCGTCCTCCACCACCACGCTCACGTGACCCTGACAACCCAATTTCATAGGTTAGTAATAAGTCCGTCATAATCAGGTGACCCTGATAACCCAATTTCATAGGTCAGTTATAACGTCCGTCATAATCATGTGACCATGAGAACAAAGCCTCATTGGGAAGTTGTCATTACTGATATTGATTAGTCGTTATGTCCATCATGTTCATCTGATCCCACGTGACCCTGATAACACAATTTCATAGGTTAGTTATAACGTCCGTCAGAATCACGTGACCCTCATAACCCAATGTCATAGGTTATTTATAACGTCCGTCATAATCATGTGACCTTGAGAACAAAGCCTCATTGGTAAGTTGTCATATTGATTAGTCGTTAAGTCCATCATGTTCATGTGACCCTGACAGCCCAATTTCATAGGTCAGTTATTACATCTATTATAATTGCATGACCCAGAGAACAACGCCTCGTTAGTAATTGTCATGATTGACTAGTTCAGCTGATTGTGAGGGCAAAGCCTAATTGGTCATTTGGCATTGTAGTACGTTTTATGTGATCCTGAAAACCTGATTTTATGGGTTAGTTATCAATATCATCATGTTTATGTGTTCATGATAGAATCTGATAAAGTCAATCATCAGTGCTATCACGTTCACGTTACCCTGTCAAAACAATATTATTGGTCAGTCAACTATCATAGACTTCTGTTTTTAGATCTAAATATCAAGTAGACTTTAGAGACGTCAGACATAAAAAAGGAAATGGACCGAGTTTTTGTTTTGTTTTGATTTTTTGGTTTTTTTGGTCACATTTTTGAAACCTTCAAAAAACCACGAAATCACGTGACCGAAACGCTAACCAAAACATCATGATCAAAGAAAATAATGAAACCAAGTACTAATACATGTATAAAGTTATTCTGTTCTTGTCTTTACAGTTGAAAACTAAAGGTCATTCACCTCTTCATTCAAACATACCTGCCCTTCGGTAGGAATCACACCCACGTAGTCCTCGCTGGCCACTCCCCATTCCCTGACCACGCCCAGACACACCCTCATGACACGGAAGGTGGAGTCACTGAGCTGACGGACAGTGGTGGCCGTCATGATGGCTTGTCCCAGAGACAGGAACGTCTCCACCCGGGCTCTGTCTCTGTGGAAAATCTTCACCAGGGCGTTTGTCAGTTGTTTCTGAACCTGTCGGTCATAAGGGCAATAATTTGAAACAAAACTTTTGTTTGTTTGTTTGTTGTTTGTTTGTTTGTTTGTTTGTTTGTTTTAGGATCATCGTACTCAGTGAGGTTGCCTTTGTGCTCAACTTTTTTGTTTTTTTGTTTTTTGGCCCGCCCCAACGTCTACGCCACTTTAATGACCGCACTCACACGCACGTACGCACACACAAACACACACACACGCATACACTCAGTTATTCGCTCTCTCATACCTACCATGCCTTCCAATCTGCCTGCATGAGTTTGCACAAGTTCAAAAACCACGTCCATGGAACTTCGCATATGCAATGTGGCCTTCAGTCTACCCAGCTGTTAATGGGTAGGCCCTCCTGACTTTCTTCAGACTTGGGAAAGATAAAGCAGCGAGATGGGTACCGTCCTCATAATGCTGGCATCGAGAGAAGTTGAGGTCTCTTCCACCTCGCTCTCCTATACGACCTTGGGGTCATAAAACGAGGACAACCTCACCTTACTCTATTTACACCCACCTCATCGGCACCAGCCGAAGTGACGGTCAGCTGTTCCGAGTCCTTCCTACCGGGCGAGGTGGAGGTCTTTGGGGGGCTGTGGTCAGCTCTCTTCACGCTGACGTTGTAGAGGTTCAGTAGCAAGTCTTGCAGCAGTGACAGGGACACTTGCCGAAGCGTACCTACTCCTACACACACGTTGCTCTGTCGCTGAGGACACAAAAACCACATAAATCAACACCAGGATCAAGTGTGTACTAGAAAGTTGCCCTCTTCACAAACATCAACACCAGGACCAAGTATGCGCTAGTAAGTTATCCTCTTCACACACATTAACACCAGCAGGACCAAGTGTGTACTAGTAAGTTATCCTCTTCACACACAACACCAGGACCAAGTGTGTACTAGTAAGTTATCCTCTTCACAAACATCACATCAGGACCAAGTGTGTACTAGTAAGTTATCTCTTCACAACATCAACACAGGACCAAGTGTGTACTAGTAAGTTATCTTCTTCACAAACATCAACATCAGGACCAAGTGTGTACTAGTAAGTTATCTTCTTCACAAACATCAACACAGACAAGTGTATACTATAGTAAGTTATCCTCTTCACAAACATCAACACCAGGACCAAGTGTGTACTAGTAAGTTATCTTCTTCACAAACATCAACACCAGGACTAAGTGTGTACTAGTAAGTTATCTTCTTCACAAACATCAACACCAGGACTAAGTGTGTACTAGTAAGTTATCTTCTTCACAAACATCAACATCAGGTCCAAGTGTATACTATAGTAAGTTATCTTCTTCACAAACATCAGCACCAGGACTAAGTGTGTACTAGTAAGTTATCTTCTTCACAAACATCAACACCAGGACTAAGTGTGTACTAGTAAGTTGCCCTCTTCACACACATCAACACCAGGACGAAGTATGTACTAGTAAGTTATCCTCTTCACACACAAAAGACGAAGTTCTTAGCAGTGTCATGAGTCTTTTTGTTGGTAAAGTGGTTAAGAAGCCGAACTTCTGATCAGAATGTCCGGGGTTCGATCCTAGATCTATATGGGCACCTCCCGCCTGGTGGATAAAGGGCGGATTTCATTTTTTTTTTTTTTTAATATTATTAAGATCTCTCAGGTCAACATGCAGACCTGCCAGTGTTTAATCCTCTTTTGTGTGTGTATACACAATGTGCATGTAAAAGAACCTTTCAGTAATGTCAGTGTCTGGTACACGTGGCTTATGGAAACATGAACACATCCAGCATGCATGCCGACCAATGACGAGTATGCAGACTGTGCAGCAAAATTCCGCCGCACAGTGTGACCAAAACAACATGCATACACTCGCCCATGAAAATCGGAACGCAAGAAAGCCCTTCTTCCCCTCAACACACACATACACAAAAAAAGGGGGAAAAAAAAAAAAAAAAAAAAAGAGAGAGAGAGAGAGAGGAGAGAGAGAGAAGAGAGAGAGAGAGAGCACAAATTCACATTAATTTAGGGACAAAAACTGGATTCAGTAAAGTACTCCAAATTACATTACAGGAATTTGGAGTTTGTTCATGGTGGAATTCATCGCACTTGGACAAATTTCCATATGCGCTCACCCAAATCTACCAGCAGTTATCTGGACGATTCCCTGAGCCTGAGCGAAACAGTGTGCATTGGCAAGGTCTCGAAATGGGGTAGAGGGGACAGGGGCCCATGAAACTTGAAGCTGACACCACCAGAATGATGGAAACAGTTAGATTGGCAGCAAACGGGCCGAGGAGCAGTACAAGCATTAAATTACAGGACACTAAATCATATTAATAAAGGGCAGAAACTACATTTGCTAAAGGACAGCAGAGGTTACTGATAAACCCTTTGACTCCCGCACCCTATCCACCAACTGCAAAAACTTAACCCTTTGATTCTCTCATCCTATTCATCAGCTTCCTGCAGGAAGCTGGAGGATAGGGTAAGGAATCAAAGGTTTAAGTAGGAAGCTGGTGGATAGGCTGAGGGAATCAAAGGGTTAGCTGGTGCATAGGGTGAGGGAATCAAAGGGTTAAGGTTTTGCTTTGCTAGCATGGTTGGCAATACCGGATGCTGGTGGACAGGGTGCGGGAGTCAAAGGGTTTTAAAGGACAGAAAACAAACCTTGCATTAAAGACGCACAACGACACTGATTCAGACAAACAAACAAAAAAAGAAAAAAATAAAGAAAAGAAAAACATTAGAAACGAAAAGAAAAAGAAATGACCAGCACCAGACCAAACAAGAGACACCAGAAGCACAGAATCAGAAGAAAAGAAAGTAAGAAAGACAGTTACATACCATGGTAGTCTGATCAGAGTTGTTGCCGGCTTTGGTGATGTCTTGGAGCGGAACACCCGAGGCTGACATGGGTGCTTTCTCCACACCAGGCACCCCGTCGGAGACGGCCCACTTTTTCCTCTCCTGGACAATCGTCATTATCATCATCATCATTACCATCCTCATCATCATCACCAACATCATTATCACCCTCAGCAGCAGCAGTAGCACCATCATCTGGACCATCATCATCATCATCACCGCCATCAACACCGCCATCACCACCAAAACCATCATCATCATCATCATTATCATGGATTACAGAAATAGTAGGCCTAGTAGAAATAGTTGAAGTAGAAGCAGCAGCAGCAGCAGTAGTAGTAATAGTAGCAGCAGCAGCAGTAATGGTGGTAGCACTTTGCAGAGACTACGTGACAGGGATGTACTCTAACTTAGTGTCATAATACATCCTAGCGTCAACCAGGCTTGAGGGATACAGAAACCAGTAGTGGAGGCTACCGTAGTGTGGATGTGATAGATCTATCTAGGATAGTCGTGAGCGACCTACATTCGGCAAGCACCACGACTGTTGTCAACATGCTAAAATCATTAGATCTAGGGATAAATCGTGAAAGCCGGTAGATCGGGACTTATCGTTGCGCTATCGTGGAAAAAACAAAAACAAAAACAAACAAACAAGCGAAAACAAAAAAAACGGGACAATATGACGAGGGGTTTAGCAGTAAAAAGACTTTAGTGTCCGTGGTGGCGTTGATGCTTAAAAATCGAACGCATTTACTCACTGAACTCACGTTTAACTTGATTGATAAGTAGAAAATAAAAAGTTGAACACAATGACATTGAATAACCTGATGTAAAGGTAATAATGCTTCTTCGATGAATAACACACACACACACACACACACACACACACACACACACACACACACACACAGGAAAAGGTTTAGGGTACGGAAAAGTGTTAGCTCGTCAAGGACGACAACCCTGTAATTAGTTGCAAACTGTACCACGTACACTAGTTCTTTCTCTTTACTTTGGTAACTTGCGTCCGCGCTTTCTTTCTATCTGTTTGTCTGTGTATCTATCTATCTATCTATCTCTCTATCTGTCTGTCGGTCTATCTATCTATCTATCATCTATTTGTCTGTCTGTCTGTCTGTCTGTCTCTCTCTCTCTCTATCCTTCGCTCCCTCTCTCACTCTGTCTTTCTTTCTCTCTCTCTCTCTTTCTCTCTCTGTCTCTCAAATCCTGTTAGCTAGTAGACCTCTCTCTCTCTCTCTCTCTCTTTCCCTCCCTCTCGTCTCACTTCCATCCCACCTCTCCCCTCCCACTCTACCCACACCCCCTGCAACGGGATGGACCGCTATCTCCGTCGTGAGAGGGTGACAGACAACCCGGACCTCACCTTTCGAGACGGACCCGCGTACACGCACAACGAGCAAGGTCCCAGTGGGCTTGGGCATAATCTATTGTCTCTAGCTATTATTTTCCAGCTGCACTGAAGGTCTCTGCTACACGGCGTCTCTTATCTGTGTGTGGTGTGTGTGTGTGTGTGTGTGTGTGTGTGTGTGTGTGTGTGTGGGTGAGGTGGGGTGGGTTGTGTGAGTGTATGTGCGGGGGGGGGGGGGTTGTGTGAGTGTGTGTGTGTGGGGGGGGGGGTTGTGTGTGTGTGTGGGGGGGGTGTCTGTGTTTGTGCATGTGTGTGTGTGTTTATTTGTGTGTCTGTGTGTTAGTGTATGTGTGTATGTCGGGGGGGGGGGGTTTGTATGTTAGTGTGTTTGTGAGAGAGAGAGAGAGAGTGTGTGTGTGTGTGTGTGTGTGTGTGTGTGTGTGTGTGTGTGTGTGTGTGATAGTGTGTGTGTGTGTGTGTATGTGAGTGTATATACATACTCTACACATGTATATATGTATATATTCATATGTATACATGCATATATGATACACACACACACACACACACACACACATATATATATATATATATGTGTGTGTGTGTGTGTGTGTGTGTGTATTCATAATGCTGCCACACACACATGCGCGCGCTCATACACACATACATGTATGCGCGCACGTTCGCGGGCACATGCATACTTTCGCACACACGCACGCACACACTCATGCATGTACACACAGGGACATACAGACAGAGAAAGAAAGAGAAAGAGAGAGAAAGACAGACAGAGACATAGACAGAGACAGGGACAGAGAGAAACTCGTACATTCCACCTCTAACATGATAAAATCAGTTTCTATACAAACACTTCCTCTCTACAGGTACAGGTATGTGTACATAACCCTGCTTGGGGGGAGACCCCTATGACACAGACACGTAGACACGGATTATGAGCTTTACAACAGCTATCTCAGTGACTGGGCGTTGCCCTTAGTGTCCGGCTTATCCCCCTTTGTGTCCTGTTTTCTCGCTAAACTGCAAAAGATCATGTCCGCCATGGGGGTATCTGGATCCATCAAATCCGGATAGGACACTGGTGATATATCAGTGTGCAGTACCTACTAGGCATGGTTGACGCACAGACGTGATGTAAGCGGGAGTGTTCGTCCTGTGTGAGTGAGCGTGAAGACCTCAGAACTATGATTATATTTGTTTGCCACAAGAACCTGAGATATAGTTCTAGAGGATATGGATTGGTCGTTATAAATTGATACAGCAGTCAGTGATTTTGACAGTTATTGATTTCGTGTTTCATGTTATCATTATCAGTCTTCCAAGCCTACCGACCAAGTCCTGAACTTTTGTCAGTTTTGTTTAAAGCCCAGCCGACTGACAATGAGCCATAACAGAGCTATAACCGTTTCAAAACATACACAATACTTCAACAGGGCGAATAAAGGAAAAGAAAATTAAGTACACCTATTAATGCATTTGCGCGCATAATCTAAGGAGATGCCCCTGGCGTTGACCACCTCGTCCAATTTATCGCACATAGGATTAAGATAACATACCTGAATATAAATTTAAACATAACTATGGACACCAAAACATACATAAAAACAGGCCTAAATTACCTTAAATTGCTTCCGCATATTTCATTTCCCTAGAGCCAAAAATGCACTTAATACATGTACATGTCCCCAGTTATCAATCTTAAGAGGAAGTACGCAAAGACTTAATCAAACTCATACAGGTGAATGGATCTGCAAGGCAGAAGAAAATGATAGGAAGAAATGACAGAAAGCAAAAGAACAAGATGGCGTCTCCGTTCTCGGAATGTATAAACCCATGAGCTTGCCGGGTCCTGAGAAAAATAAGTTATTGATCCAAACAGATTTTCTGAAAAACAAATAAAAGTTATTGTTACACACCCTTACCTTTCGCATCCGCATTAGCAGGCAAACGACGATGATTGACAGGGTGGCCACGCCCACACAGCCCACCACCCCCACCACCAGCGCTGCTATCACCACCTCGTCCCCCAACATTCCTCTCTCTGTGTCTTCTTCGCCTCCGGTCGGCGTGCTTGGTTGTGTTGGTCCTGTTTCAGTCTGGTAAAATAAATAAATAAATAAATGAAATAAAATAAAACATGATTCCTACACAGCTACGTTTTATTTGCGTTTCACTTTAAAAATAAACCTTTTCGTCTTTTTTAACTGAAATCTTTGTGTGTGAGTTTTTCTCTCTGTCTCTCTCTGTCTATCTCTGTCTCTCTCTGTCTCTCTCTCTCTCTCTCTCTGTCTCTCTGTCTCTGTCTCTGTCTGTCTGTGTCTCTGTCTGTCTGTCTGTCTCTCTCTCTCTCTCTCTCTCTCTCTCCTCTTCTCTTAACAATGAATTCTACAACTGCTATTTGTTATTTTCATCTTTTACATATTTATTTATCTACATACTCCTTTATTTTGTATTTATATATTCGCCTACTTATTTACTTCTTATTCACTTATTTACTCACTCACTCACACACCCACTCCCTCCCTTACTTACTTACTTATTTTACTTACTTACTTACTTACTTACTTACTTACTTACTTACTTACTTACTGACTGACTGACTTACTTATTTACTTACTTACTACTTACTTACTTACTTACTTACTTACTACTTACTTACTTACTTACTCACTCACTTACTTTCTTACTTACAGTTTCAGTTTCAGTTTCAGTTTCTCAAGATGACGTCTCCGCGCTCAGAACGAATTCCATATGCACTAACGTCACAGGTGCCACGTGTATGGTGACTGTGGCACAAGCCTTAAGCCTGCACATAAACCCATGAGCTGGCCAGGTCTTGACGCCCTACCTAGACTATGTTTTACCTAGTCTATATGTTATACTGGTATTTTTATTAGCCTACCACTGGAATTATCTTGGTTAGGTGTAAATGACATGTGTATGTGTGTATCTTTTCTTCAAAAAGGAACATATATTTGAAGTAAATAGATAAATCATTTAAGGTCTGAATCACAACACAACTAGCTATTCTGTATAAACTCGTAAAAACTCGTACTTACTTACTTACTTACTACTTACTTACTTACTTACTTACTTACTTACTTATATACCTATTTATGATTAAGAAAATATTGTCTTCACCTCCTGGTTGATAGACAGCTGAGCATTTGGGCATTGACTGGGGAGGGGGGGGGGGTCTGTCATGTGAGACAGGTTTATACAGAATAGCTACTTGTGTCGTGATTCAGACCTTTAATTATTTATTTACTTTATGTGTGTGTTCTTTTGTTTGAAGGTAAGATACACACATGTCATTTACATGCAACCAAGATTATTCCAGCGGAAGGCTGATCAAATACCAGTATATGAAATATAGACTAGGTAAAACATGATCTAGGTAGGACCTCAGGACCAGGCCAGCTCATGGATTTATGTGCAGGCTTAAGGCTTGTGACATGATCACCATACACATGGCACCTGTGACGTTAGTGCATCTGGAATTCGTTCCGAACGCGGAGACGTTATCTTGAGAAAGTGAAACTGAAAACTGAAACTGAAACTGAAACTTCTTTCCCTCAGTCTGTGTATTGAATATTGTAAGGTGGTCCTTGTCGGTTGTATGCGTATGCCTGGTGCGTGAGTGCGCTTTGTCTTGAATTGTCAAGATTTGGAGCCGTGTAAATACTGTAATTATGATTATTGCTTTGTCATTCGGATTTCCCATAAAAGAGGGTGAGGACACAGGGGAGTAGATACGTACTGACCACATTCTATGAAGATTCAAATGAGAGGAACGGTAGGAAATCAGCCAGTAACGAGCTTCCCAATCGTTTCAAACATACTTCATTGATTGAATGATCTGGTTCTATTTTACGTCATCACCCACCTCAGGTGATATGGCCGACGGGGATAACCATCCCAGCGAAATGGGGGAAGGGGGACTTATCTAATCCTATACTGACACCACCAGAACAACAATGATGTTAAGATGGGACAGTGAGACGGCCAGTTTTAATGTGAATCAATCCGGCATTCGAACCCACAACCATTAGCATGTGAATCCGCTGCTCAAGCCAACTGATCTACTGGGGCTCAGTTTTGATTTAAATCCGTCATTGGATCAAACAGAGATACTTCTTCCTTTTCCCATCCACTAGATCTGTAATGATGGTCTTGGTGCTCGTTTTTCTGATGCGACAATAAACGAGGTCTCGTGTTCGACAGGCACTCAGCCCTCGTTAAAGATCCCTCAGCAACAAAAAGTTTCGTCATTAGCAAAATTCTGTAGGAAAATCTACTCTTGTAGGTTAACAGATGTAAACGCATAACAGAAAAAAAAGTAGTGCCGCACTGCCGCAACAAATTCTCTCCAGGGACAGCAATCTGAATTTCACAAAGCAAATACACTGTCATCATCATCATCATCATCATCATCATCATCATCATCATCATCATCATGATGTGCCCTGCTGCATGGCGTTGGCGATCATGGCCCTCTATATACATCTATCCCTGGTAGCCGCAGGCACATCTTTTACCCTGACTGTCCTTAGCCACCCTGCAAGTCCGTCCAATATTTTCTCCCTGGGTCTACCTGGTTTTCTCTTTGTCTCCAGCAATCCTGTTGTGGCCAGATGCTCTAATTCCCCTTTTCTCATGAAATGGCCTATACAAGTTGCTTGTCTTTTCGTAATCTTCCTTATCACTGATCTTCTTGTGTTTGCCTCCATCAAGACTATCTTGTTTGTTTTCTTTGCTGTCCACAGAACTCTCAACATTCTTCTTAAAAACCATATCTCGGCTGCCTCAGTCTTGTCCTGGCTTTGCGTGTTGACTGTCCACGCCTCACAATCGTATAACATTATCGGTTCTACATAACATTCAACAACTCTCTTCCTGATGTTAACTGATAGGCATTTGTTGTTAAGAATGCTATTCATCTTCTTGAATGCTGTTTTGGCTTGGCCGATTCTGCTAATCCATTGTGACCAAAAAGAAACAACCTCTCTGGAAAAACAATGTTTACAACAGTTCTCAAAAAGTTGGATAATGTTCATTTGAACAAAATGTATCAAAGGTCATACTCTTCACTTTTCAAGCGTTCTAAATGTGGTCCAAATTCGTCGGTAAACGATGGAGAAATCCTTGCTTACACTTGTGAAACACGTTTTGAGTTAATTTGTAACCATGGCTTTTGGCTAGCTTCAGTGAAACCAGCACAATAAAATTGTTCTACTCAGCCACGTGTTTTGCTCCCCAAAGTTGGCTAAAATCTGTCCTCAAACAACAGGAAAACGAGTTCCACGTTCTGTCAACCACCCACAGTTCAAACATGGGACTGTTCCCCATCCGTACTAATGCATTCATGACTACGCACTAACAAGGGGGAAAACCAGAAGGGGAGGTATGCAGACCGTCCCTTAATCGTGAGGTCGTAGGGGAGTGACATGGTGCAGACTTCAATTACCCACAGGGTCAGCAATCATGAGAGTGGAGCCCATCTTTTTTCCCTCTCTTTACCTTCCCTAATTCTGAACAGGGTCAGGTGCCCATTCCCAGCTGGGTGGATTGTTATAATTATTGTTGTTTAAAGCCCAACCGACTGCGTAGAGCCATATCAGGGCTTTAACCGTTTCAAAACATGCAAAAAGAAAAAGGAAAGAAAATTAAGTACACTTATTAATGCATTTGTGCACATGCCCATGGCGTTGACCACTCAGGGGATTAAAAACACACCTGAATACAAATTTAAACATACATAAGGACACCAAAACATGTACAAAAACGGGCATGAATTACCTAAAATTGCTTCCTCACCTCACCTCCCTACAGCCAAAAATGCACTTAAAACATGTACCCAATTATCAATCCTAAGAAAAAATACGTAAGACTTTATCGAACACATACAGATAAATGGGACCAGCAAGGCAGAAAATGATAGGAAGAAATGACTCAATGCAAAGAAACAAGGCAGAAACAAAGAGAGTGACAAAAAAGCGGAAATAACTAGCACAGAATTTCCAGAAGGTGAGAATACCATTTATACTGAAAGAGTCCCCTGGCATCCCCACCGGGGACGCTGGGTGGATTGAAAGCCATGTTTTAATTAAAGATGTAAGTTTTGTGGCTATTTTTGCAGGCCTGATTTCTGTGCCGCCTATGTTGTGTTGATGCCACCCAATTCACTCTGGTTCCTCATCGCACCACCAAACTCAAGTTCACTCAGCCAACGAGTGGCAGAACGGTTCAGACGTTTGCCTGCTAATAACTAAACACGAGGTTCCAGCATTCTTTTCTCCATCAAAGCCTCGACTTATCTCTTCAGTTTGCCCGGAAAATCCTCCTGGACGTCTAGTCCTTCGAAGGGGACGAAAAAATAGTAAGATTCGTGAGCCTTCTGGCCAGCGCATGCTAAAGATCCTATGGCAGTTGAAAATCGTGAAGAGCAGGGCATTCGCTGAACTGCATTGGTACAAAACACAAGAGAGATAAGTTGATTTCCCAGGTCCCTGCCCTTGAAGGCCAATTAGCCTTCTTGCCTTTCTAATGTCTTGGTTTAAAAAATCGGGTGGCGCTGCACTGCGGCGACGCGCTCTTAAAGAAGAGAGCAGCCCGTGTTTCACATGGTAAATTCACCGTGACGAAAAGAAATGAACATGAACATGAATTCAAGTGCCAGGAACCCCATGGGAGTCAGAGATGTCAAGCCACCATGGGGTCGTCCACCAGAGGAGACGCTGCACTACTGAATTACTTCAGTGGAATTCAGCAGTGCCTGTTGAGATGTAACTTGCTGGAGGTACGTATTTAGAACACAGTTTGCTGAGCCTCCCCACCGATGACAGGAATCGTTCAGATGCGAACCCAGACAAACTGAGAGACACTTTGGAAAGGAGATCACAACCATGGCTCTCCAGCGAAGAGCTCCCATATATCAATGACACCAAAGACCTCAATCCGCTTTTTTTTTAAAGGTAAAGAGATGCACGTGAACAGAGAAAAAGAAAAGGAAAATGGGTGCAGATGAATTTCATATGGTAAATCCCTTGTGACAGTAACAACAGCAGTAACAACATCATTATCATCGTCATCGACAACAACAATAAATCAAAGGAAAAGAAAAACAAAGAAAAGAAATATGCAGTTGGTATGTCCACACTAACTGAAAAACAATTTTCACAGTAGTGTTCAAAAGGTTGGATCTTTGGATCTTGCTTACTAGAACGAAATGCATTTGGGGTCATGCTTTCCACCTTTCAAGTGGTCTGACTTTGGTCAAAATCCGTCGGTAAACGATGGAGAAATACTTGCTAATACTTGTGAAACACGTTTTGCGTCAGTTTGTTACTTCGACTTTTGGCCAGCTTCCATAACACCTGCACGACAAAATTGCTGTACTCAGCCACATGTTTGCTTGCCCAAGTTAGCTGTAAGCTATCCTCAAACAGCAGGAAAACGAGCTCCACGTTTTGTCAACCACCCGCCGTCCAAACATGTGTTCATTTCCCATCCCTACTACTGCCTTCGTGACTTCCACCTTGAAAAGTGGAAACAAAACAAAACAAAACGGGAAAGTACAGCTTTGTCCCGTAACCTTGAGGTCGATGGGGAATGAGGTGGTAGAGACTTTAGCTTTTCTCAGGTCAGCATTTAAGAGATTGGTATCCATCTTCTCTCCTTCGCTTTACTTTCCCTAATCTTAAACAGGGTCAGATAGCCATTCCCAGCTGGTTGGATTGAAAGCAATGTGTAAAAAGTAGTTTCACTGTTTTGTTTTGTTTTTCTGACCCAATTTCCAGTTGTTCAGAAATAAATGAAATGAGCAGTGACCAAAGGGAAACACTGTGGAAAAGCAACTCTGGGACAACATAGAAGACTTCATGAAAATCCACGTGCATCGTACTGACTTGAGGTGTGACCATGCTTGAGTGCAAAAGTGGGTAGAGGGAAATCTAACAGAAATTCCTTGTGATAAAAAACAACAAAAAACAACAACATTAAAATAGACAGATACTATACACTATGATTTATGACTACTATTATTGTCCTCGTTGTATGAAGCCCAGCCGACTGCGCAGAGCCATATCAGGGCTATAACCATCTCATTACATACACAACACCTCGCTGACTCCGAAAAGAAAACACCTGGAAAAGAAAATTCAGTACGCTTATCAATGCATTCGCGCCCATACTCTAAGGATATGACCCTGGCGTTGATCTATGCTCCTGACGTTGACAGTTCCTGCCAATTTATCACCAGGGGAGTTAAAAAACAAAAAAGAACTAAACACAAATGTAGTCATAGCAAAGGACACTAAAACATACACAAAGACGGGCCTAGCTTACCTAGAATTACACCTGCACATCAATTTATAAAAATGCAGTCGATACATCTACGCAAATTATCAATCCGAAGAGAATGTATGTAAAGCTTTATGGTACACATACAAGTGATTAGACCAGCAAGGCAGAAAATGATAGGATGAGATGACAGAAAGCAGAGGAGCAAGAGAAACAGAGAGTGACAGAAAAGAGAAATTTCTGCGACATAATTTTCAGGAGGTGGTGATACCATCTACACTACAAGAACCTCCAGCGTCACTTACGGGGTGCATTCTGATTTTGTATGCAGTGAATTCATGCTGTATGCATAAGACAACTGACTAATTATCAAATTGAAAAATGATTGTGAGAGGAGCGGAAAAAATCGAATGAATATATATAAATAAAGAAATATATATATATATATATATATGCCTATATATATGCCTATATATATATATATATATATATATATATATATAAATATACATATATATACATATATATATATGTATATATATACATGTATGTATATACATATATATATGTATATATATATACATTGTGTGTGTGCGTGTGTGTATGTATGTGTATGTGTGTGTGTGTGTGTGTGTGTGTGTGAGTGTGTGTGTGTGTGTGTGTGTGTGTGTGTGTGTGTGTGTGTGTGTGTGTGTGTGTGTGTGTGTGTGTGTGTGTGTGTGTTATCAATGATGCTGTGGTCACAAGAACGTATGTATACTAATGTGTTCGCGTGGATACACTGATTTAATGTAAGACAGACAATAACACAGAGAGAGAGAGAGAGAGAGAGAGAGAGAGAGAGAGAGAGAGAGAGAGAGAGAGAGAGAGAATCATTCTCTCTTTGATTACATATACATATATATGTACAGGACATATTGCCCAGAAACGCAGAGGATAATAGCGTGCAAACGAAAATTAAAGCACAACTATGCACAAAAGAACAATAGAAAGAGGCTTTAAGGTCCTGACACACACTCAAGTTCTACACAGAGGATGGACCGGAACAGTCAGGAAGTAGAGAATCTTTGTTGTTACCCCTACATGCCACTGGCATAATGGACAGTAAGTCATACACACACACACACACACACACACATACACACACACACACACACACACAACACACACACACACACACACACACACACACACACACACACACACACACAACATACATGTAAGCTGAATATACGTTACAAAAATAAGGAACACACACACACACACATACACACGTACGCACGCACGCGCGCACACACGCGTGCAAACACACACACACACGCACACACTAACAGAGGCAGGTTTTAGAAAAGGGAGATCCACAGTTGAGCACCTGGTTAAACCTACAACTCACATCAAGAAACAGTTTGCCCGCAGAAAAAGTCTTTTAGCTACTTTTTTTTTATGTGAAAAAAGCCTACGATCAAGTTTGGTATACGCGTTTATTGTACAAGCTGAAATCTATTGGTTTATCTGGCTATATGTATAATTACATTAAGTCTTTTTTAGCCAATAGAACTATTCAGGCAAGAGTGGGAACTAGTTATTCTACTTCACGACATCTTGATATGGGAATTCCACAAGGTTCAGTGATAGCACCGCTTTTATTTAATATCCTTATACAGGATCTTCCTAAAGCACTCTCAGATCGTGTTGTTCTGGCACAGTACGCTGATGATATATGTATTTGGATGAATATTACTTTAACAAAAACAACTCCACAGAGAGCGCAGAATTACATTAGGAAGTTGTATCAATCTGATCTTGATAATCTTGGAAACTATATGTTAGAAAATGGTCTGTCTTTGTCAGCGGAAAAAACTAACATGATGCTATTTAATCCTGGTGGTACTTCAAGTAATTCACCTACTTTCAGACTGCTTGGTGAAGTGTTACATTACAAACAGGTTGTAAAATTTCTGGGAGTCTTTATGACATCGAAATTAAACTGGAATGTCCATTTTGATTATATTTCAACAAAAGCAAGAAAAGCCTTAAATTTTCTAAAGATAATAAGCAGATTACCTTGGGGAATGGATACAAACATACTACTTCATCTATCAACAGCACTTGTACGATCTAAATTATCCTATGCACAAGAAGTGTTCTTCAGTGCACCAAAATATCTATTAAAGAAGATACAAAGCTTAGACTGCAAAAGTATTAAAATTGCTCTAGGTGTCCCTACTCATGCTTCTAATCTGGAAACGTACAAAGTTGCTGGAATTCTGCCTCTGAACAACTATCGTCAGCTAGCGACAGCAAAATTTGCAGTTAGAACTACTTCACAAATGGATAATTTTGTGAGTAAGGAAATTGAAATCAGATCTGATATTGACTTTCCAAAGCGAGCAAAAAGCATTTCATCACAAATGACTGTTGCAACTTACATATCTGACTTGGTCAAACAATCTAACATAAATATAGATGAAATAGCTGAGACACCATCCACAACGCCTATCCCTACATGGGAAATGCTAAAAGCCTCTTTTGATATTGATTATACAGACGCTAAGAAATCTGAAAACGTCAACATTTCGATATCCACAGCAAGAGAACACATCGATGAAAAATACCGTGCCCACCTTCATATTTTTACCGATGGATCAGTCTTAGAAAATAAATGTGCTGGAGCAGCATTTTATGTTCCAAAATTTAAAGCAAAAAAGTAATTTTTCGTAGGGGCAAACATATCCATCTTTACAGCGGAATTAGTCGCTATTATACAAGCATTACATTATCTAGTAAATCATAAACCCGTGCCTTTCAAAGTAGTTCTCTTTGTTGACTCAAAATTTGTTTTATATGCTTTACGTTCTTTTGATACCGATGCAAGACCTGATTTAATTACTGAGGCAAATCATCTTATACATCGTTTAAGGGTCAAAGGTACAGATATCAGTTTATGCTGGGTGCCTTCTCACGTTGGTCTTCACGGCAACGAAGTAGTTGACAGAGCAGCTAAGCAAGGCGCGCAGAATTCTGATAATTCTATAGAATTACATGTTCCTACTTCCGTAAAAGAAGCTTGCAACTTGCTCGAATCAACCTCATGGTCTCGATTTTAAGAACATTTAAATGAACAGTTTGTATCACAACAAATGATAAAACTTACCGTTCAAAATGTATGTAAAAAATTGCAGTCTTCTTCCATGTATCATTTGAGATCGATTATTGCTGTTCGTTTTCGTATTCAGTAAACGCGTTGAAAACAAAATATTGTAAAAATGTCAAATGTATTTGCGGCGAACAGTTCACACTGTTTCACTGCTTATTCTACTGCAAAATGCTACGTTCCTTTTTACCAAAAATTGTTTACTCAAGAAAAGTATTCTGAAACTGATTTCCAAAAAGTTACATTAGATCAATCTTTATTAGTTAAAATTTCAGAATCATTAGTTCACAGTCCTGTTAACGCATTACTTTAACTTTATGCGGTTTGTGTATTAGTGTTACAATTTCCCTTCATATTGTTGAAGTTAATTGTTAGAGTTAAGTTTTCGTTCCGTTTTCCTGATCTCCCACATCTATTTATGTCTTTTTTACTCTCTATCTCCCCTCTGCACCAATCCAACCCGCTTAACTATCGTTCTACATTTTATTATATTTATTCCCCCCCCCCCCCCCCCCCCCCGTCTAATATCACTTATAGTGAAAAGACGTTAAATCAAAGAACGAACACACACACACACACACACACACACACACACACACACACACACACACACACACACAACACATACCTGAGCAGATGCTAAGTACAGTTCCAGCAACAGAAAGCAAGAGAGAAGACTCTTTGCAGTTGATCCAGAGTTTGTTCCCATGGTGACTTTTTTGTATTATTCAACTGGACAAAACAACAGATGACGTATTCTACGGCCTTGCTGAGAAACAATATAAATATCAGGCTTCAAAACTACAATGTCTTTCACATATACGAAGAGATGTTTAATGGCGAGGGTCGTTTTTCCACCTTTACAAATTTTAGTTGCTTTTTAAAAAAAATATCTATGTATATATACATACAAATGATTGCGTGAGATCTGAACTATCTCGCTGTACTCAGAGAAATCGAAAAAAAAACCAAAAAAATTCAACAATCGAGTTTCATTCATTTATGACTGAAAATAATAAATCCCTTCTTTTAATTGATTTATTTTGTTCTTTCGTTTGTTAGTTGTTTTCACAGTTTCATTTCCTCAAACACTAATTTCTTTCAAATATATCGTAATTCTCAAAATTACGTTTTGAGCTCTAGGGAGTGTATTTATTATAAAAGTCAACTTCTAGTTTGTTTGGTTTTTCTTTTTCTTTTACCGTCAACGCCACCTCGCACACAAAACACACACACACACAACACCTCAGCTTATATATTAGACGAGAAAACACTTTACGACTCCAAACATTTTAAACTTTTGTGTCTCCCTGTCTTGCTGGTTCACAATTTTCCCCAACACGTATACATACACACACACTTACACAGTGCTTGTAAACCTTAGTCCCAGACTTCGATCGAGACTGAACAGCGGCAGCGGTAGTTGTGAGAAGCCTGTCTTATTATCATAAAATATATACAGAAGAGTCCACTCCCTGTCTCTATCTCTCACTTTGTTCGCGTTAAAAACTCGCAGGTCTATATATCAGCCCTGTGTGTCTATGTTCAGTATGTGCGAGTGTTCTAGCCGGAACTTTCAACTGTGAGACAAGATAAAGGAAAAAATAGGGTCGAGGCTGAGGAGTCAATGACGTATGGTGAGGGGAGGGCAGACGGGAGTGGTGGGTGGTGAGTGAGGATGGTGATGGAGAGGGGAAGAGAAGGTGGGGCGAGGAAGGAGGAAGGGAGGAAGCGGATACGATGTTGAAAGGTATTCTGCGCAACTTCAGTTTGTTCGGACTCGTCGACTGTACACCTCCGGGATTCCTAATGGAAACCTGATCTGAAAATACACGTGTGTGTGTGTGTGTGTGTGTGTGTGTGTGTGTGTGTGTGTGTGTGTGTGTGTGTGTGTGTGTGTGTGTGTGTGTGTGTGTGTGTGTGTGTGTGTGTGTGTGTGTGTGTGTGTGTGTGTGTGTGTGTTGTGTGTGTGTGTGTCTGTGTGTCTGTGTCTGTGTATCTGCATATGTCGGTAACAGTGCGTGTCTGTGCGCGAGGTGTGTGTGTGTGTGTGTGTGTGTGTGTGTGTGTGTGTGTGTGTGTGTGTGCGTGTGTGTGTGTGTGTGTGTGTGTGTGTGTGTGTGTGTGTGTGTGTGTGTGTGTGTGTGTGAGTATGTATGTGCATGTGTGAGTATGTTTGTGCCTAGCTGTGTGTGAGTCTGAGTGTATGTAAGTATGTGTGTGAGTGTATGTATGTGAGTATGCATATCTGTGTGGGTATGCGTGTGAGTGTGTGCATGTATGTATACGTGTTCGTATATATGCGTTTGTGTGTGTGCGAGTATGTGTGTTTGTGTGTGTATGTGCGTGTATGTACGTGTGTGTTTGTATGTATGTGTGTGTGTGTGTGCGTGCGTGTGTATGTGTACGTATGTGTGTGAGTGTGTGCGTAAGTTTGTGTTATGTGTGTGTGAGAGAGAGAGTGAAAGAGAGAGGGAGAGAGAGAGAGAAAGAGAGACAGAGATAGACAGAGACAGAGACAGAGAGAGAGACAGAGAGAGGTTGACGTGTGCATAATTGTCGACACGATTTAAATTGCGTTTGCAAGGCTACGAGTATAACACAGTGTTTTGTTTGTTTGCGTGCGTGTTTGTTTCTGTGTTTGTTTTTGCGGTTTTTCTTTTTCGTTTGTTGTTGTTTTGTTTTCTGGGATAGGCGTGTTTTGTCTTGCTTGTTTTGTCTTGTTCATTTGTTTGACTGTCTGTTTGGTTGGTTGGTTGGTTGGTTGGTTGGTCGGTCGGTCGGTCGGTCGGTCGGTCGGTTGGTTGGTTGGTTGGTTGGTTGATTGGTTGGTTGGTTGGATGGTTGGTTGGCTGGTTTGGTTGGTCGGTCGGTCGGTCGGTCGGTCGGTCGGTTGGTTGGTTGGTTGGTTAGTTTTCTTTCGTTGTTGTAATTGTCTGTTATTTCCACGTTTTAATACTTTTGTGGTATCCTACTTTTTTTTTAATGTAAGTACATTTGCAACAGCATGTGTAAGTTGACTAATGTGTTAATTTTTATGAGTTCGTGTGCCACTAGGAAATAAAGATTCATATCATTTAAGTTGTGTGTGTGTGTGTGTGTGTGTGTGTGTGTGTGTGTGTGTGTGTGTGTGTGTGGTGTGTGTGTGTGTGAGTGTGTGTGTGTGTGTGTGTGTGAGTGTGTGCGTATGCGTGCATGTGTGTGTGTTGTGTGTGTATGTGTGTGTGTTGTGGTGTGTGTGTGTGTGTGTGTGTGTGTGTGTGTGTGTGTGTGTGTGTGTGTGTGTGTGTGTGTGTGTGTGTGTGTGTGTGTGTGTGTAAAAGACAGTATTTATCAGATGATATATACACACTTTTTATGACTTATAACATTATATTTGTTCGTTGACTGGTATCACGACCACCTATTTCTACTTTCATGCTGTGATCTGAAGTTGTTGCTTTTTTTTTTTAATATATTAACTATGTGTATGCTGTATTGAAATATTGGTGTGTGTGTGTGTGTGTGTTCAACAATGTTTATACTGCAATAATGTAATGACATGGCAAACCCTTTCCGTGCCCCAATTTTTCCTATCAAAGTAAAGTGTCGACACTACCCTTTGATATGAGCTGTTTGTTATATAGGCCTACAAATAGCGCCTACCAGGAAATCCAAAACAAGCGCGACCGCCCGCGTTCAAGCAAACAGGAACCAGAAAAACGCGTCTTGTCTGGTTGTATTGAATACGCGTTCTGATTCTATATTCGTGTTTTCCTGGTCCCAAATGGTATTATGATTATTATACAATCTTCCTTGTCCAATTTTCAACACCACAGTAAACAACTAGCCTACTTCAGATCTAAGGCGGAGTGTGTGGCCTAGTTGATATAGTGTCCAATAAAGAAACGAGAAACCCAGGTATGATCTCAATCGAACAGGAATTTTTTTCCACACCACCTCTTTTAGACCTTAAGCGGTGGCCTGGGTGCTAGTCTTTCGGGCCAGGAGTATAAGACCGGTGTCCTTCTCCGTTCTTTCTCAGCTCTACCTTCAACAATTTTGAACAGGGTCAAGTACTCATTCACAGCTGCGTGGAACGGAGGCTCCCACTCACAAAGATATTTCTCGAGCTACATTAAACGTCCATATGGAGCAGCTGACCAGACAACAGAACACATCCTCCACGACTGCAAGAACTGCACATATGTGAATAGACGTTAACAGAAATAACGAACTAACGAACGAACTGCTGTTGGTTGAAGGAGAAGTTGTGGCTGACCGCCCCTGAGCCTGCGGGAGAAGCTGTACTGGCCTGTGGTTGTGTTGCAGAAGACGATCTGTTTCGTTCTGTAGACTAAACTCCATTGTGACGGCGAACGAGAAGAAGACTGTGTCCTTTAGACTAGACTCCATGTGTGACGGCGAACGAAAAGAAGACTGTGTCCTTTAGACTAAATTCCATGTGTGACGGCGAACGAAAAGAAGACTGTCCTTTAGTCTAAAATCCATGTGTGACGGCGAACGAAAAGAAGACTGTGTCCTTTAGTCTAAAATCCATGTGTGACGGCGAACGAGAAGAAGACTGTGTCCTTAAGTCTAAAATCCATGTGTGACGGCAAACGAGAAGAAGACCACATACCGTGCAGTCAAATCAGAATGGTAATGAAGGGTGCAGTAGTGCATTACTCAAGTGGGTAAGTGTGGGACTTCCAATCTGACGGGTCATAGGTTCGATTCTGCCTGGATACCTCAGCCTGGTGGGTTAAGGATGGAGACTCCCCGCCCCCCCCCCCCCCCCCCGCCGATCTTCCAGTGTCTAAACCCTCTTCGTGTGCATGCACATACACAAATCAGACATGCACGTTAACCCTTTGACTACTTCAACCAATTCGTCAGCATCCTCTGTTGTCAGCCATGACAACAAAGCAAAACCTGAACGCTGTCACTCCCTTACCCTATCCATCAGCTTCCTGCATGAAGCTGGTGGATGGGGTGAGAGAGTGAAAGGGTTAAATGTTTTGCAGGTTATGGACAGGTTGGGGAATGAAAGGGTTAAAGAGCCTGTAAGTCATGTCTGCTCATGGAAATAGGAAAACATCCGTCATGCATACCCACTGAAGACGGATGTTGCAGACTGTGCAGCAACATGAATGAAGCCTGCACAGTGTGGGCAAAACAACCTGCGTACACGAATTCCAGAAATATCTGAAGGCTTTTAAAAGAATCAGAAGGCAGAAGCTCTAACTTCACGCCAACCAGGTGTTATCGTATTACCAACAAAACTAAGAAAGCATTTGTGACCCAACGTGGGAAAACCAAACTAAAAAACATTTTCATTTTTGAACTTTTTAATTAAACTAATCTTAAAATTAAAAAAGAAGACCAAGATGACTTCATCCATTGTATATTCTTTTCAGACTATTTCAACTTTGTAAATATATTTTTTTGACAAGGGAAATAATACGTTCATAAAACTGGGGGAAACTGAAAGAATTGATATTTAGGGTGCTTTCAGTTTGAAGATATAATGAAACTTCGGGAAATTGAAGATCATGTGTTTAAGATTCAATATGGAAAACAGTTGACCAAATTTTGACCATATCCTGCTTTTTTTTTTTTTTTAAATTATATTTTTTTTAGCCATATCTGTGAATTGCTGGCTGAGGTTACAGGCTGGCCTTCCAACGTTGATAAAATTTGATAAGCGGAATTTTTAGTAAATTTTTGATGTAGGGATTACTTGTTATATGAGTATCGGAAAAGTATTTCAGTTCGATAAAAGGTAGGTATACAGATAACAGTTTTTGTACATGTAGTAACTGTACCTTTCCCCTTCCTGCCCGTTTTAAAGGGGTACTACAAGGAAACGCTCTGGGCCCTACATGTTTATGAATGAGTTAATACAGTGACTTTTAGATATACATCTCTTGTACACGTATACATGCATGCACGGGCACCTACTGACACACGCTGGAGTTTATGGATAAGTGGATAAAACGCCTTGTGTGTGCACAAGAAACCTGTACAAATTCAAAGCATTGATGGGACAGAAAATTTTCTCCCTTATTACTAAGCACTCAGAGCAATATTACAATAATTACAGTATTTACATGTATATGGCGCCAAATCTTGACACGTTTAATCAAGGCGCACCCACTCACCAGGAATACGCATACGATCAATGCAGACCACCTTACAACACGCGAAAAACAAACAAACAAACAAACAACAGACAGACTAATGGAAAGAGGCAGTTGCAGAATTCACTGTCGGAAAAAGAGGTGGGTTTTTAAATTGGACATAAAAGCACAAAGGGTAGGTGACTGACAAAGGGAGAATGGATATGCAGTAAGTATGTGAGTGCAAATATAATGAACTACACACACACACACACACACACACACACACACACACACACACACACACACACGCACGCACGCGCACACACACACACACACACACACACACTCACACACACGCATACACACACTCACACACATACACACACACACACACATGTGCACTCTCGCGCGTGCGCACACAGTAACATACATACACACAGACACAGACACATTCACACACACACACACACACACACACACCACACACACACACACACACACTCACACACACATCTATTAGACTAGAGATAAATTCTACGTTAGTTCCTTGGTGAAGACATATACTGCCCCTTGTTGGGCGGGTCCACTGTGCGGGTTAGCTTTGTCGATAAAATTATGGACTCAAGATCTGATTTCTCGAGTTCAATCCCAGCCCATAATATGAAAAAGAAAAGCCTGTTCGCTGCCCATCTGAAATGAAATCAGTCAATACTCCAATCATTCTGATGGAGTCAGCTTATGTTGGGTAGATTCCGTCATCACTCGACACCCTCCAATCTCTTCTTACCAACGGATAGGTTTTGCGTAGGCTCAAGGGAACTGCCAGATAATTATTGGCAGATGTGGGTGGCACTATTCGAGTACCTGAACCGCCTTCTGTTGTACGATTATGAGGCGTGGACAGTCAACATGCAAAGTCAGAACAAAATTGAAAATGAAATGAAATGTGAAATGAAATGTGGTTTGTAAGAAGAATGTTAATAGTTCCATGAACAGCAAAGAAAACAAACGAGACAGTCTTGAAGGAGGCAGACACAAGAAGATCATTAATAAAGAAGATTAGGAAAAGACAGGTGATGATGATGACCCTGTTACGATGAATTCATCTTGAGCAAACTTCGAACTCCGAATCCCGTTAGTCTACAGGCATTTCCTAAAACAAAACAAAAAAGATGATCACGTTCGACAGAGGCTTTTCGAAAACTGTTGTTGTGACTTGTGTGCATGTGAGTATATAATATGTGTGTATGTAATGTCATGCTTACAGTAGAGCCTCGCATCCTGCACCTCACTGATGTCCGCATACTTGTCAAGCGGTGCGCGAACGGCCACATATACCGGGAAATCCCGATGCCATAATTAGCCCCCGTCTAGCCTTTCTGAGGATTTGTGTGTCAAACCTTGAAAGGTGGGAGTTTAAAAAAAAAAAAACTGTTTCATAAACATACCGTATCCGGGATGCTTCGTCACTCTCGTTCTATCCGTGGTCCGGTATGACAAAACAATGTGTCTTATTGTTAAGTGGTTTGTTGATGATGACAGAGATTTGGACTGCCGTTGAGAAAAGGTGCGCCGTGACATTCTTGTTGATACTATAACGTGTACAACAAATCTAGATTGTTTCATCCTGGAATGCAAGGGGCGTGGTGGTGAAGTGGTTACGATACTGGTCTCTAAGCGGGAAGGTCTGGGTCCCAGCCTGCTTGGGAACTGCCTGATAGGCGAAGGGCGGAGAATTTTCCCATCTCCCGGGTCAACAGAATTGTAGTATCTAGACCTGTTAGTGCCTGAACCGCCGTCGTGTATATACGCTCGCAGACCATCAACATACGCAAGTTAAAAGACCCCGGCCCGTAGCTGTTGTCTGTGTTCCATGAATTATGGAAACACAAAAACACCCACCCAGCGTGCATACACCTTGAACGCGGACTATGGCTGCCTTGATAGGGGGATTAAAAACTGAAGAAGAAGAAGAAGAAGAAGAAAAAAAAAACACTATACATTAAAATCCCACTCGCATATTCGACTGCATGTGTGAAATACAGCCAACGAACGAAAGCAAACAAAAAGCAAAACAAACAAAACAAAGCAAACAAACAACAACAACAACAACAAAATAACTAAGTCGCGAAGGGAACGAACTTTGTAACATATCATTGAACGCCATGAACGGAGTCCTGGCCAACTCTAAAGAAATAAGCAAAGCTTCTGTTTTCTGTGAGAGCTTGATTCTGGTTGTCTGGCACTCTCAAAACTCTGAGACAGCCCCCTCTGTTTGAGATCTGGTTGACTGGCATTAATTAAACGAAAGTCTGACATATCAGATATCCAGGAGTTGCCTCATAATAATAATAATTACAATATTTATATAGCGCAAAATCTTGATAAAATCAAATCTAAGCGCTGAAACAGACACGCACGCACGCACGCACGTACACACACACGCACGCACGCACACACACACACACACACACACACACACACACACACACACACACACGCATGGCTATAAATGGGGAGAAAGAATAAAAGCAATAAAAGCAAGAATAAAAGCAATCATGCAGTCTTCAAACATTTATTTCAAAAAACAAACATCAAAATTCATCTGAAACAAAGTAATACAAATACAATCAGCTGTAGGCAAAGCGTAATGACAATCACATGATACAAAGAATTCCAATCGATACAAAACATTCATATGTTTATTCACACATATGAACGTCTTCGTGAGATAATGGAGACACACACACAAAAACAAAAACAAAACAAAAAGAAAGAAAAGAAAGAGAAAAAAGTGAAGTTATCAGTATACAAGGGAATACCGTTAGTAAGTCAGGTTCACAATCATATTTCATCAGTGCATTGACAAGTATGTGCATAAAGAATTGAGCAGACAATACAAAGTTTCGGTTGTTATAATAGTAAACATGGCAGCCATTTCGTTTCAAAGACGTCCAATTTTCCGCATCAGTTTTGCGTTACATTCTCCAAAGTGTACATCTTGTTGCAGTACACAGACAACCTCCAACTTGGTAGCGGGTCAACACCCCCAGTCCCACCCAACCAGCAAGTCGCAGGTAGCGGAAGCCGGATGGTCTTTACATTATGGGGGTTAACTGCCAGATAATCCAGACTTCCCTGTACGAATGAGCAGTCTAGGACTGACTAGCCATGTTTTGTGTCAGAAAGGGGCGGGCGGCGTGGCATTCGGCAAAAATCACACCTAGTAAACATCCTGTACTATTATGTCCTATGACGGAACTATTTCGCGGATACTGGCCGCCTAAAGCCCCTGCCATCTGGGCTCACAGGATACGTCTTCAGGCCATGAGCTGGGGGCGGGGTAATCCTTACAGAAATCCTAGACGGCTGAAGTCAAAGGTGCCAGGTCTGCTCGGCACTTTCCAACAAAACCATGGAACGACAGGCTGGCGGGGCTATAAATAAGAAAAATGTTGTCTTCACCTAGTTGATAGATA
>JAPXFY010000012.1:39890909-39910909 GCA_030674185.1 Monoplex corrugatus | reverse complement strand
ACGAATTGCAATAGTAAAGCAAAAAATGGTCCAACTCAACAATATCTGGGAAGACAGAGGTATACCAAATGGCCTGAAAATTAAACTTAATGGCTGCGAAACCAGGACTCAGAACAACTGATTGCAAAAGAATTGAGCAGTAGAGATGTGGTTTTATCGGAGACTACTAAGTGTCAAAACGACGGATAGAAGAACTAATAAAATTGTCCTGGCAAATCTTGATACCACCAGAAAATTACTAGCAGACATCATCAAGAGAAGACTTAAAATATATTGGCCATGTGTCACGTAGCGAGAACACGGACCTCATGTCAACAATTTTTCAAAGAAAAACAGAAGCTAAAAGGAAGAAAGGTAGACTTCAGTCTCAAGCATCGAGAACATAACCAACATCAGTGGTCTAAATATTCAAGAAGTTGTTCACAAAGTCAAGACAGAGCCATTTGGTGGCGGTAGCTGTGTCACAGAGTGCAGCGGCCAACACTAAACCCGGTGACGCCGACAGGTGAGACAGGTGAGATACACATACATATATAAGCTTACATGCGTATACACACGCACACACACGCCTGCACACGGGGTTTTTTATGATGGTCACATGCGCGCGCGTGTGTGTGTGTGTGTGTGCATGTGGTTGTGCGTGTGCGCGTGTGTGCGTATGTAGGTTGGTTAAGACTGTCCCCTAACCCTGACGTCGTAGGGGGGTGAGGTGGTAGAAACGTCAACTTTTCTCGGGGCCAGCATTATGAGGGCGGTACCCATCTCCTCTCCCTCGCCGTTTGGCTTTCCCTAATTTTGAAGAAAGCCGGTGGCCACTGACAGCTAGGTATAGAATAAAGGCTGCACACACGAGTAAAGTTCTTCGGGCGTGATTCGAACCTATGCACACTCATGCAGGCAGATTGGAAGGCGAGTGGTCTACCTCTGCGCCAACCAGTCCTCTGTGTGTGTGTGTGTGTGTGTGTGTGTGTGTGTGTGTGTGTGTGTGTGTGTGTGTGTGTGTGTATGTGTGTGTGTGTGTGTGTGTAAGTGTGTGTGTGTGCCTGTGCGTGCGTGTGTGTGTGTGTGTGTGTTTGTGTGTGTGTGTGTGTGTGTGTGTGTGTGTGTGTGTGTGTGTGTGTGTGTGTGTGTGTGTGTGTGTGTGTGTGTGTGTGTGTGTGTGTGTGTGTAAGTGTGTAAGTGTGTAAGTGTGTGCGTACACAAACTAAAAAAAAACTCACAAGATTTGTTAATTGACTCATACCTGGTATCAACAGAAAGACAATCACGAACCACAGAAGCCAGTAACGATTGATTTTCATATATAAAGTGCAATGTGCTAAGAAATGCACTTGTATTCATCAAACTTGTTTGGAGTTTGCTCAAGAGGGACTCATCATGTACGGTAAATTCAATATGCGCTTTACCAGAATCTGCTCGTCAGTATCTAGCAACCTCTTTCAGCCGAAACAAAACTTTATGCGCTGGTGTAAAGTTTTGAACTAGGACGCGGGAATGAAGTGTAGATAGGAAAAGGACTCATGAAACATTAAGCCAACACCACCAGAATGACTGGAGTATTAAGATGGGCACGGAACAGGCCGGTTGTTATGTTGCCGTCTGGAACTAAACTCGAAACATCAGATACTGAGTCCATGGCTCTGTCCACACAGCCAGCCATCCCGCAGGAAACATCTATGGTTCCCCAGAGGATCAAACTCTTGATCACCGTGTTATCAATACGGCCCTTTAACCGCCAGAGCTAATGGGCCAAAAAATTATGTTAGCAACGACAACAGCAACAGCAACAGTAACAACAGCAACAGCAACAACAGCAACAGTAACAACAGCAGCAACAGCAACAACAACGTCAGGAAAAACAACAACAAAAACAACAGCAACAACCCCCCACAGCGCTATAAATAATTTTAAGCTAGGGCCAATTTAACTGAACACAATTTAACAAACACTTTTCAGAACGCAACCATTTCACTATTGACAAGGAATATATCAAGTTATTTTTGAACACATTTACAACACACACGCACACCCTCCCGCTGATTTTATCTTCTGTGAATTTGACCAACTTTTGACGAGGCTTTTCTGTGATACAAAAGTGCCGAAAGTTCTGTGACAATGAATTAGGACACGACTAGGCGTTCACATCGAACAGACCAATTATTAGAAATCAATCGATCGTTCAATCAATGGAGCAAATAATGCTGCCGTGAATCAGAGTCTCAGTGAGCCAGTACCTTGTAGAACGTGTTTTACTCTCACTATACCTCTCCTCTTCCGCTACCTCTTCCCTTTTCTGTCTATCTGTCTGTCTGTCTGTCTGTCTGTCTGTCCTTCTCTGTCTGTCTGTCTGTCTGTCCTCTGTCTGTCTGTCTGTCTCTCTGTCTCTCTCTCTCTCTCTCTCTCTCTCACCCTTTCTCTCTCTCTCTCTCTCTCACTCTCTCTCTTTTGTGTCAACTTGGACACCACCTTAGAAGTGTCGATCCCGCGCCGCATAAAGCCAAAGACTCGAGTTCAATCCCAGCCCGCAATATTAAAAAATTGGCCTGTCCGCTGCCCATCTGAACGTTTGGATCATTCTGATGGTGTCATCTTAGTGTTTTATAGGTCCCTTCTCCTCCCCTCTCCTCATTTCAAGACCTTGTCAACGCATAGGGTTTTGCACATGCCCGCAAAGTCTGCCGGATAATTGCTGACAGAGCTGGGTGGAGTACATATGGAACTGCCAGAATGCCATGAATTCTTTTTGAACATACTCCCGACACCACGCTGCTCATTCCTGTTCTTCAGCAGACGACTGAACACAAGTTCATTCATTCGCAGTCACAGTGCCAGGAAGCCCATGGGAGCTAAAGATGTCAAGCCGCCATGTAACCCACCCATCAGAGGAGATCCTGCACCGCTGCTGGCTCGCTTCAGTGGAATTCAGCAGTCTGTTCTGATCCAGCTTACTAAGGACATTGCATGGTGAGCCCCCTACTGACGATAGCAATGCCTCAGTCTCGGAGACAGACCAGGTGAGATACGCCCTGGTAAAGATACCATTAACAACGGCCCTCCGGCGACAGCCCCCATGAACCACCGCAGTTTAACGCAAATTTAATGAATCCCCACTCTCACTCCCACCTCCAGCTACCACACTTTTCATGGGATTAGAAGAAGAAAAAACGAGCGCTGTAGCCAAATGATTAAACGTCGAACTTTCTATCCGAAGATCATGGGTTCGATCCACCTAGGCTTCTGCACCTGGTGGGTAGAGTGGGGATTTTTTCTCTCTCCGATTTTCCAGGTGAACATGTTAGACCTGTTAGTGCCTTAACTTAACCCTTAACCCTCTTCGTGTGTGTATTCTCGTGCAGAATATTAAGTTTGCACACTAAAGATCTTGTAAGTCATGTCAGTGGCTGGCTTGTAGAAACATTAAAACACCCAGTATGCACGTTCACTAAAAGTACGAACTGCGCAACACAATAGTGGAATGTGGTCAGCTCACCAAACAACTTGAGTTCTCCGTGTTCCTCTACAAAGTCTGATAATGTGTTATGCACAGTGACTCCACATTTTGAAGAATAGCTCTGCGCAAGGATGATTTACAAACAGAACTAAAAAGCAAGCAGGAATATGAGTTGAAATAGAGCATTCACGGTTTTAGGTGGGCAAAAAAGTGATTGAATCAGTTAATGAATCGATCAATTAGTCAAACACGCCACCGGTCAAAGTACATACCCTTAAGGACTAAAGGTGATGATGATGATGGTTATGATTATGATCTTGATGGTGGTGATGGTGATGGTGATGATGATGATGACGATGATGATGATTGTGACGACGACGACGATGACGACGATGGTGATGATGATAATAATGATGATGATGATGATGACGACGATGACGACGATGATGATGACGACGACGAAGAAGAAGACGACGACGACAACGATGAATGATTACGATGATGATGATGACGACAACGTCGATGACGACAACGTCGATCGATGACGACAACGTCGATGATGATGATGATGATGATGATGATGACGACGACGACGACGACGACGACGACGACGACGACGATTGTGATGATGAAGATGATGATGACGAGGGACTCCTCCGTCGATCCGATACTGGTATTGGTCTTTATATGGGATCTAACACCACGGAATAATGCATGGGAAGGGTCCTGAAGCCTTGGGGTCTGATTCCGTCAGTTCCTATTTTGGTGCCTGAAGTCCCTGTTCTGCGCTGTTCAAATGTGATTGTGTTCTGTGTGCGTGGCTGTCGCCAGCTTGACTTTGTTGAGGGCAAGGTCTTCCATGTTGGTGGTGCTGATGTCGCAGTTGATGAGGATGGTCTTCAGGGTATCCCTGTGTCGTTTCAGAGGTCTTCCACTTGAAGTAAGCTAACAATAAAAGTTGTTCCATTCCCTGAGATCTTCCTCCTTCCACTTATCGTCCTTTCCATTTGTATTGTTCCATGGGAGACGGTCTTTGAAAGCCTGCTGGATCTTGTTACGCAACCACACCACCTCGACTTTCGCTCGTTTATTGTGGACAATAGATCTTCAAAGTGTCACGTGTTCGGCAATTGTCCTTAGCACATCGTCTTTTTTTAACGAAGTCAGTTTAAGAGAAATCCAGGAGTCTTCTGAAATAGGTCATCTCAACTGCTTGAATCTTCTTCTGTATTTGTGTTGTCAGTCCACGTTTCACGTGTAAAAAGGAAAGTAAATAGCGCACACTTGTGCAAAGCTTCAGTTTAGATATGGGAGAGGTATGTTTGTCTCTCCTGACTGGTTCAAGTTCAACCAGTGCTGCTGTTCTTTGAGCAGTCCTTTCAAAGACAGTCAGCGTTGATCCCTCTTCACTGATGATGGCACCAAGATACCTAAGCTGCTTGACCGTCTGTAGTTCAGTTTCAGTTTCAGTTCCCCAAGATGATGTCTCCATGGTCGGAATGAGTTCCATATGCAATAACGTCACAGGTGCCATGCGATGGTGATCGTGGCACAAACCTTAAACCTGCACATAAATCCACGAGTTGGCCAGGTCCTGAGATCCAACCTAGCCTATGTTTTACCTAGCCTACATTTTTGACCACCTCTTTGACTACCTCTGTAATTCTTGACCATTGACCGTAATTTTTGTCCTGATTGGCTCGCTACTGGTTTCTCATCAGTTGATTTTAGTTTTCTCTGCGCTGATCTCTAGTCTATATTTGGTAATGTTTCATCCAGATGGCTCACTAGACTGGCTACTATATCACAGCTTCCTGCCAGCCCATCCATGTTATTGGCACACCTCATGTTGACGGTTGTCCATTATTCAATGCTGTCTGTGCCAGTATGATATTTCAAGGTGTCAGTCGTTATTTGCTTGAGGAAAACGGTGAATAGTATTGGTCACAGAAGGCAGCCATGATAGATTCCGTCTGTGCTGTGGAACCAGTCTCCAAGTGTGCCTTGTGCAAATACCGTTTTGGTGGTTTTGGTGGTTTTAGTGTAGAGCTGCTAGATACTTGGAACAGTTGCTGGCCTGTGTTAAATCTCCTCATTGTCTTCTTTAATATGTCATGCCACACTCTACCAAGGGGGGCCTGTAGTCGAGTGGTTAGAGCGCTCGTCTGCGGTGCGGAAGGTCGGTGGTTCGAATCCGCTAAACGCTGGTTCGATTTTTCCAGCCTGAAAACTCCCTCTGTCCACCCAGCAGTGAATGGGTACCTGACTTGGTCGGGGGAGGTTTAAAAAAGGCGGCGAAAGGAGAGGGATGGGCTCCGCCTTTCATAATGCCGTGCCCTAGACACGGTGAATCTTTAACAGTTCACCGCCCCTACGGCCATATTGGCCATGGGACCTTTAACCTTTAACCTTTTTAACACTCTACCAGTTTTTTTTTAAAATGTTTATCAAAACATGGAAGGTGTATTATTGATGCTGTTTGCGTTTCATGCACAGAGTTCTGGGGATGAATATCTGTTAATCAGATATTCATAGACTGATATTGATTTAATAAAACTCATGAAAAGAGTAATCATTGATAAAATCATTGAAATCAGCCGCCTGCTTTTAGGCAATATCTTGCACAAAATTGCGTCAAAAGATCACACAAGGAACATTGATATAACCGTTCGACTGTCTTAGTTTTGGGATTTGATTGTTTGCTTGTGTGTTGGTTGGTTGGTTGCTTGGTTGGTTGGTTGCTTGCTTGCTTGCTTGTTTGCTTGTTAGCTTGATTGGTAGGTTGGTTGGTTTGTTGGTTGCTTGGTTGCTTGGCTGATTGATTGGTTGGTAGGTTAATTGGTTGGTTGGTTGGTTAATTGGTTTTTTGGTTGCTTGGTTGGTTGGTTGGTTGCTTGCTTGCTTGGTTTTTGATGGGTTTTTGGTTGGTTGGTTGGTTGGTTGGTTGGTTAGTTGGTTGGTTAATTCTTTCGTTCGTTCGTTCCTTGGATCGTTCGTTTTTTCATTTACAGGAAACGTGTCAAAAGAACACAACAGCCAGTTTATTGGCATGGCATGGCTTTTCTCTTTTCTTCTTTTTAAAGAATCAATTCCGTGCATCTAGCCTGTGAGACACGTGAAATGTAAACCGTTGTCACAAACAAGTGTGATTGTGAACAGGAGCATTTTCAAACACTGAGTAGTGACAGTGTGACTCAACGACCCGTTTAGCTTAAGTTTTCATTGTGCTCAATACCAAGCCTGCAATTTTAACTTCGCCGCAACATAATACGTCTATTCTTCAAGAAGAACCCGAATTTATCAACCCTGTACTTTTCGACAAACAGACTTGCAGTTGTGGAATTTCTCCTTCATAAGGACGCAGTTCTTTGACGTCACAGGTGAATAAAATTTCTCTTTTTTTTCTTCTTCTTCCTTCTCCTTCAAATCCGTGAAAAGTCACAGAGGTGCCGCACTAAAGAAGTGTTCATTAGATTTCTAGAGAGAGCTGTATTGGTTGTGTGCTGAGTCTCTGCAGATGGTTCCTCTGTCCATTCTACAATATTTTATTTTCCATCGTTATTTTTGTCTTCCTGTCTTCCCTTCCATCTTTCTCCTCTAGGAGTTCCCGAGAAGACTGATTTTTTAAGGATCTTTGCACTCAGGTAGATAAAAAGCTTATAATTTTTTTCAGCCCATTTTCTACGTCACCTCAATAGCTGGAACATTTTTTACATTGCTATGATGATGATGTCGATGAGGATGATAATCATGAAGCTATGGAGTTCTATCTTGGAATCAAACTGCGTGACAGGGCTGTTCTCTACGCTTACTATCATAAGATATCCTGATGTCAACCAGGCCCAAGGAATACAGACACCTGCGGTGCTGGTTAGAAGATAAAAGCAACACTCTCAATGACATCCGTGAAATAGATGAGACTCGACTGTGTGGCCCCAGTCTTCCCAAAGAGCCTATAGCACGCCCAACTCCGGGTAGGAGCCGGTTACAGCCGAAAAATCCCGCAATATTTTTTGAAGGGACTGATGGGGATTCGAACCCACAACCTTCCTGTCGGTAGTCTGTTGCGCTAACCACTACACCACGGCGACTAGTGACGCTGTTAGATCCTGTTACATGGCCATGCCGATGTAGTTTTCTTTTTCTTTTTCTGAACAGATTTTAGCAGATCAATGTATAGTCCAGTGTGCTGCTTCATGCTTTGACGCCCTTGTTCATTGATGAAATGATCAGTGTCACTGACGTTTAGTATCTTGGGATAACATGTCATTTCCGTGGCTTGGAGACATCTTCCCAAATCTGCTGTGATGATCTACAGTATGTCTTGCATGTCTACGGTAAGATGGAATATCCCACAGCACGTAAGAGTCTGATCATGTGTTTCATGGAGATGTTCTTATCATTCCATACAGATTTCAGCCTGGACAATGCTGATGTTGTCTTTGCTGCCCTTGAGAGGAATCGAAATTTCAGGGCTGGAAAAGATTTTCTAACACACACGGACACACAGTCACATGGACACACACACGCACGCGCGCGCGCGCGCGCACACACACACACACACACACACACACACACACACACACAGAGGCACGCACGTGCGCACGCGCGCGCACACACACACACACACACACACACACACAGGCACGCACGCACACACACACACACACACACACATCCGCAGTGAGTTGATCTCTTGGGCTATTTTTTTTTTTTAGTATAAACACACTTCATCCACCACCACTAGCACTTCCATTGCCACTACCACCACCACCATACGCACCATTACCACGCACACAATCACCAACTACCATCACCATTATCTCACAGAGAGAGAGAGAGAGAGAGAGAGAGAGAGAGAGAGAGAGAGAGAGAGAATATCAGTTTCAAGTTGTTTCAAAGACAGGAAAAAAAGATGTCAGAGAAATTTCACTTTTCTGGACAATTATTTCGACGTTACGCTTCAAAAGAAAAGTATACAGTAGAGTTGGGGAGAAGGAAATCTTATTCATTTGACGGTGTGGCAAGATTTGGAAGAATGTTCTTATGATGCCTGCATTTTCTCTTGGAAAGAAACGATAACAGCAAAGGTAGATTTCAGTAAAGCGCGTTCTGTTTCATTAAGAGATGGCATTTCTGCAAGGAAGACAATATCATTTTACCCAGTTCTTTTTTCTAGTTAGCATTCTACATACTGGTTTGTTAGTTCATCCAAGTGACTCTAAGCATTATTTTGCTGTTGCAGACTACTGCAGTGGCTTGAAGTGTCCATCTCATACAAGACCAGCACACTGTATAATGGCAGCGCCCGTGTCTCCAGTTAAGGCAAGTGGCAGTAATTGTTTCATTAAACTTTTAGAGCTAAGCTTTCCTATTCCCCCATGGTGATGCCGGCGCCTCTTTCAGAATAGATAGAATCCCCTATGTTCTGGAAATTCTGTGCTAGAAATTTCCTCTTTTCTGTCACTCTTTTTGTTTCTGCCTTGTTCCTTTGCTTTCTGTCATTTCTTCCTGTCATTTTCTGCCTTGCTGGTCCATTCACCTATATGTGTTCTATTCTTAAGATTGATAATTGGGTACATGTATTTCTCAACCTTCAAACGGCACCTGAAAACCCACCTCTTTCAAACTCATCTAACCTGAAGAGCCTTAGTTTGCAAGTCTGTCATCAGACTAATTTCTCCTGCCTGTATAACAGTATTTTGTATAAGGGTCTATAGAGCAAGGTGTGTGTGTGCGTGCATGTGTGTATGTGTGTGTGTGTGTGTGTGTGTGTGTGTGTGTGTGTGTGTGTGTGTGTGTGTGTGTGTGTGTGTGTGTGTGTGCGCTTGAGTGAGCATGTGTGTGTATCACTGTATGTGTACAGCTGAGGAAGGGATAGGGAGAAATTGAGTGGGAAAGAGACTGAAATACTTTAAGAAACTTTTTCAAATCTTTCTTTGTATGTAAATTGTGATGTATGATATGCGAATAGTTCATAATTTGTGAGGAATTTTGATTGTCAAGGTATTAATGCTGTAATACTGAAGTTGTAATGTTTTTCCTGTATATGGATTAGAATTTTTCTGTTTTTATCTTCATTCAAAATATTGATTATAATTTTATGTACAACTATTGCATGCATAAACACACACACACGCATGCAAACATAGCGCACACACACACACACACACTCTCTCTCTCTCTCTCTCTCTCACACACAACACACACACACACACACACACACACACACACACACACACACACATTCTTACAAACACACGCGCACAGCAACGCACACACACGCACACACACATGTACACACACACGTACGCAAGCACACACACGCAGCAATATATAAACACAGTATGCCTCTTTATTCATATGAAAAATCTGTTAATCTTTCTTCATTACATAAGTCGGTGTTTAAATTTTAATATTCTGTGTTTTCTTATGTGTCTTCTTACTTGTATAGCTTTAATGTTTGTTGTTATCTTATTGTGTATGTAATTGTGAACATTTTTTATCACCTTTTGCCTTTCTTGCGAAATGTAAAGCGCTGGTGAGCATGTTTTTTATATGGAATATGCACTATACAAATAAACATTATTATTATTATTATTATATTATGTATTAAGTGCATTTTTGGCTCTAGGGAGGTGAGATATACGGAAGCAGTTTAAGGTAATTTATGTCCGTTTTTATGTTTTGGTGTCCTTAGGTATGCTTAAATTGGTATTCAGGTGTGTTTTTGTAAATCCACTATGCGACAAATTGGACGGGATGTTCAACGCCGGGGGCATGTCCTTATATTATGTGCACGAATGCATTGATATGAGTACTTAATTTTCTTTTCTTTTTTTTTTTCCTGTTGAAGTTTTGTATGCTTTGAGGCGGTATAGCCCTGATATGGTTCTAGGCAGTCGGCTGGGCTTCTGTCATTTCTTCCTTGCTGGTCCATTCACCTGTATGTGTTCTATTCTTAAGATTGATAATTGGGTACATGTATTAAGTGCATTTTTGGCTCTAGGGAGGTGAGATATGCGGAAGCAATTTTAGGTAATTAATACCTGTTTTTATGTATGTTTTGAAGTCCTTATGTATGTTTATATTTGTATTCAACTGTGTTTTTTAAATCTCTCCCTGTGCGATAAATTGGACGGAGTGCGCCGGAGGCATGTCCTTAGACTATGTGCACGAAAGCATTGATATGTGTACTTAATTTTTTCTTTTTTTTTTCCTGTTGAAGTTTTGTATGTTTTGAAGCGGTTATAGCCCTGATATGGCAGCTGGGCTTTAAACAACAATATCATAACATAACTTCAAAAGAAAGCTTAGTTCCAAGCAGACGATCAGCTTTAACATTATGTGACATTGAGGTATGAATTTGTACTCTCACATTGGATGTGCAGCCACAACAGAAAGTCAGCAAGGCCGGGATCATTCCATCAGCACAGTTCTATATTCTTGGGGAACTGATAGATGCCTAGTAGTAAATAAGTGATATATATTTGTTCAGTTATGTTTTCCAAAACAAGTGTGGCTGCCCGCGTTCAAGCAAACAGGAACCAGACAACAACAAAAACACGAAAAAAGTAGCAGGGAAGTTTCAGTCTTTTTCTCCTAATTTTTGTATCTGGTGTTTGTTTGTTTGTAATCTTACGCTTGACAAAGGCCACGAAAATTTGCGCCTGTCTTGTCTTGTATTAAATACGCGTTCTTGTTCTTTTTTCGTGTTTTTTTTTTCCTGGTTTCAGTTATGTTTGTTTTAACATTAACAAGGCTATGATAGTTTTTGTCTTTTTGGTATTGTTTGAGGCTGTCTGGCAATATAATGCATAGCTGTTTCTTGTTTCAAGTCATCTTGTTTAGAATGGGTTTATGCCTCGTGCTGTGATCTTTTTGTTATTTGTTTGTTTGTTTTTTTCCTGTATAGTCCTGGCCCAGTCCCGAAAAGGAGGGGAACGAACAATGTTGTTCTGTTTGCAACAACACGTTTCACGATGAGAAAGCCTGCAGAAAACACCTCAAGCAATTTGACAAGGTATGTGTGTGCCCCTTGTGTGGAGAGCGACTGCCCTGGGAGGTCGACTCAGATAAAAAGTCCATCCGCACTGTTCCCCACTCCAGCCACAGGTTTCCTAACTCCATGTTCAAAGAGTTTCAGTGCGTGACGTGCCTGAGTTGCTTTGACTCTGATGCAGATTTGTATCACCACATGACTGAAAAAGACGACAAGTTTGGCTGTCTATGTTGTTCTTCCACCTTTTCCAGCTGTGCAGACAGGATTGACCATCTCTCACACAAGGATCATTACAACGACGAATTACGTCTGCAGTCCATAAAACACAAGGATTTTACCCACACACATACCAGACAAAAGGGTCCAGAACCAACAGAATCAAGCGGCATTGATAACATTTTGTCGAGGCGAACTGTGAATCTCAGGCGGAGATTGGGTTTTAAGAATGCTGTTTTAAACATCACGCAGTATTGTAACAAGAAAGAGGACAATGACGAAGAGGAGAAGGACCATGATCACAAGGAAGAGGAGAATGATATTAAGGAGAATGATGACGTTACAGCCACTGGAGCTTCACCATCAAAAAGGTTACTGAAGGGGGGGAGCAGAGATCTGGTCATGTGTTCTCAAGCCATCCAGACGTGTAAACAGGCCATCCTCCACTGTAAGCTGGCCCTCCTGGACCTGCCTGTGTCTCTGGCAGTCCCAAATCCTTCAGTGATCAAACTGGCACTCATCCAGAAGATGTTGCAAGCAGCTGTCCATCGCCTGGTTCCTGTCATGAAAAGCAACGGCGAGAACGAAGAAACGCAGGTGATTTGTGCTGACTCCACAATGTTGACAGCGTCTCTTTATTTGGAAAAGGCACGTGACGCCAGCAGTCAACCTGAAGCAGTGGCCCAGATCTTGGCCACGTGGTTTCGGGAACCGCCGATGACGTCGACTAAATTGTTACTTCCCAGTGACGACGACGCGGGAGGAGAAGAGAAAAGGCTGTCAGTTATACGCGGCTGGCTTAGTATGGCACTGGAGGCGCTGTTTTTTGTTGAGCGAATTGTTTAAAGTTTAAATACTTCTGTGTCTCTGTCTCATTTTTCTGCCCTCTCTCTCTCTCTCTCTCTCTCTCTCTCTCTCTCTCTCTCTCTCTCTCTCTCTCTCTCGTTCTCTGTCTGTCTCTGTCTCTGTCTGTCTGTTCTCTCTGGGGGTTTTTCCTGCTCTCTCCCTGTCTCTCTCTCTCTCTCATTTTTCTGCTTTCTCTCTGTCTGTCTGTCTCTCTCTCATATTTCTGCTCTTTCTCTCTGTGTCTCTGTCTCTCAGTTTTCTGCTCTGTCTCTGTCTTTCTCTGTCTCTGTCTTTCTCTGTCTCTCTCTGTCTCTCTCTGTCTCTCTGTCTCTGTCTCTGTCTGTCTCTGTCTGTCTCTCTCTCTCTCTCTCTCTGTTTCTCTCTCTCTCTCTCAGACAACATTTTGGTCAGTTCTCGAATGACAAGTGGGATGCTTTAAATTAGGACATTTTATCACTAATGAACAGGTACAAGAAAAAACACACAAACACTCACGCATGCTCAAACTCGCGTTCGAGTGCAAACACACACATACGTACACACACACGCACAACACTAACATATACACACACACAAACACACACACACACACACACACACACACACACACACACACACACACACACACACACACACACACACACACACACATCTTTAGATGGAAACGACTAGAATGGTCTAAAACGGAAAACAGTATGGAATATGGTTAACTGTTCACCACGCAATTACCCATCTAATGTCCAGATTAAAAATCATTTTGAACATGTTTAACCCAAGTCAGTGTGTCACGTTTGTGCTGTTACGTCGATTTTTGCTTTAAATTTGGTGAAGGTTTGCTATTCGCTGTGTTATTTGGGGAAGTACCTATGATCTGACATCTTCATTAAAGATTTTTCTGATAGTATCTCGTATTGTTTTTCTGATAGATTCTGTAAATCTTGCAGAGAGAAAGGAATATCTGTTTTGGTAGAATGACGTATTTTCATTGCACCTTTTCTGCCGCATCGTCAGCCCTGTCCTTGCCAAAGAATCGAAGAATCCATAGTGTAAAGGTGTCCAACAAAAAAATCATCGTTTGACTCCCGTACCCTGTCCACCAGCATCCTGCATTATCAACCATGTTAGCAATGCGAAAACGTAGCCCTTTGACTCCCTCACCTTGTCCACCAGCATCCTGCATTATCAACCATGTTAGCAAAGCAAGAACGTAACCCTTTGACTTCCTTACTCTGTCCATCAGCAGGAAGCTGGTGGAGAGGGTGAGAGAAGTATAGCCTAATAGGGTTAAATTTTTGCAGTTGGTGGATCGGGTGTAAGACTCAAAGGGTTAATAGTAATGCCTCTTAACGTGAGGAAATGAACAGATGGTGTCACCTGTCACCTGTCGATATCTCCGGGTTCAGTGTTTGTCGTTGTACCTCGTGACACCCCCACTCTCCCCCAAATGGCTCTGTCTTGACTTTTGTGGACAACTTCTTGCATATTTAGTTTTCAATGTATGAGATTGGATGTCTGCCTTTCTTCCTTTTTGACTGTTTTTTTCTTGAAAAATGGCCACCATGATGTCTGTGTTCTTGCTACGTGACACATGGCCAATGTAGTTTTTAATCTTGTTGATGTCTGCTAGAAATTTTCTGGTGGTATCAAGTTTGGACATCGGTTCTTCTATCTGTCCATTTGACACACATACAGATGGTGTATTTCAATAAAAAGTTCAGATCATGCCTTTATATCCATACACAATATTGTCTTTTAAAGTGATTCAGAATCAACTTGAATACGAGTCTATCGTTTTTATTGCTGATTTTAAAATGAACGCAAAATACGATTTGAAATACTGTTAATGGGCAAGTCAACAAACAGTACAGACGCTAGGAACAGATATCAATTCAGCTGTAAAAACAGAAAAAAATCTGTACCAAGATATGATTGCTTTACCTTTACTTTAATGCAGATATCACAAGTGCTGCTCAGTGATTTACTATTGTTGAGCCAACTGTGTACAATGATAATGATAATCATCTTTGATTTAGGCTACAGCAGAAGTTGATAAGACAGAGCCTTGATTTCTGTCAGATATCAAGGGTCCCAATGCCAGGTGAAACAAATCTTTGAAAATTTAGGGGGTCCAAGGGCATGCTCCCCCGGAATTTTTTTTTTTTTTTTTTTGAATATAGATGCAAAATAGTGCAATCTGACGATATCTGGCACATGTCTAGGCTTGTTTATGATCCTTTGTACTGAAGCAAATAATTTAAACATGCTGGTGTAAGATTTCATGAAAAGTAATTTCGTTCGTATTGTTCTAATGTATGCTCCAACAAATAATTAACAACAATCTAGACTGAACAGCTTCAAGATTCTTTGCAGTTTTCTGCCTCATCTGGTGTTTCTTTGATTTGAAATGGTCTGAAAGTTTGTGGATGCCTGTACAAGTATAGTTACTCTAATTGACTTCTTAACGTCACAAGGCACAGTAGGCTATGCCAGCCTCTGTTATTTTTAAAAGCCATGTGCTCATTTCCATGCCATAAATTTTTCGTGAAATCCACTCCTAACACCGCTTATTTTTTGCAGTCTTTGTCAAACAGCTCGAGATATGGCCACACACTTATAATGTTTTGCAATCAAATCTGAAAACGGGCCGCGCCTGACAAACAAAAAACACCGGAAGTGGTTTTAGCGGAAAATGATACTGGATTTATCCCCCCTTACCGAAATGTCGTATGCTACGAGAGATCAACAAACAGACAAACAGCCGACTATTTGGCAGAAATAAAAAAAATTATCGGTCGAATTTTTTGTTTTCTCTGAAAGCACTTCTTTTTTCTTGGAAGCAACATGAGGATTTTCTCGGATTTCCGAGAAAAAGTGGAAAATTGGGAGCCCTGAGATACGCACAACTGATACCAAAACGGCAAGTACCGTACTCTGCTCCCATTTAGGGATTGCAGTGGAGTACGCGAGAGGAGCTGTCTTAATTCTTTGTATTTACAGACTGAATCGTTAAGTCAAATACGTAAGTCCCAATCCATGATGAAGAAGCAGCAAATCTTGCTCATTTCATATTCGGATATCTGATTTCAAAGCCAGGTCAGGCTCGTTCAAAGTTTGTAGTCATGACTTTAGTGCAACGTATTAAAAGTAAAGTGTTAAAATTCAATAGCTGAATAAAACAATTTTATCACATTGGTGCATTTTCGTATGTGGATGTTTGTGCACAGGGCGTGAGCATGTGTGCACATGTGACTCTCTCTCTTTCTCTCTGTCTGTCTGTCTGTCTCTGTGTCTGTCTCTCTCTCTCTCTCGCTCTCTCTCTCTCTGTCTGTCTCTCTCTCTCTCTCTGTCTGTCTCTCTCTTTCTCTCTCTCTCTCTCTGTCTGTCTCTGTCTGTCTGTCTCCCTCTCTCTCTCTCTCTCTCTCTCTCTGTGGATGGGTGGGCGTCGGTGTGCTAGTGCGCTTGCGAAAATGTCTGTCTCTGTCTCTCTCTGTTTCTGTCTGTCTTTCTCAGTCTTTCTGTCTTTCTGTCTGTCTGTCCGTCTGTCTCTCTCTCTCTCTTTCTCTAGCTCGCTCTGTGCACGTCCATGTATGTGTGCACGTGTGTGTGCGTGCGTGCGTGCGTGCGTGTGTGTGTGTGATTGTAGCCTATGTTCGTTTCCACAAACACAGAGGGGCTCAGGCCAACGGTGAACTACCGTTCCATCTTCAATGATTGAGATTCAAATGTGCCTCAAGGTCAGGGTCATTCTGCCGTGCTGACCGCAGGGAGTGATCAGCGCATCGCCATCCTGCATTAAACTGTCATTTTTTTTACAGAGTTCTGAAGCCTTTGAATGTCGTCCAAAACAACAAACAAAAACTTGTAATAATTTTTTGACGATCAGCAGATCTCTCTCTCTCTCTCTCTCTCTCTCTCTCTCTCTCTCTCTCTCTCTCTCTCTCTCTCTCTCTCTCTCTGTCTGTGTCTATGTCTATGTCCTCTCTCTCTCTCTCTCTCTCTCTCTCTCTCTCTCTCTCTCTCTCTCTCTCTCGTTGTGTGTGTGTGTGTCCGAGTGCAATGAATCCCTCTTGAGCAGGCTCAAAACTCCAAGCATAAAAATGTTAGGTAGCAGCTTATTTTATATACTATATATATATATATACATATATCTGTATATATGAATATATCATCTCTCTCTCTCTCTCTCTATATATATATATATATATATATATATATATATATACATATATATATATATATATCTATATATATACATATATATATATTCTTATATATATACATACATATGTAAGAATATATATACATGTATATATATGTACATGCATACAAACAATCGAACAAAAACGCATACATATACATAAATGTATATATATATATATATGTATATATACATATATATACATTATGCACACACACACACACACACACACACACACACACACACACACACACACACATATATATATATATATATAATAGTACACATATACATACACACACAGGTAGATAGGTGTGTGTGCGCGCGCGTGTAGGTGCGTATATACATATATATATATATATATATATAATATATATATATATATATATATATATATATATATATATATATAAACACCAGTGACTGAGATTCTGCAAACACCTTTCTGGCACCGGCTCAGCGCGCGGACTAAGCCGAAGACAAAACAGAATTATGTACACAATCTTGGAACTAAGTGAAAGGCCGCTTGGTGGTGAAATGGAAGGGGCTGTTGGCGATTGTGTGTGGGCTGGCCATTAATTACGTTCTATTTGCGGTGATCGTAGGTGAGAGCGGTGCGTCGATAAGGTTCAGAATAGAAACTGCAGGCTACTTGTAAGTTTTAATGTTGGTTGGTTATCCCGTAACCATGAGATCGCACGGGAGGGGGGTGGGGGTGATGTGGTAGAGACCTGAACTTTTTTCTCGGGGCCAGCATTATGAAGGCTCTCCCTCGCTGGTTTGCCTTTCCCCAACTTCGACGAAAGCCGGGTAGGCATTGACAGCTGGGTAGACTGGAGGTCGTACGTATCTATGATGTTCCACAGGCGTGATTCGCACCCGTGCAGACTCATGGAAGGCGAGTGTTCTTCCTCTGCGCCAACCAAGCACATGTAACCTGTGATTTAAGAAAACCAGGCACATGTCACCTATACATTTCAGAAAACCAAGCACATGTAATCTATAGATTTCAGAAAACCAGGCACATATAAACTACACAATTAAAAAAACCAGACACATGTAACCTATAGATTTCAGAAAACCAGGCACATGTCACCTACAGATTTTTCCACAAAACCAAACACATGTTATCTATAGATTTAAGAAAACCAGGCACATGTAATCTATAGATTTAAGAAAACCAGTCACATGTAATCTATAGATTTAAGAAAACCAGTCACATGTAATCTATAGATTTAAGAAAACCAGTCACATGTAATCTATAGATTTAAGAAAACCAGTCACATGTAATCTATAGATTTCAGAAAACCAGTCACATGTAATCTATACATTTAAGAAAATCAGTCACATGTAATCTATAGATTTAAGAAAACCAGTCACATGTAACCTATAGATTTAAGAAAACCAGGCACATGTAACGTTTCATAATCATCATGTGCCCTGCCGCGTGGCGTTGGCGATCATGGCCCCCCATACGAATCTATCCCTTGTCGTTGCAAGTACATGTCCCACCCTCTCTGTCTTCAGCCACCCTCCAAGTCCGTCCAATATTTTCTCCCTGGGTCTACCTGGTGTTCTCTTTCCTTCCAGCTTTCCTGTTGTGACCAGGTGTTCTAGTTCCCCTTTCCTCAGTTGCCTCAATTTTGTTCTGACTTTGCGAATTGACTGTCCGTTCTTCACATCCGCACAACAGTATCGGTTCTATAGAACACTCAAGAACTCTCTTCCTGATGTTAATTATTAGGCCTTTGTTGGTAAGAATGCTTCTTTTTAGTGTGTGTCATCAAACCCACCCTGTAAGCACAGTCATGGGTAATCTTGAGGTAAAATCTAGGTCCTGTCACTTTCTAGTCGCTCTAATCGTTGGGCCCTCAACCCAACAGATAAAAGTGGCCTGGCCTGGCTCTTAATACAGGCGCGGACTGGAAATCTCATGTCCGAAGTTCAGTCCCAGCCCACAACATAAAACTTGGCTTTTTTGCTTCCCATCTTCATGCTCCAATCAATCTGGTGGTGTCAGATGTTTGATGGATCCCAGTTTACCTTCTCCCCCCCCCCCCCCCACTCGCCCTCATTTCATGACTTATCCAGTGCATAATGTTGCTATGCAGGACCAAGGTGACTGCTGGCAGATTTGGGTGGAACGTATATGGAAGTGTCCGAGTGTGATGAATCTCTCCAGAGCAAACCCCCAAATTTCCAGACTCCAGAATCACTTGGGTTCGCTTCAGTAAGCTGACCTTTTCATGCTCCAGTCCCATCTGAACATACATGTTGCTGTGAAGTGATGTCAAAGTCATCATCACCATTATCATCATATGCCCTCCCGCATGGTTTTGGCGATCATGGCCCTCTGAATGTATCTATCCCTTGTCCCCGCAAGCACATCTTCCACCCTCACTGTCCTCAGCCACCCTGCAAATCCGTTCATCATTTTCTCCCCAAGTCTACCTGGATGTCAGAGTAGGCTCAGATAAACCTCTCTTTTCGCCCCGCTTCCTCGGAATAGTCATACCCGTTGGTCATATCACCTGAGATGGGTGTTGACGTGGATGGACTTTCTCATCGAGCCGTCAAATGATTTGTCGTACTGGCCCTTTATCGCCAGGTACGGGTCTTTGTATCATTATTATAACTGTTGTTATTTTTGAACGAAGACATATCGTCAACATCATGCAACAGAATGAGAGACAGAGAGCGAAACCTGTAATGCTCAAGAGCAAAGTTCAGAGCTTAAGTCAAAGCCTAATCTTACCATTCGTCCTACATGGTACTATATCACACTGTCGTATGATAACGTATCTACTAGCACTTATAAATACCGAAACAACTGGACAGGTGTGAGGGAGAGCCTTCAGACTTCAGGATATTTTATTACTCAAAGATAGTATTAGGTCCCACTGGACCTGTCTTACAGCTAAGTCTTTGCCACTTTAAACAACAATATAAGCATATTAGAAAACACACACACACACACACACACACACACACACACACACACACACACACATATATATATATATATATATACATATAATATATATATATATATATATATATATATATATATATATGTATATGTATATGAACCATAATACATAAAACGTGAAACAGGTTGTAAAAACAAATTGTGATATTATATTGAGTTTTATATGTCAATAGCTCACGCATTTTACGAAAGCATGAGAGGCTTAGGGAAACACATGTAAAGCAAATGCATGTAACAACAAAAACATCAACAGTATAACAATATTGCTAGTAGTTGCAGTAATATTGTTTTAAAAAAT
>JAPXFY010000012.1:39880909-39885909 GCA_030674185.1 Monoplex corrugatus | reverse complement strand
AGAAAGATAGATAGATAGACAGACAGACAGACAGATAGATAGATAGATAGGTAGACAGGTAGATAGATAGATAGATAGAAAGATAGACAGACAGACAGATAGATAGATAGATAGACAGACAGACAGATAGATAGATAGATAGATAGACAGACAGATAGATAGATAGATAGATAGATAGATAGACAGACAGACAGACAGATAGATAGATAGATAGATAGATAGATAGATAGATAGATAGATAGATAGATAGATAGATATGTAAGCCTTTGTGTATAGGGCAAAGTCCTACCGGTAATGTCTCTACTCAAACGATGACCGCTACAAATGCAGCAACCGGTCTGTGACGGATTTCCGTGAGCACTGGAGACACAGCTGCAAGGGCCGAGAGAGAGAGAGAGAGAGAGAGAGAGAGAGAGAGAGAGAGAGAGAGAGAGAGAGAGAGAGAGAGAGAGAGAGAGAGAGAGAGAGAGAGAGATTCTGTCGCTATGCACAACCTGGTTCACTTCAGTATGTCTCAAGTTCGGGTTTTTACAGCCGTTTCATCCACGGATGTCAAAGGTCTTTTTCCTCGATCTTGATGGTCAGCCACCATGTTCTTGTGTGTTATCCACGGAACTTCTGAGACCTTTTTCATGTGTAATAATTTTTCCCTGTTTGAGATGGACAAGCGTCTTCGAATGTGATTACATCGCACTGGACTACGTTCTGGTGTTCTGAATGACTCTTCCGCCACGTTGGTTTTGTGTATTTGCCATCCGAGACGGAATGATCGCTAAGAATTGAATGATATTGAGATATATGTCCTGATGTTCTCAAGGGATCTTCGGCGATGCTGTTTCTTTTCCACCCACCCATCTCCGAACACATTCATCCTATGTGACTGAAGAATCAGTTTAAAAATAACATTGGGCGTATGCTGTTGTATATTTTCCCCAAGTAACACTCGGTGTAGTTTGAAAACAAAGGATTATTGCAGACTTTGGACTTTTTTCAAGACGGATTCATCGCACTTAGAAGAATTCATTATGCGCTCTGCCCTAATCTGCCAGTAATGATCTGGCAGACTCCTTGAGATTGCGCAAAATCGTGTACATTGGCGAGATCTTGAAACAGGTAGGAGGTGGAAGTGAAAACGAGAACGAGATTTGTGAAACACTCAGCTGACACCACCACTGAATGATTGATTGATTGATTTGATTCAGTTTTTACGTTGACACCCACCTCAAATGATATGGCCGAGGGGGATAACCATCCCAAGGAAGTGGGGGAATGGGGACTTATCTAATCCTATACCGACACCACCAGAACAACATTGATGTTAAATTAAGATGGGACAGTGAGAAGGCCAGTTTTAATGTAGCGCACCCCGGGATTCGAACCCACAACCATTAGCCTGACACCACCACAGTGATTGGAGCATTAAATGATGGACAGCGGTCAGGTCAGTTTTTACGTCGCAGATTGGGACTGAATTCGAGAGATTACTACTACTATTGGCATACTGTGTAGACCAGGTCCACGAACCAAAGCACTGAAGTTTTATATAACTCTAGAATCAGAGACAGCAAGTACTTTCACTGGGTACGGGAGAGGGGAGGGCAGAAGAAGGCGGTCAGTTTAAGGCTGAATATAATACTGCGACTGCATGGCTTGCTACATGACAAACGTTGCGCGGTACCGGAATAGTAGTGCTTTTGTTTCAAATTTTGCTGTGAAAATAATCATCTGATTTTTTTGTTTTTTGTTTTGGTTTTGGGTTCTTTTATCTTGTTTCTTAAACTTTTTACTTTCTCTCATTCTTTCTTTCTTTCTTTCTTTCTTTCTTTCTTTCTTTTCTTTTCTTTTCTTTCTTTCTTATTTTTGTTGTTGATAAAATGATAGTTTGAGAATCATTTACTGGAAAAAATAGTAATGGTGCCGGAAGAATTGAACAATGAGCTGCAACAAAGTGAATGACAATAATTTTGGCACATTGACAAAAATTGGAAACATCGATATATCGTTGGTATCTTTATTAACTTCTATTAATGCTGAGCAGTTCCTTTAAAAAAAACTGAAATTTTGTTAATACAGAGCAAGTTCTTCAAAAATGAACTCAACTCATGAAGAGACCTAGACCTGAAATCCTCCAGCATCATCAAGAGATTTTTTTTAAAGATAGAGTTCTAAAACTGTTAATTCATTCCTTGTAAAACGGGAACTTACCCCTAACGTTAAAACTTCAACAGAACACGTTTTCATTGCAACATCACTATGACTTTGAATTTCGACCCGATGATCAGGTCCTCGAAAAACTCACAATGGTGTCCGACCAATCAGTGGAAACCACGGGCTCTGACGTCAGCAGCGCGAGCACAGCACGTGATACGGAAGCTGGAAGACGAAAAGTGCGGGGTCGGTACCGTGGGATCGGTTACTTCCTCGAACATTGCCGCACGGCTCGCCAGACAGGAAGAAGTGGCAGGGCAAAAGACAGGATCTTATCCAACAGGATCCTGCGATACGGGATCCTACAGCGCAAGATCCTACGACGCAAGATCTTATCACGCAGGATCCCACAACAAAGGATCTCATGGCACAGGATTCCACAACACGGGATTCCATAACACAGGGTCGTATAGCACCGGATCCTACAATGCAGGATCTCAACACACGCAGTCCTATAACGCAGGATACCGCAACCCAGGACAGAGCAAAACGGGACAGGACAAAACAGTATCCAAGGTGACAGGGTCTCACAACACAGACCAGAAGACAGGAAAGGACAGAACAGGATCTCACACAGCAGGACAAGACAGACCAAGACATGACCAGACAGGACGCTACAAGACGAGACAGGACAGGGTAGGACACGACGCGACAGGATCTACCAAAACAGGATCAGAAACAGAAAACAATCAAATCGGACACAACACATCAGGACAGAACAACACACGATCTTACAAAATAGACCACAACAAAACGGTGCAGAACAACATAGGACAAGACGACACAGAACAAACAGCGGGACACAAAGCAGGACAGGACAAGACAGAACACAACAAAACAGGACAGAATGACAACGCAGGACAAGACAAGACGGGACAAGACAAATCAGGACAAAATCTGACAAGACAACAGGCAGGTCACAAGGCAGAAGACACCACACACAGGACAAGAGGAAAGCCGAAGAGTGCTGGACCTGTGATAAAGGTAAATTTCTTTTTCTTTTCTTCTCTTTTTTCAGTTTTTTCTTTTTCTTTTTGTTGTTGTTGCTGCTGTTTTTCTTTCTTTTCTTTTTTCTTTTTCTTTTTGCTGTTCTTTTTACAGAATTTAGGTAAATATTGTTGTTGATGTTGTTGTTGTTTCTTACAGTGTTTACTATTATGCAATCCTTCATTATCATGAACGTTGACTCCTAGTCAAAAAAGACCTAGGCTTGTATAAAATCAATCAAGACGACACGAAAATTGATCAAAAGTGAAAAAAAATCGAATAACTGAGCTTTCACTCTATACATTTCAAAAACCACAAAATCAAAACGCACAACCTAGTTGTTACGCAACAACCAAAATTACTTTGCTCCAACATGCATCAATACATCATGAATTCAAAACACATTAAATCCAACGTTTCATTCACAACCACATACAACAGGCCAATTTAGTGACATAAACACCACAACACATCACGAATGCAGCATGCATATACATCAGAAGATAGAACAGGCCGCGCATTGGAAGAGTGTGAGAGAATCGGGGAGGTGGGTGGGAGGAGGAGGAGCAGGAGGAGGAGGAGGAGAGAGAGAAAGACAGACAGACAGACAGACAGACAGACAGACAGAGAGAGAGAGACACACACACACACACAGACAGAGACAGAGAGAGAGAGATGAATAAAAACAGAATGGGTCGAGCCATTCAAGCAATCTCCCTTTTTCTTTGAAAACAAACGAAACCTCTTTTTTTCACTTATTTCTCTAGAAGTCAATGTGTTTACAGTAATGGACCCACATCTAAGACTTTTATATGTACATCGGTGTAGATCTGTAGACAAAAAGAATAGCTCTGCCGATAAACACGAAAAATGCAACCGATTTAGAAAAGTGAGTATTCCTTCCCCCTTACTATAGTCTCGACAGTTAGCAGTCGTAAACTCACAACGTTGTCTTACTTCAACCACAGGGGTTGTTTGAACGGCCGCGAAAGTGGCCAGGCATGATGCTCCAGACACAGCCCATTCTGATGTTCAGCTAGATCTGACATGCCCCGAAAGGGATCCCAAGTTTGTCGTCTTTCCGAGCAGCCAGCAGGCCTTGTCATACGATCATCAAGTCTGATTCTCTGAAACCAGTGGCAAAGCCACGAGCCGAAGTTAACAAGAGACACCCGAGGGTGCGGATGAGACCCGTAGCGCCATTGCCTCGCCATCTCCGGACAATCACTCCAAAGGGGAGGGGGAAGGGGAGGGGGAGGGGGAGAGGGGTGTCCATGCGTTGCATGACCCATTCGGACCCAGCCATCAGTTACCTTGTTTACAAACCGAACGGCAAGGTGGGGAGATGACAAACCCCGTGACATAGCCACACAACGAGCACCAACCAAAAAATGATTACATAAAAAAAAGTACAGAAAATCCAGATTATGTACTTCTCGAGGTCGCTGTGACTTTAAAGAAACATCAGACGAAATCAAACTTGGCGTGAAGCCAAGACAATGGTACACTCTCACAACAGTGAAAGTGGAATGGAATGGAATGTAAATATTGTTGGAACTTCCTAAACCATTGCCGTCCACACACAACAAGAGATGGCAGGCTATGTAAACAAAGTGAACACGAAATGGAATACAGACATTGTCAGGAGTTTCTGAGAAAGAGCTGTTCACAAACTCTTGTCAAAAGTAACTGGTGTTAGCCATCGGTTCTCTTTTCTTTTCTTTCTGTTGTTTTTAACTTTTTTTTTTTCATTTCATTTCATTTTTTTATTTTATTCTATTTCATTTTATTTTATTTTATTTCAT
>JAPXFY010000012.1:39858409-39875909 GCA_030674185.1 Monoplex corrugatus | reverse complement strand
ACAGCGCCCGCACCTTGCCTTCTGCACCGTCCAAACCCCCGCTCAACAGGGTCACCAGCACTACCACAAGTCCTTACCAGGAAGACCAACGCTTGAGGCCCAGCAGCAGTCACCATCATCATTACCATCACCATCACCGTCGTCAGTCTCATCAGTCCCATGGACGTGAGATGCCTCACCATCAGGATCATCTCCACCGACACGACCCCCACAACCTTCACCAACAGCAGTACTATCACCACCACTGCCAGCAACAAGGGAGCAGGTTAGCAAACAATAATAATGCCGGTGTCAGGAACTCCGCCACTCTGTCGCTTCAACAACATCACAACGGCGATGGCAGAAGAGTGTCCTCTGCCAGGTATCACGGTGATGACGTCAGAACGTCACCTACCAAACGTCATAACGACGACGCCAGAGCACTACCGATAAGACGTTGTAATAACGACATCAGAATCTCGTCCGCAAGACGCCACAGTGATGACGTTAGAACCTTCCACGCAAGACGGGAAGATGGCGTCAGATCGTCCTCCGCGAGACATCATAACTATGACGTCAGAACGTCACCCACAAGACGTCAGAACGGTAACGACAGAACGTCTCCTGCAAGATGTCCAAACGAGGATGAGAGGATTGGCCGCTACCAGCCCGGTACGACCACCACGTCTTTCTACAAAGCGGCCTTGACCTTGATGCAAGCTCAGCGGCAGCGATATTCTCCGTATTACTTGTTCCCCCTGTCACCCACCTCCTCGTCTTCCTCCTCAAACTGCAGTTCCCCCTCCTCCTTTGTCTACCCTTCCTCCACCACGTCTACGCCTGCTTCTTTCTTAACATCGCCACCACCACCATCTCCACCTCAACAGCCTGCTCATCAAAGGAACTGGGTCCTTCAACCGGAACACCACCACCACTATCATCACAGCCATCACCAACACCAACACCATAGCCAGCCCAAGTCAATTTTAAGACAACCAGAAGTAAGCAGAGGAGGACTGAACTCAAACACTGCCCGATCCTTCGCCCCCACTGCCGTGTCCATGTCTCCCCGGCCTGCTGTGAACCGTCGCGGGGCCACCGTGTCCAAAAGTCTTCCTGATACGCTGACGTCACGGAAGAAGGTGACGTTTGGCAGTGATGTCGTTGTTCAGTTGCATCCCGACCTTGGAATTACTGATCGGGTTTTAAGTCATATGGTTTGATGAATAATTGGATGGTAGGTCTTGTTTCATGTTGGATGTTTAGTTTTACCATATGATTATAGTGTGATGAGGAGGAGGAGGAGGAGAAGGAAGGAGGAAGGATGGATTCTCCCGTTGAACCCACGGATGAATGAACATACTGGTGCTTTGTCGCCTGGAATGGATCTTCATGTGGGATACAAGACTGATCCTGGAGGCACATGGTTCTTCCACAGGCGCTGCATGGGAGGGAACTCTGCTGCGCTGCATGAGGGGGAATTCTGCAGTTATCAGTTCTGTTTCTGATGTCACCAAATTCCTCTGTTGTGGGTAATGTCTTCCCAGTAGGTGGAGTTGATGCCACAGCTGATGAGGATGGTTTTTCATGATATCCTTGTACTGCTTTAGTGGTTTTCCCTGGTTACAGTATCCGTGGTCCAGAGGCTGGGTTGGACCTGGTTGGTGCGCGTTGTGTGACTGTGTCCCGGGGTTTGTCATCTCCCCGCCTTGCCGTTCGGTTTGTAAACAAGATGGCTGATGGCTGGGTCCGAGTGGGTCGTGTGACGCGTGGACAGCTGCCCTTTGCTTGAAGAAATGACTGTCGATTGGCGTCGGGAGCTTGGGAGGTGAGGTCCCGAGAGTGGCGGAATATTGGTGCTCCGGGTCTTATCTGCACCCTCATGGCATTTCTTCTTAACTTGTACTGCTTTGGTGATTTTCCCTGGTTACAGTATCCTTGCTTCAGCTGTCTGTAACAAGAACATTTGGGGGGGGGGGGGGGTGACTGTTTTCTATACGGACAACGTGTCCTGTCAGACAATACTGGTATTTGCAGAACTTGAAGCTGGATCTTATCATGTGAAGTAGCAGTTCTTGTGCGGACATCTTTATAGGAAACCCTTCCAGCTGTTAAATGCGCCGTCGGTATGTAGGCTACTGCAGGTCTCAAAATACAGCACAACACAGCGCTCAAGACTATTGCTCTGTAACGGCAATCTTTGTGTCAATCATGATGGCATGGTCTCGGTATGATGATACAGAGGCCTGACTGGCGTAGTGGTAAAACTCCCACCTACTAATCAGAGCGCGTCTGTTCGACCCTGGTTGTGGAAACTTTTTTTTTTCTTACTCTATTTATTTGTGCCGTTTCGTTTCAGATGCGTTGATCCGCTTATTCCGGTTCTTCAACACATCACCAGCCCCAAGCTTATTCAGTGGAAGTCCCAGTGCCGGGAAGCCAATAGGAACCGGCAACATCAAATCGCCGTGAAGCCACCCACCAGAAAGTACCCTGAAATGCTGCTGGGTCATTTCGGCAAATTTCAACAGTGCTTGTTCTGATCTACATGTAACTCAGGAAGGATACTCTGGCTGGGGGAACTTTGTGTGAGGGCTTCCAATCCCTATGTATCGGTACATCACTCTCTTCAGCGTTAGGGAAGGTAAAGCAACGAGGAAAACGAGGAGAGGAGATAGGCAGCGCCCTTATGTTGTTGGCCCTGAGAATACGTTGAGGTCACTACCACCTCATTCACTTACCATCTCAGGATTATAAGACAATCTGTATCTTTATTTTTCTTAATGCTTTTAATGATGCAGTATAATGATGTGATGAGTAGTCTTACCTTTTTTTTTTTAATGACGCAGTACTATAATATGATGATCAGTCCTACCTGAGAGAGTCCTTGAATGTTATATAGAACTGATAATGTTACACGGTTGTGAGGCGTGGACAGTCAACAAGCAAAGCTAGAACAAAATTGAGGCAGCCGAGATGTGGTTTCTAAGAAGAATGTTGAGAGCTCCATGGACAGCAAAGAAAACAAACGAGACAGTTTTGATGGAGGCAGACACAAGAAGATCATTCGTAAGGAAGATTAGGAAAAGACAGGCAGCATTTGTAGGCCCTTTTATGAGGAAAAGGGAATTAGAGCACCCGGTCACAATAGGAAAGCTGGAGAGAAAGAGAGCACCAGGTAGACCCAGGGAAAAAATATCGGATGGACTTGCAGGGTGGCTGAGGACAGAGAGGTTGGAAGATGTGCTTGCGGCAACAAGGGATAGATACATATGGAGGGCCATGATTGCCAACGCCATGCGGCACGGCACTTGATGGTTAATAATAGCTTTTGTTGATGGTATAGTGACTGCCCTGATGCGGCTCTCAATGGTCTAAGGGGCTCTCAGAAGCATGAATTGAACTGAACTGTAAACAAAGAGCAAACAGGAACCAACAACACGTGAAAATAGAATAAGAACTCGCATTATGGGAAAATAAACTTTCGTGTATTTTCTATAATCTTGTGCTAAAACTTAATCATCTTGTTTTCTTTTTTTGTTTTTTGATTTTGTTTTTTTTTTGTTTTGTTGTTGTTGTTTTTTGTTATCTCTTTTGTACACTTGACAAAGGCCAGTTGGTTGACATTGTATACCTCTTTTGTTTGTTATTCAATTGCACGTTCTTATTTTCTTTTCGTGTACTTCTGGTTGAGTTCTACGGTGTAATGGATTGGATATTTAGCTTTGTGATTTTATGTCAGACATTTAAGTTCTATGCAAATCGGATGTTTGGTTTTATAATATGGACAGAAAAGGGTATGAATAAAAAGAATGATAAGTAAAATAAATTAAAAAAAGAAGAAAGAAAGAAAAAAACAAGACAGTCAAGCCATTCTAACCAAATTGTTGCAGAACATTCAGATTTTGTACTTCTCAAGATCATTGTGACTGGAGAATGTTCGGTAAAAATTGATGTGCAATCAAGACAATGATAGATTGTCACAACAAAATGAAAAGAGATTACGAATATTATCAGAGGCGCCTGAGAATGGGCAGTTTACAAATCTGCTCCGAAAAGTGCTGATTTAGGACATTTTTCCATCTTATGACCTTGACGTTAGTGCTTTATCTTTCAAATCTGTTTTAGCAGCTCCTCAGCAGTCCACACCCTTGATAAAAAAAAAATTGGTGCAAAATCCTGCTCACATTTTTGTCACAGGCATGAAGACACACACACCTCTCTGGTTGGTATGAAACTTTTTAATGTTAATAAAGGGAAATTGGAAAAAAATGGCATGGGAATGACAGTTGGGATGTTTAGTCCTAAAGTAATGTTAGTCGGATTTTCAATTCTATCGTGCGACTGACTGTATGTCTAGTTCTATATTTTTTTAATTTTATGCCCCATTTCCTACACCGCTGTCGTATCACAACCCCACCGAAACTGAGGTCACTGTGACATTTTCAGTTTCAGTTTTTCAAGATGACGTCTCCGCGCTGGGAATGAATTCCATATGCACTAACGTCACAGATGCCATGTGATGGAGAAGATCCAGAATAATCATGGCACAAACCTTAAACCTGCACATAAACCCATGAGCTGGCCAGGTCTTGAAAATCTACCTAGCCTAAGTTTTTGTTGTTGTTCTTGTTGTGGTCTTGTGTATGTGTGTGTGTTTGTATGTGTTTTGTTGTGTGTGTGTGTTTGTGTGTGTGTGTGTGTGTGTGTGTTGCGTGTGTGTTGGTGTGTTGGTGTGTGTGTGTGTGTGTGTGTGTTGTGTGTGTGTGTGTGTGTGTGTGTTGTGTGTGATTGGTGTGATTGGTGTGTTTGTGTGTGTGATTGGTGTGATTGGTGTTTGTGTGTGTGTGTGTGTATGTGTGTGTGTGTGTGTGTGTGTGTGTGTGTGTGTTTGTGTTGTGTGTGTGTGTGTGTGTGTGTGTGTTTTTAATCTTATATAGCAGGACCTGAAGGGCCACAGTCTGGGGACAAGTTTTCCATCACAGTGGTTTAATGAGAAAAATGGGAATGATAGTGATGATGCCAGGGAGTTCCCTTTCAGACTGAGACTGTATGACAGGGGTGTATCCTACTTTACACGGTATGTCCTGGTATCAACCAGGCCCGAGAGAGGACATCTGTAGTGTTGGTCAGGAATATTTGAGCAAGGCCATCTATGACGCATCTGTGACGTGGATGAGACTCGGCTGGGTCATCCCAGTCTTCTTAACGAACCCATAGTGCAGTCAAGTCTGGGTAGGAACTTTGGTCAGAGGTCTAAAAATCATACAATATTTGTTGGACTGACAGGGGGGGGGGGGGGGGGTGTGCGAATCCACGACCTCCCAGTCATCATCCCGTTTCACTAATCTTTTCTCCACGTTGACCAGTTGTTAATCTTGTTATCTTAGAACGAGGTTTCTATGTTTTTAAATGGTGAAATATGTTTTTGTGTTTGCACATGATTGCACGTACACACACACACATTCTCTCTCTCTCTCTCTCTCTCTCTCTCTCTCTCTCTCTCTCTCACACACACACACACACACACACACACACACACACACTCTCTCTCTCTCTCTCTCACACACACACACACAAACACACACTTAATCTCTCTCTCCCTCACACACACACACACCACACACACACACACACACACACACACACACACACACACACACACACACACACACACACACACACACACACACACACACACGCATACACACACGTCATTATCGGATAATCTTCTCTTGAAGAAACAAAAGCAACATAATAAACAAGCCTATAACATGAAAAGATGTGATTTTTGTTTCTGTCAGTGGTTCAAAAATAAATCAATCTCAATTGCGCTTTTTGCTCTCTCTCTCTCCCCTAAGTGCATGTGTGTGTGTGTGCGCGCGCGCACGTATTGTGTGTGTGTGTGTGTGCGTGTGTGCGCGCGCGCACGTATGTGTGTGTGTGTGTGCGTGCGTGCGTGCGTGCGTTCGTTGGTGCATGTATGCGATTTTTTGTCTTTTTTAGCATTCCGATTTTGATTTTTCATGGGTGCCTGTGTGTTTTTTCGTTATCATGCCCACATTGTCCACGGCAGTGTATTGCTGCACAGTCTACAAGCTCCTTTTCCAGTGGGGGTGCACGTTGGGAACCTCACGTTTCCGTAAGCCACCTGACACTGACGTAACTTATCATAAGGATCTTTAACGTGCATACTTTATGTTTTGTGTGCGAATACACACAAAGGGGATTTAGGCACTAACAGGTTGGGTTGCCGGGGGCTCTTTCAGTATAAATAGTATCCCCACCTTCTGGAAATTCTGTGCTAGAAATTTCCTCTTTTCTGTCACTCTCTTTGTTTCTGCCTTGTTGCCTTGCTTTCTGTCATTTCTACTTATTTTCTGCCTTAATGGTCCATTCACCTGTATGCGTTCGATAAAGTCATGCATACTTTTTCTTCGGATTGATAATTGGGTACATGTATTAAGTGCATTTTTGGCTCTAAGGAAGTGAGATATGCGGGAAGCAATTTTAGTTAATTTATGCCCGTTTTTTATATATGTTTTGGTGTCCTTATGTATGCTTATATTTGTATTCAGGTGTGTTTTTTAAATCTCTCCTGTGCGATAAATCGGACGGAATGGTCCTACGCCGGGGGCATGTCCTTAGATTAGGTGCGCGAATGCATTGATATGTGTACTTAATTTTGTTTTCTTTTTTTTTTTCCTGTTGAAGTTTTATGCGTTTTGAAGCGGTTATAGCCCTGATATGGCTCTGCGCAGTCGGCTGGGCTTTAAACAACAATAAAAGAAAAAAAGACCTGGGAGATCGGAAAAATCTCCATCCTTTACCCATCAAAAGGGAGGAGGTACCCAGGCGGGATCAAAGTCAGCTCTTCAGAATGGAAGTCTGACGTCTTACATATTTGATATGGCGCCCTTCGTGTGAGTGAATTGAACTGTTTATTATCATTATTATCGTTTAAATCTCAACCGACTGCACAGAGCCATATCAGAGCTGTAACCATCTCAAACATAACACAACACATTGTTGACCTTGGAAAAAAAAACTTGGAAAAGAAAATTTAGTACACATTGTTATTATTATTGTTGTTGTTTGAAAGCCTAGCCGACTGTGTAGAGCCATTTCAGGGCTAAAACTTTAAAAACACACACCATACTTCAACAGGAAAAAAAAGGAAAATAAAATTAAGTACACATATCAATGCCTTCGTGCACATAATCTAAGGATATGCCCCTGGCATCGACCATTCAGTCCTGCTGATCACCAGGGGGTTTTAAAAAAAAGAATGCAAATGTATGAATAAATTAAGTACACTAAAATATTTAGGAAAACAGGTCAAAATTACCTAAAATCGTTTCTACACATCACGTTTCCATAGAGTCAAAAATCCAGTTGATAACATGCCCAATAATCAGTCCTAAGAGAATATATGGAAGGCTTTATGGAAAACGCAGATGAACAGATCAGTAAGGCAGAAAATGACATGAAGACATGACAGAAAGCAAAAGATTAAGGCAGACACAAAATAATGCTTCTTTCATTCAAATTATTCACTTGTCAGCATGTCGCCTTTCTGCGGTCATTTTTTAATGAAACAATTTGGCCTAAATACATATGAATAGATACATGAAATAAATAACCATTCAAACAGAATAATACACCCGCTTTCTTTTCACTTTCATGTAAGAAAAGAATACTCACACACAAGAAAAAGCGGCTTTATGAATGGCCGGTTCTGCCACCGCAAATAAAGGGAGGTAAATCAAAGTCCAGCCGTAAATATACACGAGCATTATCTTTGAGTGAACTCGGTGTCAGACCTGTAGAAACGTTTGTCGTACCTGGTCGACAACCTAGAGACATTTCAGGGGTGTTGTAGTATTAAAAACAATACGCTGAAATACATCAGTTCGACCTCATCGAAATTCTACCTTTCTCCGTCCGAAAAACAAATCTAATAAAACCAACAGTCAACCGATGAGACACTTAGCCCAAAGTCTGCAGTAACGACAAATAAACATATAGAAAGCAAGCAAACAATCAAACCAAAATATTAGGTCATGTTAGAAGTGCTAGCCTTCTGTTAAATCCATCAGCTACAAATAACCAATGGCAAAAAAAGGTCAAGCCATACTAATACCCCCCCCCCCTTTTTATACAAAAAATATTCTTCCTGAAAATCCATATTCTGTATTTTTCAAGCACACTGTGGCCTTGAATAAACATCACTTAAACCGAAATTTGACGAAAAGAAAGAAAAACGGTGGACTGTCACAACAGTGAAAAATTATCTCAAATACTGTCAAAAGTTCCAGAGAAAGTGTTGTTGACACACCTTCCTCAAAAAATACTGACTTTGAACACTTTTTTTTGAGAGAGGGATTCATTATGACCTTGACAATAGTAGTATACGAGACTTCAACGGACTTCACCTTTGACCCGAATCGGGTGAAAGATCCATCCTGAAACACCTTAGAAAATTTTGCTAAAACATTCTCTCTCTCTCTCGCTCTCTCTCTCTCTCTCTCTCTCTCTCACAACACACCACCACACACACACACACACACACACACACACACACACACACACCACACACACACACACACACACACACACACACACACACACACACACAACACACGTCCAGTGGGTATGAAGAAAAAGGGGACTGAAAACTCTAACCAACAATCAAAACAGGAAACTAAAAAACAAAAGCCAAAGAACAAAACATTAGGCCATATGGAAAGAACCAACCTTCCGCTGAATTCATCACCTCCAAATAGCCTTTTTTCTTTCTTTTATTGTTGTTTAAAGCCCAGCCGACTGCGCAGAGCCATATCAGGGCTATAACCGCTTCAAAACGCACAAAACTTCAACAGGAAAAAAAAAAGAAAGCAAAATTAAGTACACATATCAATGCATTCGCGCACATAATTACGGACATGCCCCCGGCGCAGGACCATTCCGTTCGATTTATCGCACAGGGGAGATTTAAAAAACACACCTGAATACAAATATAAGCATACATAAGGACACCAAAACATATATAAAAACAGGCATAAATTACCTAAATTTGCTTCCGCACATCTCAACTCCCTAGAGCCAAAAATGCATTTAATATCAATCCGAAGAAAAAGAACGTAAGACTTTATCGAAAAAATACAGGTGAATGGACCATTAAGGCAGAAAATATATAGAAATGACAGAAAGCAAGGCAACAAGGCAGAAACAAAGAGAGTGACAAAAAAGAGGAAATTTCTAGCACAGAATTCCCAGAAGGTGGAGATACTATTTATACTGAAAGAGCCCCCGGCAACCCAACGGGGGAGCCAAATAGCCTAAAGCATAAAAAAAAAATTAAACTATGCTAGGAAGACGTTACCCTGTACCCCTCAAACCAGACTGCTCACAAGCTCAATACCAAAGGCGTTTGGCGTCTGGGGGGTATAAGAGAGGGACTCGTCAAACAATTCCAGATGTGCCGCGCCATAAACTACCAACAATTACCTAGCAGACCCCTGGAGCCTGCACGAAAAACATATGCTTTCACCAGCAAGGTCTTGAAACAAAGAGTGGAGTGGGGCTAGGGTGGAACAAGACTTATGAAACACTGACCCGTCCAGAACAGTTTTAATAAAGCGTTAAGATGGGCAGCAGCCAGCTCAGTGTTTACGTTGAGGGGCTGGAACTAAACTAAAGACATCGGATCTTTGAGTCCACAGGGCTGGCCTAAATGGCACAGTACATCATCATCATCATCATCATTATCATCATCATTATCATCAAGTGCCTTGCCACATGGCGTTGGCGATCATGGCCCTCCATAAGCATCTGTCCCTTGTTGCCACAAGCACATCTTCCAACCTCTCTGTCTTCAACCACTCTGCAAGTCCGTCCAATATTTTTTTCCCTGGGTCTACCTGGTGCTCTCTTTCCCTCCAGCTTTCCTGTTGTGACCAGGTTCTACAATTCCCCTTTCCTTATAAAATGGCCAATAAGTGCTGCCTGTCTTTTCCTAATCTTCCTTATGAATGATCTTCTTGAGTCTGCCTCCATCAAGACTGTCTCGTTTGTTTTCTTTGCTGTCCATGGAACTCTCAACATTCTTCTTAAAAACATCTCTGCTGCCTCAATCTTGTTCTGGCTTTGCTTGTTGACTGTCCACGCCTCACAACCGTATAGCATTATCGGTTCTGTATAACATTCAAGAACTCTCTTCCTGATGTTAACTGATAGGCATTTGTTGGTAAGAATGCTTTTCATCTCATTGAATGCTGTTTTGGCTTGGCCGATTCTGCTGGCTATTTCTGATGTGCATCTGCCTTCTGGTGAAATGATCGTTCCCAGATATTTAAACTTATCAACTGTTTCAAGGTTGTGCCGTTTGTTGTTATTTTGTATGAGGAGATTTCATGTTTTTAACCGATTACCATGACCTCAATCTTCTTGCTGTTTAGTTCCAACCCCTTACCTTTGCTTTCTATTTCTGGCATTTCTGGCACAGTACAGCAATCATGAATCTCAAAGATTGCATAGGGAGTCTCTGTTTATTTTTTCTAGTGACAAAATGCTCGTAACACAGCACATGTCGATAGAGATGGATCGAGACACGATCCAAAGGAAGCAGGACAACATCTCCCAGGTAACCTTCATTGTACACCAGAGGGAAGACGTAAGAAAGGAAGACCCATGAAGATGGAGATGAGCAGTAGAAATCAAGGCCTTGAGATACACATGGCTTGTGCCTTGATCAAAATCCAAAACAAGTCTGACTGCCCACGTTCAAAAACAGGAACAGAAGGAAAAAAAAACACGAAAATAGAATCAGAACACGTATTTAATACAACCAGACAAGACAGGCGCAAATTTTCGGCTAACTGGCCTTACGTCCTTTTCTCACACTGGACGAAGCAGCAGGGAAGTTTCAGTCTTTTTTCTCCTACTTTTTTTTGTTTGGTGTTTGTTCGTTTGTGATCTTACGCTTTACGCTTGTCATGCAAAGGCCAAAAATTTGCGTCTGTCTTGTCTGCTTGTATTAAATACGCGTTCTGATTCTTTTTCGTGTTTTTTTTTTTTTCTGGTTCCTTTATGCCTTGATCATTTTGGATTTTCTCCATCAAATGGCATTGTGACGTCAGTGCATATGGAATTTATTCCTACATTGTGATATCAGTGCATATGGAATTTATTTTGAACATAGACGCCATCTTGAGAAACTGAAACTGGAGAATCACACAGAGGTTAGAGACAAGAGCGGCGTAACTTCGTTACTGCCCTACATGCCACAGGCATAATCAGTAGGCTGGGTGGCATCCAGCCTCTAAGAAGCAGGTATTACATCAGTATGTACATGTAGACATCCATACACTCTCTCCTCAGCTCCTGGACCACTGGTAAGTTACACTGCCTTGAGGAGGTGCACTGGGAATGCTGCTCACAGGCCCAGGGCTGGACAAGGGCATACCGTACAGCCCCGTGCCCATGGGGGGAGTCTGCATTGCCGGCATGGTGCCTGGTGTGTTACTGCCCAGCATGGTCATACTGGGTCCAGCGGTCAAAGCGGGACTGACCTGTCCCAGGGGCAGAGGTGGAGGGTACATCAGGGTGGCTGGGTTGTAGTAACTCTCTGGTGTGCTGCAAGAGAATAGTAAGTTCTGTTAGCATTAATGGTGGGTAAATAGACATTAATGAAAGCAAGAAAAAAAAGTTTTAAAAAAAAAGGGAAGACAAAAACAGAAAGATTCAGTTTCAGTTTCAGTTTCAGTTTCTGAAGATGATGTCTCCGCGCTCGGAACGAATTCCATATGCACTAACGTCACAGGTGCCATGTGTATGGTGATCATGGCACAAGCCTTAAGCCTGCACATAAACCTATGAGCGGGCCAAGTCCTGAGGCCCTAACCTAGACTAGGTTTTACCTAGTCTATATTTTATACTGGTATAATATCAGCCCACCGCTGGAATAACCTTAATTACGTGTAGAAAGAAATAGAAAGACGATGGAAATAGGTAGTAGAAGTGGTGTTAGTGACGGTAATGATAAACTCCCGAAACCGACAGATAAGTAGGCATACTGGTCCTTTATCACCTGATACAGCTATTCATGTGGAATACATACATACCTTATCCTGGACAGGTGCTGCGTGGAAATTGGTCCTGTGGCCTTGGGTTCTGCTTCCGTCGGTTCCTCTTCTGTTGCACAGCACCTGTTGTGTACTGTTTACATGGCACTGTGCCCAGCAGGTTTTAGTGGTATCCTTGCTACAGCTCTCCTTATAGAAGCATCTTTGGGATGTGGTTGTTTTCCATACGGACATCGTGTCCTGTTCAGTGCAACTGGTATTTAATGAGTACAAACTTTTTTTTCCTTGGAAAGCCACACTTCTTCAGAACTTGAAGCTTGGACACACGGTAATAGTAGATGTAGTAGCAGTAGTTGCAGTAGCAGTAGTTGCAGTAGCAGCAGCAGCAGCAGTAATAGCAGCAGCAGCAGTAGTAGTAGCAGCAGCAGCAGCAGCAATAGTAGTAGTAGTAGAGACTAAAAAATTAATATCTCAAGTCTTTCTACCCTGCTACGTCCCTTCTTTGCAAAACACTTGGTTGCTTACCAAGAAAAATGTTACTAATCGTTGCGTTATCTACAAGGTTATGCCTTTGTGAACGCTAACCGCTGCTCTCTCTTCTACACAAGTTAAGATATGAAACAAGTAGCTACGTCTGATATCAACACATCACGAAGGCATTAACAACGAAACAATGATTATAACATTAGTGTGCCGTTTCCCAAAAATGGCAGTAAGTTCCGTCACCATGAAACAATCTTTGAGCTCTCACAATATACGTAGATAATCCCATAATATATATATATATATATATATATATAATATATATATATATATATATATATATATATATATATATATATATAAACATACCTGAATACAAATTTAGACATAACTAAGGACACTAAAATGTACATAAAAATGGGCCTAAATTAATTAAAATTGCTTTGGCAAATCTCATTTCCATAGAGCCAAACATGCACTCAATGCATGTACCCAATTATCAATCCTAAGATAAAGTAGGTAAAGACTTTATCGAACATATACAGGTGAATGGACCAACGAGGCAGAAAATGGTAGGAAGAAATGACAGAAAGCAAAGGAACAAGGCAGAAACAAAGAGAGTGACAGAAAAAAGGGCATATCTAGCGCAGAATTTCCAGAAGATGAGGATACTATAATTCATACTGAAAGAGTCCCCGGCATTCCCACGGGGTGGGGTGGGAGGAGGGATTCGAGCACGATGCATTCCCCCTAAAGCACACACACACAAATGTGATTTCCGATCCCTACCACCTTACCCATCAGGAGGAGACATCAGCATAGGGATTGGGGTTCCTGGGGTTCCAAAAGGAGAGGCACAGAAAGAGGAGGAGGAAGAGGAGGAGGATGGAGGAGGGAGAAGGGGAGGAGGAAGAGGAGGAGGAGGAGCGTCTGTTGCCGTAGGCATGAGATCGGTGCCGTCGTCGCACGATGGAACCGTTGTCTGCGACCGTCACCACCTGGCGATTGATGGCCCATCTGTAGACATGTTACACACACACACACACACACCACACACACACACACACACACACACACACACAACACACACACACACACACACACACACACACACACACACACACACACACACACACACACAACACAAATTATAGTATCCTCACCGTCTAATATCACTCATAGTGAAAAGACGTTACATCAAAGAACGAAGGAATACACACACATACATTCATACATACATTACATATACATACACACATACATACATACATTCATGCACACATACATACATACATACATACAAACATACATACATACATACATACATACACACACACACATACATACATGTACGCTACGCACGCACGCAAGCATACACATACACTGGCTCACACACACGCACACATACACATGCACAAATCTGCACACAGACACGTTCACATGCGTGCATACACACACACGCGCACTCTCTCTCTCTCTCTCTCACACACACACACACACACACACACAACATACACGCACTTACACACACACACACACACACACACACACCAAAACACACACACACTGACATTCACTCATGCACATACACATACATATATACAATCTACACATACGCATATCCACACACACACACATGCGCATATCCAAACACACATATTCACATACACACACACACACACACTCTCTCTCTCTCTCTCTCTCTCTCTCTCTCTCTCGCACGCACTCATGTCACACATATATATACACACACGCACATATGCACGCACATGCACATGTCGTCGGCCTCTTTACATCTCAGGAGATGATAGTCTGCACCAGGAGGCGTTGTGGTCATGACGTGCACTTTCTGCTGTGGCTGTGCAGGCCGATTCTTGAGTGGCAATCTCTGTCACATCTGCCACATACAAATTGAGTCGCTATTGTCTGGTTTCTGGAACGTTGCTTGCGAAGAGCCCTTTTCTCATCTGCGCTTTGCGCTCTCCTCCTCTCCGCATTCACAACGCCTTGCTTAACGGCTGTCCGCCACGCTGCCCTGTCTTCCGCCAGAGTCTCCCAAGAGCCTGGGTCAATCCCTGAGCTTCTAAGGTCCCTTTTGCATGCGTCTACAAAGCGTAGCTGTGGGCGTCCTGGAGTTCGCTTCCGATTTGCCAGTTCGCCGTAGAGAACGTCTTTAGGTATGCGTCCATCCTCCATTCGACGCACATGGCCAAGCCAGCGTAGTCGGCGTTGGCTTAGAAGGGCAAAGATGGTCTGTAGGCCCGCACGACGGAGGACCTCTGTGTTGGTCACCTTTTCTTGCCATTGGATGCCGAGGATGCGTCGCAAGCAGCGGAGATGGAAAATGTTGAGCCTCTTTTCTTGGCTGGCGTATGTGGTCCAGGCTTCACTTGAGTAGAGTAGTGTGCTCAACACACATGCTCTGTACACCTGCATTTTGGTGTTCGCAGTGAGACTGCTGTTGGACCAGACCCGCTTGTTCAGTTTAGCCATAACAGATGAGGCCTTCGCAATTCTGGCGCCGATTTCAGCATCCAGGGAGAGGTTGTCACTTATGGTGGACCCCAAGTACTGAACTTGGTGGACAGTATTGAGGTCGTAGTCTCCAATGTGTAGAGATGGTGGTTCTTCACAGCCTTGGCCTAAGATCTCAGTTTTCTTCAAGCTGATTGTAAGACCAAACTCTCTGCAAGCGTGGGCGAAGCGATCAACGAGCCTCTGGAGATCTTGTTCACTGTGGGAAGCCAGCGCAGCATCATCTGCGAAGAGAGCTTCTCTGATGGTCTTCTTTTCCACCTTGGTTTTGGAACGAAGCCTGGCAATGTTGAAGAGCTTTCCATCAGTCCTTGTATGAAGATATACCCCTTCTTCAGATCTGCAGAAGGCATAGGTCAGCAACATCGAGAAGAAGATCCCGAACAGAGTTGGGGCCAAAACACATCCCTGTTTCACTCCACTGCTGATTCTAAAAGGCTCTGAAGTGGCACCATTATAGCACACAGTGCTATGCATATCCTCGTGAAAAGACTCGATGACAGCTGATAGTCTTGGGGGGCAGCCGATTTTCTTCAAAAGCTTGAAAAGACCACTCCGACTGACCAGGTCGAACGCTTTCGTGAGATCAATGAAGGCGAGGCAAAGGGGCATGTGCTGCTCGCGGCACTTTTCCTGTAGTTGCCGGACAGAGAAGATCATGTCGATGGTCGATCTTCCGGCCCTAAAGCCGCACTGGGACTCAGGGTAGATGCGAGCTGCCAGCCTCTGAAGACGGGTTAAGATGACCCTGGCGAATGCTTTCCCAACAATGCTGAGGAGAGAGATTCCGCAATAATTATTACAGTCGCTGCGGTCGCCCTTGTTCTTATATAGTCTCACTATCCTGGCGTCTCTCATGTCTCTCGGAATGAGGCCTTCCTTCTAGCATAAGCACAAAAGTTCATGCAACTCGTTGAGAAGAGCAGGCTTCCCGCACTTGATGACCTCTGGAGGTATTCCGTCTTCACCAGGGGCTTTTCCCGTCGCCAAACCGTCAATCGCCTTGCTTAGTTCTTCAAGGCTTGGCTCAGCATCCAACTCCTCCATGACAGGCAGGTCCTCAATGGCATTCAGGGCAGCATCGGTGACAGAGTTCTGCGTGGAGTACAGCTCCAGGTAGTGCTCTACCCATCTCTCCATCAGCTTTGCAGAGTCTGTGATGCTTTCTCCTGCTTTGGACTTAAGGGGAGCTGACTTGAAGGCTGCTGGACCAGTCGCTTGTTTGAAGCCAGCGTACATGCTGCCAGTGTTGCCTGAATCTGCAGACTGCTGAATACTTGCGTTCAACTGTAGCCAATAGTCGTTGGCGCATCGCCGAGCAGTTTGTTGGGCCTTGCTGTGGACAGCTCTGTAAGCGTCACGAGTAGTTTGGGTATTGTTGTTTTTATACGCAAGTAAAGCCTTGCGTTTCGCTTCCACCACTGGTTCCATTTCCTGCCAGTTTGCCTCAAACCAGTCGGGATTCTTTCGTTCTTTTTTCCCAAATATACTCAGGGCAGACTGATAGACTGTGTCCCTCACGTGATTCCACTTTTCCTCAGCGTTTTGGATCTCTGAGCCACTCTTGAGCGCTACATTCAGGGTTTCTACAAACTCCCTGGCCTTGGTCGGATCGGACGTGCGACAGGCATTAATCCTTGGGTGACCTTTCTTCTTTGAGTGGTGCAGTCTTCTGGGTAGAAGCTTGATCTTGCTGCGTACCAGGGTGTGGTCTGTGTCGCAATCAGCGCTGTGGAAACTCCTCGTGTTGAGGACATTGTTAAGGTCCGACCTCCTTGTTAAGACGAGGTCGAGCTGATGCCAGTGGTGGGATCTGGGGTGGCGCCATGACACCTTGTGCTTCTCCTTATTGTTGAAGAAGATGTTGGTGATGGCCAGCTTGTGGTAAGAGCAAAGTTCCAGGAGTCCTTGACCGTTTTCATTTTGCTTCCCAACACCATGATGTCCAATGCTGGTTGGCCAGGCCTCAAAATCAGCACCTACGCGTGCGTTCAGATCTCCCAATATGAAGAGACCTTCCTTGCTGGGAACTCCTCTGACAACAGCATCCAGGGCCTCATAGAACTTGTCCTTGACGTCGGGTGAGGAGCTTAATGTTGGGACATAGGCACAGATGAAGTTGACTGTGCCTGAACTGGTCGTCATTTTCAGAGTGAGCAGTCTCTCCGTACCTCCTGTGGGGAGCTCTATGGTTGCTAGGAGGGAGTTCTTTACAGCGAAGCCCACACCATGAATACGTGGCTCCTCTGGGTTCTTCCCCTGCCAGTAGAACGTGTAGTTCTTCTCACGCAGTGATCCGTCCCCAGGTAGCCTTGTCTCCTGTAATGCAGCGATGTCGATGTTGAGTCGCTGAAGCTCCCTGTCTATCACGGCCGTCTTCCGTTTGTCGTCTAACAGCTGTAGGTCGCTGTCAAATC
>JAPXFY010000012.1:39733409-39840909 GCA_030674185.1 Monoplex corrugatus | reverse complement strand
TTGCGCACATTTTTGCCTAACATTGTTAGAAATTCATTTTTTGTTGCTTTCCAAGTTATTGTACAGTTGAGTAGACAATAGACATACATTAAACTCGGGGTCACTGTCACAGGGAGTTGTCTTACCCATCTTTACTTTTGTTTTGATAGCTGCTCTAATATTTTCTTGGCCTCTGTCACTGCATACATGCTATTTATTTCAGCTGTAGATATCCAGCACACCTAAGCTTACCAGGACATGAAAGGCCTCAGAATTTTGGACAGTGTATCAAATAATGTCTCCATCTGTCTGATAAGATAATGGATGCTTTGGTTGAGAACTTACTATGGAATAGTGTGGGCTGTGGCTGAACAGGCCAATTTTTGAGAGGCAGTCGTTGGCACAGCGGTTGTACATGAAGGCTGATGGCTGTGGCTGGTTGGACTCATTCACCACTTTCCTTCTCTCTGTTTGGTCTGATCACAGTTGAGTTCATTTCTCCTAGAGCTACATTATTATGCCTGCACACACAGCCTATCCCAGGCACAGTTTGTAGCTGTCTCTTTCCAAGTACGTGAAATAGTCAACACTGGTATTGGACTTAAGGTCACATTAGCAGACGGCCCTGTATAGAAGCAGTAGGTGCCTTGTGGGCCGGAATCCCGCATCAAGCTCTGTGTAAGGATATCTTTTGGGATGCAGCCATCCTGCACACAGTAGACATGACCAGGCTTAAGCTGTCGTGTGTGAAGAGGCTATATATATGTACAGGCTTGGCATGCTGGCCTGGTCCAGGACATCCTTGTTTGGCTCATGATCCTTTTAGGAAATGCCCAGGATTCAGCGTCAGCATGACAGATGGAAGTTATTGAGGTGGTGGTGTTGGTGCACAGAAGTTGTTCAGCTCTTTCTGCTGTAGAGAAGGATATTCTTTATGCAGGGTTTGTACACTCCGGTTTTGATGACTGTGTTGAGCTTATTTTTCCTCACCGTCTTGGACAGTTTGTCCATGGCAACGGCAGCTTTCCCTATCTGCCTGTTGAGCTCTTTGAGTTTAGGGACAGGTTGTTTGAGTGTCAGGTAGATGAATTCATTTGTCACTTAACAGGTTGTGATGCCAATTTTTTGTAATGCTAAGATAATACATCAGAATGGAGATGATAGTGATTCATTACTAAATTACTGCCCATTATACTAATGTAGAACAGTAGTGAAGATTCAGTTGACTTCTTATATTGCTGTTTCCATAACAAAGCTTTTTTGTGGAACTGGGTTGTTAGCCCAGTGTCTAACATCAAATCTGGAGGACCGGTGGATCGCACTTTGACAGGCCACCACCATATAACCTGCCTGGCTCAGGTGAATCTACCAGTACTTGAAGCTGCCACCAGCCTGTATGGGTCCTGAGATACAGAGCCTGCCTGATCACAACAAGGTAGCAATCCTTTGGGCACCTCTTTTTACAGATGGTCCAGGACAGGGATGATAGCAGTGATGTCAGAAATTCCTTTTCAGAATGAGACTTTGTCACATGTTTGTGACAGGACTGTGCTCTACACATTTCTTTTTCATAATGCTTCCTGGTGTCAGTCATTAAATCAGGCATGCACACCATTACTTTCTTCTTTCATCTTTTTCCCATGTGTTGACAGTGTCTCTCCCATATTAGGCAAAAATTGATTACCAGATCATGAAAATTCTAACATAATTATAATGTTGAATCAGTCCTTTCAATAGGGTGACCAATCACTATGGATTTCTTTTTTTTTTCTTCTTCTTTTTTTTACATCTGCATTAAATTGACTAATTATCCTTTACAGTAACAGTACTACCACCAACCAAATATTCAGTCAGAGAAAACGTACCTCTCCAGTGCCACCAACTGTTTGGCTGGAGACGTTTTTGTAGTTTAAGCAGGAAAACCCTATTTCCATGATGTATGAGATACAAGTGAAAACTTTAGGATTCCCTCTACATAATAAGCAGGAATGCATGACATTTGAGATCTTTTCTTCTTGTGCAACAGAAAATATGACCCTCTAAATCTGGTTACCATTCTGCCATTTCAGACATGGCAGACAACTCTCTTCATCACGCTCTCATACAAAAAAATTTTTTTTTACAGCTGAAGAAGTAACGGATATCAGTACTCAAAGTGCTGATTTTGATTTTGAATCTGCTGATTCACTGGATGGCTGGGAAAGTGATGACAAACTGGGTCGCATGTCAGACTTGACTCAGATGGGGGCGAGCATCCTTTACTACTCGTGCTAGTGATTGACATACTCATTACTGAAAGTGCTGCTGCTAGAGCTCGTGCGGCCTGTTACCTTCAAGTTCAAGTGAAATAACTTTAGAAGAATCGTAATCTCAAAATATGAATGTGGAAGAAAACATGCACTGACACTGACAGCCATTGCTGTCATGGCTAGAGGGAACGGTGGGAGTGTGTCAAGAATGCATGATAGAAAGGTCAGGATGTATATTTGTATAGGCCTTCAGCATTTTCACATTGCTGTGGGACTTCTTCTGAGTGTGTGTTTATAGTTTGGAGTTTGTGCAAGAGGGATTCATGACACTTGAACAGTTCCATGTGTGTTCACCCAAAACTGCCAGCAATTATCTAGCAGACTGTGTCAACATATCAGTGTGGTGAGTGCAGTGATTGATCAAGCAGATCTGGATTATGTGTTGTGCCCTGCTTCAGGCTCTAACATATGAAGAAAAACTGCTGAAACCAGCGAACAGCAGACAGTATGCTTTTATTCCATTTTATTTGTTTATTCTGGAAAACACATCATTCATCCAGATCAACAGACTGACTATGGTATTTTAAATGGGGGAAAAAATGTAACTCGTAGCGGTATGTTGGTAGTGTGTACAGTGTGTTAACGTATGTCAAATGCGCATATTTGGTAAATACTTACACTCTGCAAGAACCTGGTGTCCGAAATCCCCCAAAATGTGTTTCACAACTTTTGTTTTTCCACATAACATTTTGAAATAGCATGATTATAATTGATTTTGATTTAACTTAAAAGAGTAAGTGATATTAACTAAAAAAATAATTTTTTGTGGGGGTTTCTTGACTGGTTAAAGAGATGTGAATTTCTTAAAACAAACATTTAGAATTCCTTGTCTCATGGGAAATAAACCTTTATTTATGTATTGGCACTGAAAGTGTGTGTGTGTGTGTGTGTGTGTTCTCTTTTCAATAAAATGACTAGTCCTAGAGTTCAGAGTAGATGTTTGTTGAAAATGCCCTTTAGAATAAGAAAAAGTAACAAATTTTTCATCCCACGGGAAATACTGCACTTTTGATTGAGTTCAGTGTAGGGGGTTACGATAGATAGTGTGCATAGCTGTCATTTTAAAAACATCTGAGCTGGGCTCTTGCCAGTGATTTTGTGATATGCAGATCTGTAGACCATTGACTGATTGAGAAGTTTACAAGTTGGTAGTCTTTGGTCAGATTTTGATTGGTATTCTTCATGCTGCTTTTTACCACTTGCACAGGCAGCTTCTTCATTTGTGGCAGGATATTAAAGGGCTGACCTACATGTAATAATAGTAGTATGCCTGATTCCATCTCATTGCATAAAAGCAGTGAAAGCGATGGAAGAGACCTGTGGTTTATCATTTACAAACTCAGATACAGTCCAGACGAGGAGAAAAGTTGTCTCAAGCTCTCAGTGGTCCTTTGACATTGTTGACCTCATTTTTAAAAGCTGTGGCCATTTTGAATGAGCGTCAGTAAGGATTAAAAAAAAATTGTATCCTTCAAACTTTTCAAAGTCAGTGTGAACTATTGCCAAGGTCTTGTTGGTCACCACCAAGTGTGGAGAGGAGCTGTGGGTAATGTTTTGATGACACATAGGTAGTCATGATATTTCTTCACCCTTTCTTCAGTGTTTTGATCAATGTCTGACCACCAGGTGTGACTCTCACATTTGTAAGTTGTATGATATAATGATGATGATGCTAATAATGATAATAGTAATAATAATAATGATTTAATGATCATGATAATAAGTGTGATGATAATGGTGATGATGATGATGATGACGACAACAAAAATGTAATATACGACACATAGAATTTGTTTAAGCCTGTAGTGATATCTGCCATTTTCTCCTGCTGAACATGCTGTCAGGGAAGTCATCCACCGTTTTTTCCCATCAAGTTTTGTGTATCTATTCTGTTTTTTTGTGTGTGTACTTTTAGCCACTTAGCCAAAAATGTGCCTGTCTTGTTTCGTTATATGGAATACATCTTCTGATTCTATTTTTACATATTTCTGGTTCCCCCCCATGAGTGATGCCGGGGCTCTTTTTTTCTGTCGCTGTCTTTGATTCTTTCTTCTTCCTTTGCTGTCCATCATTTCTTCCTATCATTTTCTGCCGTGCTGGTCCATTTACCTGTATGTGTTCGATAAAGTCTTATGTATTTTCTCATAGGATTGATAATTGGGTACCTGTATTAATTGCATTTTTGGCTCTAGGGAAATGAGATATGCGGAAGCAATTTTGGGTAATTAAGGTCTGTTTTCATTATATGTTTTAATATGTTTTAGTGTCCTTAGTTATGTTTAAATTTGTATTCAGGTATGTTTTTAAATCCCCTGTGCGATAAATTGGACAGACTGGTCAATGCCAGGGGCATCTTTTAGATTATGTGCGCCAATGCATTGATATGCATACTCACTTTTCTTATCTTTTTTCCCAGTTGAAGTATTGTGTATGTTTTGAAACAGGTTATAGCCCTGACATGCGCAGTCGACTGGGCTTTAAACAGAAATAACAATAATGTATTTCTGGTTACTATTTGCTTGAACGCTGGCAGTCATTTTGATTTAGATTTCATTAGTATGTTTCCAGTGTTGAATATTGCAGAGCTGTTTAGTCTGTGTAGGCCTTTATTTTGCGATGCTTTAATTAAGTTTAAATTCTTTTTTTTAATCGGAAGTCAGCTGACTTGTAGACTAAACAAGGCAGTGCCGCTTCAGCCTACCAGCTGTGCACACCCTACATTGCATTTAATGAAAACCTCTAATTACAGACTATATTTTGAACTTAATATGGTGGCAGAGTGATCACATAATGATGGTAGTATGAAGTTAGAAAAGTTTTCATAGATTCTGTTCTTAAATAGGTAAGTGATATCACAAGATTTAGTTTGCGTAGGCCAAAAATCAGATGGAAAAGCTTCATACTATGTAAAGTTATGTTGTTTGAGTGTAGAATTGTGCAGAGCTATTGATTTTACACTTTTTCGTGAAATGTCTGACTGATCTATTGGCTATAGACTGGACAACTCCATGCCTATTCACCCTACAGCTGTGCACACCCTGTCAGCTGTGCACACCCTGTGTTGCAGTTAGCTCTGTTACCTTTGTTACCTAAGCTAGGCCTTCATGTTTGATTACAATTATCCACAATGTGTCAAATCATTACCCCCAAGCCCTTCAGCAGGGATTACAATGCCATGGTCCACCAGGGACCTTACCCTGGTTTACTGAGCCGGCTAGTGTCAAGGCTCTCAATTATTCATGTCAAAATATTTGTCTGTTTGCTGGTGGGTGGGAGCTCCAGCTCCACCCTGGTTAATCCATTCGGGACTGAGTCTACCATTGCTGTCTGCTCACTGTGGTCTACACCTGCCCTAAATTTTAAAGAAATATTTTCCATGATTGTCTTTGTTCTTTTGACCATCATTCCTAGTTCCTTCTACCAGTTTTTGTGTTTGGTGCATTCAGATCTGATTTCAAGCCAGTGTTCAACTTCCGATGAATTGTTGACAACATCAAATAGTTCATGACTGCATGTTAGCTTGGAATCCATAATCTGTCAAGGGATTCATTTGGCAGTTTGTTTTGTTTTTGTTTTGTTGTTGTTGTTGTTTGTCATTTTTGTGTTTGTTCTACCACAGGTGTATTTCAGTTTAGTTTGGTAAACAAAGATCAGAACAATGTAATCGCAGGGGGAAGTGTAGAGTAAACTGAGGAATCATTACATTGTAGCATTGCAGTATGTATAGTGATTATAAACCTACTGTTGAAAGAGACTTTCATTGTAGTTTTAATGTTGTATTATATTTTATAAACCTATTTTAAAGAGGGATTTCACTGTAGTTTGAAAAGTGAAGGGTCAGACTTACTGAGTTACTCAGTTGCGGGCTCACAGTCAGTCCACTCATAAGAATAACTTGTCAGCAGTCTCAGACTCAAAGGAGTTAAAATAGTCTTAAGGTTAAGTCTGGTCTGGTTATTGTTCTATTATGCAGTTCTAGAGTGATTAAAATTGAACAGTACCTTGCCTGCTATTTTGTGTAACTGATTGGAGCATTGTAGTAGCACTGTGAATATAACTATAAGACATTTTATGTGCACTGGACAAATACCGACTGAAAACATTTGCACCCGAACATTTGCCCACTTCACTGTTAGGGCTCACCCTTCCCCAGCAGGAACACACACACACACACACACACACAACGCGCACGCACGCACACGCGCGCGCGCGCACTGCAGATGCATACATACATATGTACACACACATGAAATGCATATGTACATGCTCGTGTGTGTGTGTGTGTGTGTGTGTGTGTGTGTGTGTGTGTGTGTGTGTGTGTGTAAGCATTTGAAAGAAAAAGAGGGAGAGAGAGAGAGTGTGTGTGTGTGTCCCTGTGTCTGTGCATAAAGAATCGGAAGTGGTTTCAGTACCAGCAAATTTATGGCATTAAATCCCATTACTAGCTCAAGCAAAAAAACAAAACAAATGAGAGGTGCAAAGATACAGAGCTGTCTGTAGTGTAACTGTAATATGTTATATGACAGCTGTCACTGATAACATTAACAGCTTCACACTGCTTGTCATACTTGTCAACTCACCAGGAGCAAAGAATGGAGAAAGGGCAGGGTCAAGCAAAAGGAGTTATTGTACATACATGTATTTATACATAAAGACATGACAAGGCTGGGGGAAGAGGATAGCATGTTGGTTAAAACACTCACTCCTGAAAGCTGAGCGTAAGCATGACTGAGCATGATTGCCAAATGGACGGTGACCAGACCTTTCTGCTAGCTTTTACATACTGCCACAATCCACCCAACTGTAAAGGGTGCCTGTCCCTCTTTAATTACTGTGCTGATAATGCAGGGGTGGCAAGTTTGATCCTTAAGTGGGCCTAGCATTATGGCATGCTAGCTGGCTCTTGTAATAGAGCCATGGACTTTTAGTTGGAAATACTGATAGATTCTGTCTACAACTAGTACAAGAGATTTTTGTTGTAATTTTGTGTCAACTGTTAATGTTTTAACGTTAACGCGTATGAACATGTGTACATGTACATGGTGTACACGTGCATGCACACACACACACACACACACACACAGACACACACACACACGCATGCACACACGCATGCACGCACGCACATATATATGCATGCACACATGCATGCACACACATAAAAAACTCATACAGACATACACAGACACACACACACACACACACACACCACACACACACACAACACACACACACACACACACACACACCAGCGAGCCCCCCCCCCCCCACACCCACACCACACAACACAGTAGAAAAGTTGTAGCCATTCAGAAAGGTTGACTTATCAATCCTGCTCCCTCAAGGCTCAACTTGTGTGATTTTTGTTTGTTAAACCAGACTATTGCGCAGGTTATTGTAATGTTGAGTTTATTTCTTTGCCTATCGCACATGGTAATGTGAAGTGATGTCAACTAGCACTAATAAAAAGTACCCTGAGTCTTCTTTACATGACAATGGCACAAGTTACCAAAAGTAGAACAGGAGATAGTGTGACGTTTACTTCAGTGTGGCTTTTTTGCCCAACCGTGGCAGGCATGTAATTTATTTGATGACAGACTATCAGCAATTCATGAGGCACAGCAAACGTCCTTGAAATGGTAGATGGGAAGATTGCCAACTTGGTGACATAGTCGTTTTGGTTCACCTGTTTTTGCCTGCTTGTCTTGTCTTGTGCAGTCTTTGACATTGTTCCATGAGAACTGAGCATTCGAACTATTGTCAGCATTGCCAAAACAACTTTGGAGAAGTGGGTGATTGGTTAGGTTAGAGGTGCAGCCAACATAATTTAAGATCAAGAATAGCGCAGCAGGTGTGGCTGTATGTTCAAAGATTAGTTTACTGTGCAATAGTACAGGAGGGTTAGTATTTCTGTTATGACTTTTAAGTGGAGAATGATCAGAAACCCTAAAACTAGATTTATGTAAACGTTCACAGAAATGAAAATGTGAAAAGTAGATAGTCCTTTTTTTAAAAATTCTTGTGTAGCACTATTTTCCAAGCTGATTTGAAATCACTGCACATCACACACAACGGACGCCTTAGTGGAACACAGAAAACTCAAGATGTTGGGCAAGCAGACCTCATTTCATTATGTTGTTGGGCGGTATGCGTCTGATGGGTGTGCATTTTGGGTGATTTCATGTTTTCATAAATCAGCCACTGATATAACTTACAGGATCTTTAATGTACATATTACTTATAAACTATTCTGCATGGATATGTAAGGGGTTTAGCCATCGGCAGGTCTGCACACTTGTTGATTTGGGAGATCGAAAAAATTTTCTCCCAAAGCAGATTGAGCCTAATATACCGTCTGATTGGAAGTCTTGACATTTAGTGTTTACCCACTTCGCTACTGCTCCCAGTAAACAGAGAGAGAGAGAGAGGAGTGGGGGGGGGGGGTCACCACATGTATAAAGCAGACATCACTGCCTCAATCTTTGGTGTTTGTGAATAAAATCTGAATAACTTCCTCCTTTTTGAAGAAAATTGCTGTTGATGGTCAACTTCCTGTGTTGTTATGCACAGGAGCTTCTCTCAGGCCCAGCGCATGTGATCTAGCCTTTGAAATACTTGAAAAATCAAGTAATTGTCAGTATTTCATCCGTCAGCATGGTATACTGGTCATTACTGCATTCTAACTTTTGTATGTTTTTAAAGATTCGGGTTGGCACTAATGGCAGTCTGGAGCTAGATGGGAAGCCAAATCTGGTGTAGTCACATTGCAGATATGGACTGTGTATACCACTCCATCTGTCCAGACCATTAATGTTTAAATAATGAAAAAAGAAAACCCAAGTAAAATGAAATTTGTATGTCATTCCACTCTTTGTCATCTTTTTGTTTTTAAAGGAAGATTATTTCATATAGGCCAGAGAGAGGTGTGTGTGTCTCTGTGTTTGTCGGTGTGTGTATATACATGTATGTGTGCCCTGTTTGTGGCAAACATTTGTGGGCAGTATTTTCTTAGGTCTGTATCATAGTGTATGGGTGAATCATTACCAAATTTTGTTCTAAGAAGTCACAAAAGTAGTAGTGTGGAAGGTAACATTCTTAGGTCATGTCATGTAGACCCCCCCCGAAAAAGTCAGGAATTTGAGCAACACCTTCAGTAATGCAAGTCGGGAAATTTGAGCAACACCGTCAGTGATGCACCTGTGAAGTAGTAGCTGGTTGAAGCTGAAAAATTTCATATTTTTGGCAGTTTTGATGAAATTTGAACTCGCATCCTTCCAGCTTTCAGTAGTTTGTCTGTTGCGTTAACCGCTGTACTAGTGCAACTGGTTGTTATTATTATTTTTCTTTTGTCTCTGTCTGTCTGTCTTCCTGTCGGCACACCACATCTCTCTCTCACAGCAAGAGGTGCTCAGAATATACCTGATGATGACTAGTATGGCACGTCATCTCACAATAGCCTTAATACCATTCACAAAAGCACAAAAGACCAAGGCAGAACACACACTTAAAGCAAACATGTCAACTCTACTACTATATTGAAAAGATTAACTTTAATAACACAGTGGTTGAGAGGCATTAAAAATAAATTATAATCATATATCCCTTTCATCTGTCAGTTGATCAGACAAACAAACTATAAATCCACGTAATATGTTGATTGATCAAACAAACAACAAACTATCTTTGCTTATTTTAACATATACAAACTCAGAAAAACACACACACTTTCTCTTGTACACAGTCATGCACACCCACACATAGTACAACACACACACACATAGTACAACACACACACACATACACACACACACACATACACACAACACACACAAACACACACACACACACACACACACACACACACACACACACACACACACACACACACACACACACACACGTTCACTCACATAAACACAGATTACAGTTGAAAAGGATGTCTTCAGAGTTTATACATGTGTATGTGCATGTAAGCTGTTTGTATCAGTAATGCTGAAGCCAAGTGTATTGTGTGTGTGTGTGTGTGTGTGTGTGAACAGTTCGGGTCAAGAGGTACAGCGAATCAGTGTCATCACAGCCCTGCCTGCCTTGCTCAAGGACTGCAATGAAGAATGTATGAAACGGGTTGTTCCCAAAGTGCGGGTGAGTCGGTATAAATTATTACTAGTCTAAATTGTAATAAACCATTGGTTACATTATCATTCTGTGGACCGAATGCAGTAGGTAACTGTGACTAACTTGTACACTTCTGAGTACATGTATATATATAACAGAAGAATGACTGCAAAACATCACATGAAAGCACACAGGTTGTGCGTGCATGCGTGTGGTGTGTGTGTGTGTGTGTGTGTGTGTGTGTCTCTCTCTTCTCTTCTACTCTCTCTCTCTCTCTCTCTCTCTATATATATATATATATACATGTGTATATATATATATATATATATATGCACATACACTCATGTGCAAATACACACATGCATGTGCACATGAACTCATTCATTATGTAGCATGCATCACGCTAACTCCTTGTTGTTTAGTTTTAGTTTTATACAAGGTGTGGAAAGACAAAAACACTACACTTGGCCCACAGGCACACAAATTTATGAAACTAAGCTGTCTGCCCTCGCTTGTATAGCATACAGTCATAAATTTGTGTGAATATATGGTCACGGCTACGAAATGGCGTCGAACGGGCCGCGGCGCTACTACCGAACTTTGGAGCTAAATTTACATACTGTATACCTCAAATATAGCCACAAATTTAATGTAACGTGAAAGTGAAAGACCTTTGCGCCTTGGTGCATTTTCCCCCACAGCAGCTGATAACAGTTCCGAAAATCAATCATTTTGTCATTTGTTTACACTATCGTCGGAGATAATTTCTGTGACACTTCAAAGAGTGTGTGCAATCGATTGAGCGATACACCGCAATGAGTACATGAAACTTTAATGTCTGGGAGTTGATCAACATTGAATTGAATGCATAAAGCCGTCATACTTCTACATCGGCAAATAGTGGGCGCAGGAAGTAGAAAATTGCCAAGCAAAGTCTGCTTTAGGTACATAACCGTTCGTTGTGAAATTTCCCTTGTGCGTAAGCATCGTCGATTTAGCACTAACTCAGGTAAAACCCACGAAGTAGAAATAATTGATTCTCTCACAAATGGATGTATTTTCGTTTGTCTAATTCAAAAGAGCGACGTGATATTTACAATATGCGCAGTCTGCCATGAAATTCAACTTCTGCTTTCTGTTGTGAACGCTGTGTTTTGTACTATTTTTTTCATGTGGACTGACACTTCAGCTTTCGCACGCTGACCGCACTGACTTGGTCGTTTCATTGATACGGCTTTGTGTCTTTTGCCATGTGAAGCGAAAATCGCTCTGTGGAATGGCAGGAAGGAAAAACAGCTGATCAAGTTTTTGTTGTGAATCATTTTCCCATGTTATGTACAACAGAATGTAGCTAGGATCGCTTGTTTTTTTCTGTTAATATGTTGATATGTCCGTTGCTGTCCTGTTACAGTTGTTATAACCGATAATTAACATCCCTTTAGCCTTATTCTTCGAACTTGCTGACTTAGTTCTTCAGTTTAGTGTTGGTTTTGCTTTGTGTTTGTAGGGACCGATCAGTCTGATTGTCATGATGGTGATGTACACCTGCGACTTTTTGATTTATTGTTTTCTAAGGCAGAAAATGTATAGTCATCATTTTTACATACATGAAGTTAATAAAAAGCACTGATTAATGATACTTGGTCCCTGCATGTATTGGCCTTATTGTTCATGGTCAGTGCATAACTTCACAGCAACAAAAATCGTACCAAACCAAACCACTGTTTACAAAAGCAATTTGATTTAAGAATAATGTTGAAAAAGAGTTTGTTGACATGCTGTTGCTCTTGGATTATTTCAATAATCATTTTAGGCTTTTTCATGGATTTTGGACAATGTTGTGTACTTCTCATGATATTCATAACATCACTCAGCATCTGCATGGTCTGAATTTTGTGAAGTTATGAACATATGATACTGATGTTATATTTTATAATACTAATGTTAAATCTATTAAAATGCCTTGTGCTGGTCAATACTGTTATTTTTGAGAATTTTGAATTGAAATAGTTTATGCCTTAAAATTTGCCAGCAACTTGCATGATGTACATAATCTCAGACAAAATGCAGTATAATCATCTGTTGTGATGTTATGAACAAAAATGCTTTTATCTTAAATACATACCTGCTATTGACTATAGTTTGTTTATAGCCTATTGGTACAGTTTGAAGTAAATAAATGCTTTTATCTTAAATACATACCTGCTATTGACTATGGTTTGTTTATAGCCTATTGGTACAGTTTGAAGTAAATCTTATATATACTACACACAGTGGCTTATGCTTTTTAAGTCTGCAGTGTTGCAAGAGATGTTGTTTTCTTTATGTGAAGTTACGAACATTTTATAGAAAACGATGCTTTTTTCTGAAATAACTTTTTATCAATCCCACAAGTATTCAAAACATGCAAATACAATCCCTGTAGCTGCTTTTTATCTGTTTTTATACAAAAATTCAACGATATATTTGCAGTTTTTCTCATATCTCCATCACGGAGAAATGCTTGACGGAATGGGAGGAGAACGCGAGACGGGGGCTGGCGGCAACCTCCGCCCTGGACTCATTCTTGGGCGGCCTAGGGGAAGCCCTGAAGGACCCCAACCAGCAGTCCTTCACGCTCCGCCAGGCGCCTGACCAGGCAACCATCGTGGCCTTTATCCAGGCCATGGCGCAGGGGCTCAGATCCGTGGCCGAATCGCAAGCACGCACGTATCTGAACGCCGTCATGGCGAGGCGGGATGCCATTCTCGCGGCATCCTCGGTTGCCACCTCACCGTCGGCAAGGGCCTCCTTGCGCGCGGTGCCCATCCAGCCGGGCTCCCTCTTCGGGAACCATGTTCAGGCCGTCCTGAAGCACCAGGCGGACATAAAAAGGGACCTCGCCCTCCATTCGAGGCCCTCTCGCCCTGCCGTGAAGCGCCCGGCTCCAGCGGCCTACCCGCCAAACAGGCCCACCCACACCAAGTTTCGGGCCGATCCCAGGCCCCAAGGGCACAGGAGACCGCAACAGCATTCGGGCAGGCCGGTGGCCCGGCCTAAGGCCCGCAGGCCGGCTCCCTCCCCATCACACTGCCCCCTCCTCAGGAGCACTTGTTCACGGACGCGTCCACCTCCGGGTGGGGAGCCCATGTCGGCACGCTGACAGCCGCAGGTCGGTGGTCGACCGACCTCATGCCCTGCCACATAAACATGTTGGAACTGGAGGCAGTTTGCCTGGCACTCGGGGAGTTTCTCCCCTTTCTGAAGGGAAAACATGTCCGCATCAACACGGACAACACCACAGTAGCTTGTTACATCAACAAGCAAGGGGGCGCCCGCTCCCACTCCTTGTCTCGGAGAGCGGAACAGCTCCTCATCTGGTGCGAGGAACACTCGATTCAGCTCTCAGCAAAGCATGTCCCGGGGAAGATCAACATACTTGCGGACTCTCTCAGCAGATCCCACATGATTCTTCCATCGGAATGGACACTGGTCCATGCAGTCCTGGAGCCAGTATGGGCAGCATGGTTCAAACCACACGTGGACCTCTTTGCCACCAGGTTCAATCACCGCCTCCCTTTGTACGTCTCTCCAGTTCCGGACCCAGCGGCCTGGGCTGTAGATGCCCTATCCATTCCATGGTCGAACCTCATCGGCTATGCCTTTCCCCCGTTCCCCATTATGGGGAAAGTGCTGAGGAAAGCCAGGGAGGACGCAGCGACATTAATCCTTGTCGCACCCAAATGGCCAGCACAGGCATGGTACCCAGAACTTCTGCACCTGTCCCATGTGCCGCCGCTAAAACTCGCGGTATCGAGCCGCTCCATCCTCCAACCCAGGTCAGGCATTCCGCACGGCAATCCAGACGTTCTAAACCTTCACGCCTGGATGCTGTGCGGGACTCGATGTCTTCATTAGGCCTGTCCCCGGCCGTAATCGGCCTTGTGCAGCAAGCTCACAGGCCGGGCACACAGGGGGTGTACAATGCCCACTGGAATGGCTGGGTCTCTTGGTGCACCTCAAATGAGGTGTCACCCCATTCACCCTCTCGCTTGCAGTTGGCCAACTACCTCGGCTTTCTGTCCACAGAGAAAAAGCTTTCCGCATCCTCAGTGAAGGTCCACAGGGCGGCCATCTGCACCACCATCCGTCAGTTGGGTGGTCCGTCCTTTGAGCACGATCCTCTATTGCGGAATCTCGTCAGAGGGGCTTCTCTCCAGGAAGCCAGGAACCCCCGCCGAACCCCGGCGTGGGATCTCTTTCTCGTCCTCTCATCCCTTAGACTCCCCCCTTACGAACCCATCAGGGAGTGTTCCCTGAAGTTCCTCTCTTTCAAGACGGCCTTTCTCGTCTCTCTCGCATCGGGGAGGCGCTGCAGCGAAGTGCACGCCCTTAGTGGTCTCCCCGGAGATGTTGCTCTCGAACCTGATGGCTCGATGTCTCTCCGCCTACTCCCGGAATTCTTGGCCAAGAACCAGTCTCCAGGTTCTCCTTCGCCGGCCATCCACATCCATCCCCTCACGTCTATCCTCGCTCCGGACGACGAGGATCGCACTCTCTGCCCGGTTCGCGCACTGCGAGCGTACAGAAAGCGGACGAAATCTTCTCGCCAGCAGCGGCGCCACCTTTTTCTCTCTTACAACGAAAACTATAGAAAGGACATTAGACGCACGTCCATCTCTCGATGGCTGAGGGAAGTCATCAAGGCTGCGTATGCCAGGTCGAGCGCCGAGCTAGCTGTCTTCTCCCCAAGGCCCCATGAGATCAGAGCATGGGCTTCTTCGCTGGCAGTCATCCACAATGCCAGCATCCAAAACGTCCTAGACGCCGCGTACTGGCGTTCCCCGGGCACTTTCATCCAGTTCTACCTGCGCGACGTCTCCCGTCTGCGCGAAGATGGGTCCAGGGGTATCGCTTCCGCTGTGGTGGCCCAACACCCCATCTCAGCCACACGCCCTGACTCCTGCCATTCCTCCAGGCGTTAACCAGGTAAGCCCTCCATCCGGGTAGTGCTATTCTGCATTTGTGAGCCACGGTATAGTATGTGTAATTAAAAGGAAATTTTCCTTCTAAAATTACGTTTAATCTAACATACTTACCGTGGCTCACGCAGAGTCCCTCCCGACCTCCCCGCCTTCCTGGTTCCTTCTAGCCACAGTCAGGGTCAAGGTCAAGGTCTCCTCGAAAAGAGGAAGAGCACCTGCGCATGCGCAAGACGTAGACACTCTCAGAGTTACTGTCCCTTCGGACTTTATTGTTACGAGGCAGAATTGGCAAACCGCTGCCGCTTATTGCATTTGTGAGCCACGGTAAGTATGTTAGATTAAACGTAATTTTAGAAGGAAAATTTCCTTTATGTACTAAAGAGATCTTTACTGAGTTTAGGCAATCATTATTCACATAAAAAGAAAGCAGTTATCATATGTGATGTTTGGTTCTTATTATTTCAAATGACAGATGGTTTGATGCCTTGTTTTGCTTTTTAGAGGAACGTTTAGTACAACTACAATATTATGTTGTGACTGTGGTGAAGTTATGAACTGGTATGTTAAGTTATGAACATTTTATAGAATAGCCAGTTTTCCCCCCTCATTATTACCCCTAAATGTATTTAAAACATGCTGATACAGTCCCCTGAGCTCTTGTACCCCTGTTTTTGTAAAAATGAATCAATACAAGTACTGTTTTCCTGAAGAAAAGGAAGATTCTCTCCAAGAATGTTGTGAAGTTCTGTACTAGAGAGATCTTTACTGAATTCAGCAAGCCACAATTCACTTAAAAAGAAACTGTCATGTGCAGCATTTTGGTTCTTCTTATTTCAAGTGAAAGATAGTTTTAAGTCAAGGTTTGCGCCTTAGAGGATGCTGCAGTACAATATTTTGTTGTGACTGTTGTGAAGTTATGTACATATGACTATTTGGGTGCTGTTCTGGTATGTGTTCATGTAATATTTTCATTTTCATAGCCTGATTTTGTGTGCAACATGTCTTTTTAGTTACTCGTAGGCTATTTTGCTCAACAATAAAAATTTTCAGCTTTTGAGATCTTTTAAATGTTGGAAGTGAGTGGACATTCCAGTAACGTACATATAGTAAGCCTTAATATGAAAACATTCACAATTAGGCATTACCTGAGTGCTTCGCATAATTATTTTGTCAGCTCTCTTTACACTGCTTGTCTTCAAAACAGCAGAAGTTTGTTTTATCTTCCGTGGTACAGCTTTAAAATTTACACACTAAAGAATTGTTGTGAAGTTATATACAAAATCTTCTCCTTTTATTTTCTTGTATTTAGTGTGTTTGATTTTCCTGTCCTGCCTTCAGATGTATGAACTGGACCTGCTGTTAATGTGTTCACATTATTTTGAGCAAAGTATCTGTTCCTTCTCAGGTTCTTTTCTTTACAAGGTTTGTGACATCGTATGATGTTATGTACAAAGGAACATCATATTGTCTCTGTTTGCAGGAGTGATAAATGTCCGATTGACTTGCAAGTTGGATTATTTGTCATGGTGTTTGTCCTGCTGTTTGGTTTACACACTATTTTTCCATAGACAGATGTTTCATTTTGTTGCTTATGTGTCACACTTTTTAGACACCATTTCGTAGCCATGACCATATATCAGTTGATATATTCTTAGCATGCTTGTTTTTATGCTGATGTTTAGTTAGCTTTGGAAATAAACCTCATAAGAAAGATGGGATGTGTCCCATTACTTCCGAACCTTAGGTTTTGTTACCATTTTTTGCATATGATTTGTGTTAATATATTTGGTCTATTTGATACATTTTGCATATAAAGGGTTAAGAAGAAATCGAAGCAAAGGTTAGATTTCTATAGAACCTGTGAGCAAGTTGCTGTTCACTCTTATAAAGGCAAAGAACAGGGTATTGAAGGCATTAGTTATAGTAAGTTAGACCTATAATAACACACCCCTGATTAACTAACCAGAAAGCTTAGCAGTTGTTGGGAGGATAAAGGGGTGAACAAAGACTTGAGCTGGGTTGTTTGGACACTCACTGCTTGTGGCTGAAAGGGACTGCTTATACAGGAGACTTTTGAAGTGTTTTGACTATTTCGGGTTAACCCTCCTCTTGACTCTTGGCTCTGTGTCATTGTTTGAATATTGACTGGGATCTCTTGTCAGTCATTGACTGGAATTGATTGTCAATCAGTTGGCCATGCAGATTGTTTGATTAACATGTCCAAACAACACCATGCTTTGTTTGGGGAAAAGGTTTGCGTAAAACAGGCTTCGTGTGGTCGTAACTGATTTCTTTGGTTTTGAATTTTGAAACGGTCAGGTTGACCTTTCAGAGTCATATTTGCTAGTTTTTGTTAGCTTTGGGTTATGTCATGACACCATTCATTTCAAACTTTTGGCAAAATCAAGAATTGGCATATATATATATTCTCTGACATCTTAACATTATTCTGGTTTAGTGTTGAAACTTGACACAGTCAAGGATGCATGCTTGTGTTTAAAATAAAACGGGTGCAAACATTTTTTCAAGGATAGCTTGGTTATCTTTTCAAGCAAATAAGCAGAATAAGTTGTGGACAGAAATGTGTGAAAAATAGCCAGACAGACTGGAAGATTGTGGATGTTTTCAATCCCCACCGGCTTCTACTCAGAGTTGAGCTTGCCATGGGCTTGTTGGGAAGACATGGACATGCAGTTAAGCATTGTCCGCTTCACAGGTACATCATTGACCGATTGAAAATGTAACACTGCAGGGCCTGGTTGACACCAGGATATGAACTCCATTTCATCATCACTATCATCCCCTTTCTCATCATTGTAGCTTCATGAAAAATGGTCCCAGATTCTACAGCTCTTCTCACCCTCTTGAGAAGCCAAAGTTCTGTTTGTGGCAAGTACATGTTTAAAAAAAAAAAAAAGCCACAGCAAGAAAAAGCTTGTCCATGACAAAATGTTGGTTGAAAAATCTGTTAGTTTTAAAAACAATATGCACATGCCTCGATGTAATAGTAATAATAATAATAATAATAATAATAGTGCATTTATTAGAGCGCTTTCCGAAACCTCAAAGCGCTTTACATCAGTAAACCATACATATATAAACCAAATAACAGGCTACAATACAAACAAACTCATCAAAAACTATCCACAGGAAATCAACAACCACACAGACACACCAAATAATCTCTCTCCCTCTCACCCCCTCCCCGCCCACCCCTCTCCCCCCATTTTCAAACACACACACACACAACACCCACACACACACAGCCACACATCACACACACACACACACACACACACACACACACACACCACACACACACACACACACACACACACACACACACACACACACACACACACACACACACACACACACACACACACACACACACACACACACACACACACACGCACACACACACACACACACACACTGGCATACACCCCATTGTGCACAATTTCATCCAGAATGTCAAGCAGGATCAACCCACTAGCCAAAATCAGGAAAAACACTGTTTAAAGAAGTAAGTTTTTAAACTTGTTTTGAAAGATGGTAGAGTGGCGGACGGACTGAGGCAAGAAGTTCCATGTCTGAACAGCAAAAACTGCAAAGGCTCGACCACCGTGAGTTTCTCTGTTATATTTTGGCACACGAAACTTCTTGTCATCCACAGAAGAGCGGAGTGATCGAGAAGGTACGTAGACAGTCAAGAGTTCAGAGAGATAGTCAGGAGCAGTTCCAGAAATGATGTGATAGCAAAGGCAGCAAATCTTGTATTTTATTCTTTGTTCAACCGGGAGCCAGTGCAGTGTCTGAAACAGGGGTGTGCAGTGCTGTGACCTACGTGCCTTGAAGATGAGTTTAGCTGCAGAGTTCTGAACTTGTTGCAAATGTTTGAGATGTTTCTGAGGGCAACCCGCAAGGAGTGAATTGCAATAATCTAACCTAGACAGAATGCATGCAGTAACTAACGTCTTGGTTGCGTCTAATGTAAGGTAGTGTCTAATAGAATTAATGCGTCTAAGTTCGATGTATGCAGCCTGACATGTTTTGATGATGTGCTGGTGCATGGAGAGATTATGGTCAAAGACAAAACCGAGGTCACGAACGCAATCAGAAAAAGCAATAGCGGTATTACCGACAGTAATAGTGGAAGGCAGAGAAGAAAGATCTGCAGGCAATGGAGAAACACGAAGGGCTTCAGTCTTGTCATCATTCAACTTAAGTCGATTTTCATACATCCAGGATTTTACTTCAGAAACGCAGTTCTGAAGAGACTGAACTAGATGATCGTAGTTAGAAGGAGAATCAGTATGATTGAGCTGGGTATCGTCCGCATACATTTCATGACGGATGGAATGTGAGTCAATAAGGTGGGTCAGAGGAGAAGTATACAATATGAAAAGCACAGGACCCAGAACAGAGCCTTGAGGCACGCCAAAATCCAAAGGCAGCTCAGAAGATTTGTTTCCGTCGACAAGTACGGTTTGCTTTCTTTCTGAAAGATAAGATCGAAACCAGTGTAAAGCAGATTTTTGAATTCCAAAGTTGTTTTCCAAACGGGAAAGCAAAATTTCATGGTCAATAGTATCGAAAGCAGCTGAAAGATCCAAAAGGAGAAGAATAGAAATTTTGTTTTGATCCAGGGAGGTCAAAAGATCATTGAGAATACGAAGCAGAACAGTTTCTGTGCTGTGCCCTGGCCTGTAAGCGGATTGGTGAGGACTAAGGAGGTTATGGGATGAGAGATAGGAGAAAAGCTGGTCTAGAATCAGACGTTCAAGCAGTTTAGAAAGAAATGGAAGATTGGAAATCGGTCTGTAATTTTTCAGGTCATTTTTGTTGAGGTTAGATTTTTTCAGCAAGGGCTTAACAATGGCAGTCTTAAATTCACGGGGAACAATTCCAGTGGTAATAGACTGATTCATGATGTTTGTAATGGTCGGCAAGAGAAGATCCACATGTTGAAAGAGAAGTTTGGTTGGAATGGGATCAAGTTCACATGATTTAGGGGGAGTCTTAAGAATGGTCTTCCGGACAAGGTCTTCAGAAACTGGAATGAAATTTACAAGTGGTGAGCCAGAAAACGACACAGTGTTTGAACCAGTACTTTGAAATGGTGGAAAACTGTCACGGATCTTGAGAATTTTCTTATGGAAAAAATCGGCAAAAATGTGTGGGAGCAGTTTGACATCGGACACAGTGGGAAGAGACACAGGTTTGATTTTTCCAAGAAGCGAGGACATATTGTGAAAGAGTTGTTTACAAGTGGTAGAACTGGACACTAGCGAAGAATAAAAAGCTGTTTTCGCGTCGTGTACGCAATCTGCAACCGTTTGCTTTGCTGCGTCATAGATTTGTTTGTGTACTGTTAACCGTGATGACTGCCAACAGCGCTCGGCACGCCTACGCTCTCTCTTCAGCTGACGAAGCTGATCAGCGACAGCGCCGTACCACGGGGTAGGCTTTCCGTCCCGGACTTTTCGTTGACGTACAGGCGCATGCTTGTCAAAAACAGCGGCAAGGGAACTGTTCAAATCGGACACTGACATAACGGTGGTCACAGACTGAGAAAGATCATCAGCGAACTTGTCTTGGTCAATTTTACTAATAGAGCGAGTGGACACAAGCTTTGCTTTACGTTTAGGCTTTTCAGCTGCTAGATAAGACAAAATTGAAAAATGGTCAGAAGAAAGATCATGATGGACACGAGTTGACAAAACAAGGTTATCGTCATCTCTACATATGACAAGGTCGAGAGTATTTCCACAGCTCTGCGTGGGTCCACTAACAGTCTGATAAATAGTATTGATCTTGATTGCCGACATTCACTACCCACCAACGACAGAATATGCGGACTGTGGATTATCATGCCTGCATGCATGGTGTTGCCAAACAGTCCAAGCAATATGCATACTTTTATTACATGTCCTCATTTAAGCACATATAAACAGGATTGAGTGTTTCAGGTGACCAAAGGGTAAACTGTCATTAGTTCCAGGCTAAAAAGCACTTCCATATACAAGAGCAGCCCCTGAGTCCCCAGTTTTGAAATATGATGTAGAAAAATCTTAGATTGAGGCACTTCTATTTTTGGATGCTGTGAAAATTGGTGTGAATGAGACAGGAAGTAGTAAGTACCCTGATGAGAATTGAATGTTTTTCTTGGCTACCCGGATGTCAGTAACTTGCTGTGCATGTTTAATCATAATGTTTACTAGTTTAACACTTTGAGTCTCATTCATCTCAGTTTTGACAGAGCCTAATAAGAAGCCTTTTGCTGTTGGTGACATGAACTAGGACATTCCCATGATTACTGTCATTAATCTGATTCACAGATAAGGTGCTCTGGTTTTAAGGTGATGGGGTTTTAAGATAAAAATATCATTGTCTTATAGTCTGAAAATTATGATACCTGTAGATGAAGAGGCTGGTCACCATTAAGTCATGAACTCATTACCAATTGTCATCTGATATGATTATGATCCTGTTATGGTGTGCAGGAGGTGCTGCATGTTGCCCAGCAGGACATGCAGCTGGCAGCATCAATCGCTTTCTTGAAGATACTGCAGAACAAGCTGGTGACACTAGATGTCTACACGAACACTTTCCTCAAAACCATTGTCACTTGTGTCGACAACAAAGATCAAGGTGAGCCTTCCAGATATCTAAAACAAGTGTGACTGCCCACATTCAAGCAAATAGGAACCAGAAAAAAACATGAAAAAAGAATCAGAACACGTATTTGATACACCCAGACAAGACAGGCGCGAATTTTCAGCCAACTGGCGTTTGTCAAGCATAGATGTAAGATCGCAAACAAACACACACCAAATATAAAAATTAGGAGAAAAGACTGAAACTGTCCTGCTGCTTCATCCTTTTCTCTCAATGGATGAAGGAGCAGGGAAAATTGTATTTTTCTCGTAATTTTTTTATTTGGGGTTTGTTCGTTTGTGATTTTACATCTACGTCATACTTTTGTCCCTCTAGACAAAGCAGCAGGGATGTTTTAGTCTTTTTCTCCAAATTGGGGTTTGTTTGTTTGTGATCTTATGTCTACATTTGACAAAGGCCAGTTGGATGAATATTGCGCCTGTCTTGCCTGGTTGTATTAAATACACGTTCCAATTCGTTTTTCATGTTTTTTCTGGTTCCTTCCACTTATCTGTTCCTAGGACCACTGGACTGGTTCACTTGTGTTGGAATTAATCTGCTCTTGAATTGACATCTGTTAGGTTTTTAGGTTTTTTTAGGTTTTATTGCTAAGATAGACAATTGAAGGTGAGATGTTAGAAGAAGATTAGTCAAAAAACAAGGAACTGTACTCACCATGTGTGGAATGACACAACAAACAGTATGGAGTGACGTATGCAACATGCTTCAACATGTTGATCTGCTGTGGGCAAATAAACGGATGAAACTCATATGTGCAGAATCCATTTAAGTGCAGGCAGCCAATTTTTACTGTCTTCAGAGATCCTCATCTCCTAAAGAGAATGTCATATCTCTGCTACATTCAGTGATTAGTGTGTATCATGTACTATGATGTAATTACTGCTCAGCAGATGTTGAGAGTTCATATCTAGTTTCCCTGTCCAAAAATTGACTTTGTGACTCTGTAGACATGGAAAAGTTCATATTTGACAATAATATTGATGGACTCTTGTGACCCTGTCCCATGATCTAGCTCTAGTAGTCGGCTGGGCTATAAACAATATGAACTTGAACTTTGAATTCCAGAGTCTCCTGAATCTTTGATGTACAGATGCAATCCACACACACATCCCTCTCTCGTGCGATCAAGATCTCTGTGCTCCACCAGAGATCCTGCATCCAAAAGTGGACATTGTCAGTCCCTAAGCTGAACTTCTGATAGCAAGGGGTGCTTAGCTGTTTATCATATTATTTGTGGACAGAATTTGGAATTTGTAGGAATGGCAAGGATTGGCACTTCTGGTGACAGAAAGGGCTTAGTCATTTTATTATCCTGTGATGGGAATGGCAATGATTGGAACCTCAAATGGCTAAAAGGGCTCAGTCTTTATTATATTATTCTGTGATGGGAATGGTATGGACTGGAACTCCTGATGACAGAAAGGGTTCAATTATCATATTATCCTGTGATGGGATTGGCAGGGAATCGAACACCTGATGGCAGAAGGGGATCAGTCATTTTCATGTCATCCTGTGATGGAATGGCAGGGACTGGAACTTCTGATAGCAGAAGGGGATCAGTCATTGTCATATTATCCTGTGATGGGAATGGCACGGACTGGAACTTCTGATAGCAGAAGGGGGTCAGTCACTGTCATATTATCCTGTGATGGGAATGGCAGGGATTGGAATTACTGATCGCACAAAGTGCTTAGTCTTTATTGTAGTTTTATTATCCTATGATGGGCTTGGCAGGAATTGGAATTTGTGGTGACAAAAAAGTGCTTAGTTATCATATCATATGTGATAGGAATGGCAAGAATTGAAAGTTCTGATGGTAAAAAAAACTTTTTGGTTATGTTGTCTTGTGATGGGAATGGCAGAGATTGGAACTTCTTGTGGCAAGCCTTTATCACATTATCCTGTGACTGGAATGAGAAGAATTATGCAGGTAAATGAAGATTTGGAAAATACCTTGGCACAGTGGTTAATCTTCGATTGAATTTAACCTTTTTTTTAAAACCTGTATTCTGCTTAGAGATCTTCAGTGTGCACAGAGCATATTGAAATTAGGGGACTGAATGTATTTTTGTTTGGAAGATGAAGGCATTCAGATTATCACTTTGACTCAAGTGGGGAATGAGATAAAAATTGGAGTAGGTAATGTTACAAAGTGACCGAAGAAAGTGAGATTGTTCTGTAGCTGTAGTGTATAAATTCATTCATGATTGATGATTTGTTTTGGACATCCTTTTAATGAAATTGTAATCATATTTAAAGGCAAGCCTATATTTGAGAATATTAATGTGTTGCAGAGGCAGCGGCGGCCTGGCTCAGCACGTTGCTGGATGTCATCGACCTGTTGCCCACCGATGTCATCAAAAGTGATGTAAGTTGCATGTCATTGGTATTTACCCCTTGAATGTCGAGCGCATTTCTTTGGTATCTGGAAGCTTTGTAATCCAGATACCATTAAAAAAAATCATGTCAGTTGCATTTTGTGTTTCTTTGTGAGTATGATACAAACAGAAAGCAGAAATAAAGGGCAAGAGCTAAATAGTAAGAAGGCTGAAGTCAGTGGTAATCAGTAAAAAATAAGAAATCCCGTCATGTGAAATAACAACAAAGGCATACCATTAAGACACGTTGATGAGTTCAAATATCTGGGAACAGTCATCTCATCAGGTGGCAGATGTACATTTGAAATATCCAGTAGAATGAGCCAAGCTAAAACAACATTCAAGAAAACAGAGTTCTTGCCAACAAATGCCTATCAGTTGACATCAGCAAGATAGTTTTTCAGTGTTATATAGAACCAGTACTGTTGTACAGATGCGAAGCCTTGAGAAGTCAACAAGCAAAGTCAGAACTAGATTGAGGAAGCTGAAAAGTGTTTAATTAGAAGACTATTAATGAGACAATCTTGAAAGAAGCAAACACGAATAAAACACTGATGAAGATCAGGAAAAGGCAAGCAACATTTACACATGTTTGTAAACAAGGTAACTGATGACTGGGTCTGAATGGGTCATGCAACGCATGGACAGCCCCCATTTGCCGAAGAAATGACTGTTGATTGGCATCAGGGAGCTTGGGAGGTGAGTGTCCTGAGAGTGCAAGGCATTGGTGCTCCAGGTCCCATCTGCGCCTTGTGGTGTTTCTTGTTAACTACAGGACATTTTATGAGGCAAGACAAATTTGAGCACCTAGTCACAACAGGAAAGCTGGAGGGAAAAATAGAACCAGTTAGACCTTGGGAGAAAATATTAAAAAGTTTTGCAGAGTTTTGGGGGACAAAAAGGGTAGGAGATATCTCTTGCAGCGATAAAATACAGATTTGTATAAAGGCCATGATTGCTAAAGCCATGCAGCGAGAGATATGATGATGATGCTGTGATATTACAGTACAAGGGAACACCATATTTTCTCTGTTTCAAGGAGTAGTAAATGTCCAATTGACTTGCAAGTTGGATTAGCTGACATGGTTTTTGTCCTGCTGTTTGATTTGCACAATATTCTTCCATAGAAAGGTGTTTCATGTTGTTGCTTATCTCAGTTTCTAGAGACTATTTAGTTGTCATGACCTTACATGGACAATCAGACTTAAAATATGTATGGTATAGATATGAACAACTTGGAAACCATAAAAAACGATGTGTGCACAGGCATGCACACACGCACGCATGTGCCTACATGTACAAACGTATACACACACACATGCTCATGCACATACACACACACATGCACACACCAGAATATTCCTTTTATATTCCTTTTTGCATAGTTTTACTTTTTTGTGTGTGTTTTTTTTTTTGTTCATTTCTTTTCCAGCAAAGCAGTCTGTGTTAATAGTCTGGCTTAATGTGTATTGCAGTTTTCTGATTTGAAACCAGAAACATGAAAATAGAATGAGAATGCACGTTTAATTGATGGAACAAGACAGACTGATGAGGAGCTACTGTCTGTAAATCAGAGGTTTGATTGTCTTACTCAAGGTATACTTTATTTACATGTGTGAACTGTTTTTCAGCTCCTGGGCATTGCAATCAGTAAGGGTCAGCTACAGCAGCCAGTGCCGGTCAGGTTGTCCTGCTGTAAAATACTAGGCAAGATTGCCACCAAGTTTGAGCCATTGCTGTAAGTATTGGGTATTTGATGTCGGTATGCATTTGGAATTGTGCATATACTGTAAAGGCTGGACAGCAAAGTCACCAAGTTTGAGTCTTTTCTATGAGCAGTGATTTTCTTGGGCACTTCACTTCATTTGTGTAATAAAAATGATAAATCATTTTTGAGTAGCACTATTCTAATTTACTAGACACAAGTGTTACATGCACGTACAGTCCACGTACACACAGACATGTCGCACACACACACCACACACACCACACACACACACACACACACACACACACACACACACACACACACGTATACACACACACACAGTATACATGCTATCTGTACTTGTGTGAGACTCCGGTAAAAACAGCAATTTTGAGATTTTTTCCTATATGAATTCTACATCTTCAGATTTAATAAATCCTGACAGATGCATCATTGAGGGTGTTGTTCAAATGCTCTAATTCAGCGCAACAGGCATTGGTTTCTCTCAGGCCTGGTTTGACAGAAGGATATATTATGAAAGAAGTGTAGAGTACAGCCCTGTCACACAGTCTCAATCCAGAATGGACCTTCATAACATCATATTATCTCCCATCATCATGCATCATCGCAGCATTATGAAATTTTCTCTCAGATTCTGTGACTTCTGAAGTGGCTTAGAAGATGGGACAGGAAAAACAATGGTCAACTACCACAAACACATAACACTAATCAGTCAACTACCACAAACACATAACCAATCAAATCATGAAGTAAAATTTGAAACTGATGAAACAAATCTTTCCTTTGCTCTTTTTCTCATGGGAAATGGTACAGATATATGTATATTACCAGACTTAAAACTTTTTAATCAGTGTAGATTTTTCTCAGATTGAGTTATTGTTAGCTTAGCAGCTCAGATGTACATAATCCCCAAAAGTAATATAGATGAATACTTTTTTTTTTTTTTTTTTTTTTTTTTTAGGCATTATTTTATCATATTGAAAAAATCAAAATCTCATGACATTTGTAAAATATCTATTATTATCCTATGATTTTTTTTAACAAACAGCTGGTTAGACATTGTTTGCAAAATGATCAGTGATAATGTGGCTTGTATGGGTTTTCCAGGATCAAGAAGGATATCCTTCCTGTGGTTCAGCAGCTCTGTCAAGACGTGGAACATGAGGTTCGAGCCTGCATGTGCTACCAGCTTGACTCGGTTGCTCGGGGATTAGGGTGGGTGTTGACTTGATATTCATTCATTATTTGCCATGTGTGTCTTTGAATGACAAAGTATTGGGTTGGGTGTATGATGAACACCCACCACTTTCACTGTATTGGGGGGAAAAAAGGAAAAAGTTATTTCTGGATGTTAAGTTTTTTCTTTTTGGTTGATCGATTAATTGAATGGTTGGGTTAGTGTATTTAATAGTAACTGGTTGGTTTATTGACTGGTTTGTTTTGTGTATGTGGAAGTTGATTGGTTGGTTACATGTGTATGGTGGTTGACTAATTCGTTTTATGTATGTGATTGTTGATTGGTTGGTTTTGTGTATGTGGTATTTGATTGGTTGGTTATATGTGTGGTTTATGTATGTGATTGTTATTGGTTGGTTTTGTGTATGTGGTATTTGATTGGTTGGTTATATGTATGTGTGGCAGTTGACTGGTTTGTTTTGTGTATGTGGTAGTTGATTGGTTGGTTATGTGTGTGGTAGTTGACTGGTTTGTTTTGTGTATATGGTAGTTGACTGGTTTGTGTATGTGGTTGTTGGTTGGTTATATGTGTGGTAGCTGACTGATTTGTTTGTGTATGTGGTAGTTTGTTGGTTATATGTGTGGTAGTTGATTGGTTGGTTATGTATGTGGTAGTTGATTGGTTGTATGTGTGGTAGTTGACTGGTTTGTTTTCTGTATGTTATTGGTTGGTTATGTGTGGTATTGACTGGTTTGTTTTGTGTATGTGGAAGTTGATTGGTTGGTTACATGTGTGTGGTGGTTGACTGATTTCGTTTTATGTATGTGATTGTTGATTGGTTGGTTACATGTGTGTGGTAGTTGACTGGTTTGTTTTGTGTATGTGGTTGTTTACTGATTGGTTATGTGTTTGTGGTTAGTTGACTGATTAGTGTAGTGTTTGTGGTAGTTGTTTGGTTGGTTTCAGGTTCGTAGTAGCTGATTGATTGGTTTCGTGTTTGTGGTAGTTAATTAGTTTTTGTGTATTTGGTAGTTGACTGGTTTTGTGCATGTTGTAGTTGATTGGGTGTGTGTATGTGTGTGTGTCTCTGTCTCTGTTTGGGAGGGGAGAGATGTACATGTATATATTCATGTCTAAGTGATTTTTAGAGTGCACTTGAGCCATTTGCTGCACTGTTGACATGCGTCGTTTGTCATGATGCAACAGTTGTAAACTAAATGTGTTGTCTTATAATGTACATTAGATTATGTTAATGTTTTGGTCAGCACTGTAGAAACATAAATTGCTAAGTTAGAAGATTTGACTCCTTGGCAGCTCTGTTTTGAGTACTGCATATCAGATACTTAGTCTTCACTTTTATTGTTAGAGAAACTGAGAAAATTTTTGCGAAAAGTGAACTAAGTTTTAGTGTTTTGCAACAATGGCAGAGCCAAATAAACATTTACATTTGAAACATTGGAAGAAATTTTTCACAGTACATACAGTGGTGGTGAAGGTCTTTGTCCTGACAAAGTTGAATGTCGTGAATTTGGTGCCACCAGTGATCCAGATTTTGATCTGAAAGAAGCACAGCTGGATGCTGATGCTGATGAAGATTATCATCCTCTGCCATGTGTTTGTGTGAAAACTTGGTTCAGTATTTGTGTGAAAGCTTGGTTCAGTATTTGTGATCTAGATTATAACAGAAAGAATTTTTGCTCATTATAACAGAAAGAATCTTTGCTCATTTCTGTGTCATTTGAGGTGTACTTTTAAGATGTAATCTGCAATAGTTTTGGAGATGTGAGTGAAATAAAATGCAGGTGAAATTTTTCAATTTTCGTGGAAATTTTCTCAGCTTGTAGTGCAATTAGGAGCATTAGCAGCTAAAGCTTAAGTTAGGTTTGATGAAAAAGAAAATCCTGATGAAGACTTTTTATTAAAAAAAATTTGCCCAGACATGAGACGTTTCCTATTATTGTTGGTCAGTGATTGTAAAAAGTTTAGTAATAATATGTAGCATTCGCATGTTTGTCCTGCAGACTGGAGAACACAAAAGATATAATACTTCCAGAGGTGATGGAGCTCATAAATGATGAAGAAAGCCATGTACGCATCACTGCCCTGGACACTGTTGTCAACATACTGTCCATGCTAGATGATGGTCAGTGGGCACTGTGTATTGTGGAAAGTGTGTTGGTGTGTCAGTGTGGGTGGCTAGGTGGGTGTGCATGTTGTATTTGTATGCTTTGTGAATCACTGGCCTGGATACTGTTATACTGTTATAATATGTGCTAAATAACAGTCAGTGAGCGCATTTTATACTGAAAAGAGCATGACAGTGTGTGTGTGTGGGATGTGTGCAATTTTTGTGTGAATTATACATGTTGAACTTGTTTACATTTGTTACAAGATTAAAATCTGTCTTGCCACATTTCTTATGAGATTAAAATCTGTCTTACCATTTCACCCATTCAAGTTAAATGCCTTCATGGTTTGATTAGTTCGACTCAGCATCCATTTAACTTACATGATGGTGCTCTGCATATGAGAGTGCATGTGAAAGTGTTGCTGTAATAATGGCATGGTATTGCCATGATAGAACGTTCTACTTTGAATGTTCTCGTATTTAATTATGCTGGGTTTGTGTTTATGGTTTGCTTAGAGTGAGGCAGTGTGATAGGAGCTGAATGGATGCACATTTTCAGTTTCATGATTAGCTTAATAAAGAAGTATTGTATTGTATTGTGTAATTGCAGAGGTCAAGGTGTCAACGGTCATACCATTTGTGTGCAAAATGTGTCAGAAAGCCATGCAGGCAGAAGACAGGACACTGCCAGCAGTGGCCAAACACTTGGGAAAACTTGTCATGGGCTGCAGAGTGAGTTTGAGTTATATTGTTGACCCTTCCTTCATATGTCGCTCTGATCTGTAGTTTGGTAGAAAGTGTCTGGTTGAGGCTTAATACTAGGCTGTTAAAACAGAAATGTGATATAGCTCATGAAAACTAGGTTAAAGGCGTTACCAGATATTTCTTGAAACACTATAATAGCATGGCAGCCAGTTGTATTTTACACAGTGATCAATTGTAATTTGAATGGTTAAAAGCAGTTACACCATGTCTCTCTTGTGCATCGTTACATCACTTCTGTTTTGTGCATATTCCTATGTAAATTACGAACTATTGAAAAATGTAAATAGATAACCGGTATTTTAAATGATGAATGTAAAATAGATATATCGGTATTCTGGCATGTGCATATTTGTTTCTTTGTGAATTATGAGTATTTGGAAAATGTACGAAAAATGTTTCCTTCGAATTGATTTTTGTGTGCCACTTTGCAAACGTTTGTTTTTAAGCTAATTTACTTTATTATATTGGAGTCCAGGAGATAATACCAAAAATCAGATTGACTACATCCTGATCAACAAAAGATTTAGAAATTCTTTACTGTCAGCAAAAACACTACCAGGCACGGACTGCAACAGTGACCACAATCCTGTAGTGGGAAGGTTTAGGCTGAAATTAAGAAAAAAGAAACAGACCAAAAGCAACATCAAATTAAACCTTGGACTCTTACAGATGAGGTAATAACGTAAAAAGTTTCCTGTACATGTTCAAAACAAATTGAGTGCTCTGGAAGACATTGGTGACAGTGAGGAACAATGGACAAAAGTTGAGAAATTTGATAAATGAAGCTTGTGAAGAAATCCCTAAGGCAGATAGAAATGCAAAAAAAGAGCTGGATGACTAATGAAATTTTGGGCTTGATGGAGGAAAGGAGGAAGGCAAAGAGAAACGAGGAAATATACAGGAAGGTAAACAAAGAAATCAGGAATAGGTGCAATGAAGCTAAGGAAGCTTGGGTGAAAACAAAATGCAAAGAAATAGAAGACCGACACAAAACGGATCCTCAGGGTATGTACAGACGAATTGAAGAAATTGTCCACAGGAAAAATACATGCACATCAACTGGTTGCTTAAAATCGAAAGATGGCACGCTTATCATGGAAAAAGACAAAATATTAGACAGATGGGGAGAGTACATTAAAGACCTTTTTGAGGATGACACGAAACGAAGAACACATTATAAAAAAGAACTTTGAAGGACCACCCATAATGAAAGATGAAGTTAGAGCAGCACTGAAAAAATGAAACCAGGAAAAGCCCCAGGACCAGACAACGTTACTACAGAGATGATTGAAGCCCTGGAGGAATTTGGCATAGAAAAAATAACTCCTAAATGAAATTTACGACACTGGAAAAATCCCCAAAGATATGTCAAAATCAATTTTCATTGCACTTCCAAAGAAGACGGGCTATAGAATGCGAACTCCATCGCACAATCAGTTTGGGAACAAACAGCTGCAATGAGAATAGAAAACAATATAAGCTCTTTCCAAAACATCAAAAGAGGAGTCAGACAGGGTTGTGTTTTGTCACCAGATCTGTTTTCACTTTACAGCGAAAACATCATGAGAAACCTTGAGGAAGACTCTGGATTAAAGGTTGGAGGGAAATTGATAAACAACATTCGATGCGCAGATGACACCGTGCTAATTGCAGAAAATGAAAGGGACCTACAAAACCTTGTGAATATACTAGAAATAGAAAGCAAAGGTAAGGGGGCTGGAACTAAACAGCAGGAAGACTGAAGTCATGGTGATCAGTAAAAAACTCAAAATCCCCTCATGCAAAATAATAGCAAATGGCACAACCTTGACACAGTTTAATCAGTTTAAATACCTGGGAACGATCATTTCATCAGACGGCAGATGCACATTAGAAATAACCGGCAGAATCGGTCAAGCCTAAACAGCATTCAAGAAGATGACAAGCATTCTTACCAACAAATGCCTATCAATTAACATCAGGAAGAGAGTTCTTGAACGTTATATAGAACCAATACTGTTGTACAGATGTGAGGCGTAGACAGTCAACAAGCAAAGCCAGAACAAGATTGAGGCAGCCGAGATGTGGTTTCTAAGAAGAATGTTGAGAGTTCCATGGACAGCAAAGAAAACAAACGAGACAGTCTTGATGGAGGCAGACACAAGTAGATCATTCATAAGGAAGATTAGGAAAAGAAGGGCAACATTTATAGGCCATTTTATGAGGAAGGGGGATTTGGAGCACCTGGTCACAATGGGAAAGCTGGAGGGAAGGAGAGCACCAGGTAGACCCAGGGAGAAAATGCTAGACAGACTTGCAGAGTGGCTGAAAACGAGGAAGGTGGAGGAGATGCTTGGGGCAACGAGAGAGAGAGACAGATGGAAGTCCATGATCGCCAACGCCATGCGGCAGGGCACCTGACGATGATGATATTGGACGGATGAGAAGCATATGCCACTGTGTTTGCTCTATTGGCCAAAATTATACAAAGACAGTCGTAAAGTGTTTTTTATGCAGTTTCATTATGGAAGTTGTCATCAGCCCTAGTGATAAATTTTCTCTTGAAATGTCAGCAAGGAGAGAGACCACTGTGTGTCTAAAACACCAGTATGGTTAACAGTTTGATTGCTGGACCTTATTTTGTTAGACATTTCTTTTTGTTAATTATATATGGCTGTATTGTTTGCTGTGTGTATTTTTTAATGTTAAGTGGTCTCTTTTGTCTCCTTTTTAACCCTTTCAATACCAGTGGTACAACGCTAGGCCTACAGCACAAACCAGGTATACAGCAGTGCACTGCTTTCAAAACCAGCAGCGCAGCAGAAAAGAAAATTGGGGCTCCCCTACTTACTTTAAACAGCTATAACTAAGCGTCAACTCCTTCAGTCGTCCTCATTCATTCATTACTCATTTGAAAGAAAAATGAAACTTGTTTATAGAGAAATTATCAGTTTTCATGTACTGCATCCTGCAGGTTTTGAAATCAGACAAGAAAGTGCTGACTTGATTAATTTCAAACTCCAGCTGCAGAATGTTATCACTGTCATTGTCAAAGTCATTATCAACTGGCTGTGAAAATTCTTCACTACAGTCACTGTCAGCAACAGGCATTCCAAGTGGCAGATCATGATAAAAAATCATGTTCAATGCTTGTGCAGGGTTATGTTATCCATTTCTGGTAGATCTATCATTTACTTAAGTACTTGCCATGTTTTAGCTTGCTTGTGCAGGGTTATGTTATCCATTTCTGGTAGATCTATCATTTACTTAAGTACTTGCCATGTTTTAGCTTGGGGTCGACTCGGGGGGAAAAACTTGTGAAAAGCTGTTGTCACACTGAACAAAGGAAGATTATATTGGCGCCAAGTGAAAGACTGTCTTCTATCACATGACAAACAGGGGGAGCTTCCAGCTTTTCTTTCAGAAAAGATCGAGTTTTATAACCCTATTGTGAGATGGCACTGCACAGCACCGGAAGATTTTTCCATGCAAGTCACTGTGCGGTACCTCAAGCATTTTACCTACAAGTTGCCATGCAGCGCCTGAAGTGTCGAAAGGGTTTAATGAAACAGTTGTTCTAATCTCTTCAGTTGTCAGCAATACAAGTAGTTGCATGAAGGTAATGTTTATTCATCAGATGTACATTGTTGGATATACTGAGTTTCATGTTCTAATGGCCTTTCTGTTTGTTTCAATGCAGGCAATTTGACAGATGAACAAAAGCAATGGCTTTTAGATTTCTACAAAAAATTGTGCAAAGTGGGATTATCTGAAAAACAGAAAGGAGCTGATAAGGTGAGCAGCTGTGATATACATTTTATATCTGTTCTTTCCGCATAGTTTCCTCGCATGATTTTATTAGTTTGTATGACTGATCTGATTGTGTGTATTTCTATGTAGACATTTGTATGATTCACTGTTATTATTTGAATTGTTTTTTTTTTCCATTGACTGTATTGTTGTTTGCTGCTTTTATTCTGTAAAGTACAAACTTTTAGAAGTTTGTTTCCTGGAAGGTTGTGCCATAGAACTTACAAGCTTTCACTTGTTGTAGCTCTTATTTATTGTGCACTTTGTTCTGTATATCTGTTGATCTACCTATCAGTGTACTCAAGAAGTTTCTTTTTTTATTTCCAGTCAGTGCCATTACACATAGATACAGTGTATGATGATGATGATTGGCATGTGGAAACTCGGCGCAGTGCAGCTTACAATTTACCGGTGAATATTCAGTCTGTCTTCTCTCTCTTTTTCTCTCGGTATTTCTGTCTCAAACCATTTTTCCTAATCATCTGCATGCTATTTAGGTGATGACAATTATAGTCCTTTTATCACTTAGGTACTAAGTCATTTCTGATATTTCCAAAAGTAGAGCTATTTTCACATTAGAGAAAATGTCATTTGATAGAAATAAATTCAACATTTTTTTCATCGACAGGTTACCTTTTGCTGTTTTGTAGCTGTTTGTGTGTACTTCTGTCCAGTCTCCTGTCCCCACTTTTGGTTTTGTTTTTTGTTTTTCTTAAAAAAAAGCTTGTTTCATATTGACCAGAGTTGTGTGTGTGTCCGTCTGTCTTTGTGTTTGTGACAAAAACCTGTTAGTAAGATTTTCTCAACTGTTTCCTAATAGACCTTTACCAGATTCATGTCAGGGGTGTAGACTGATGAGGAGTCATGAGTGCATAAGTTTTGGAAGTTTTGGTGCCAAGGTGTAGTCTCATGAATCTGGAAACCACCTGAAATGAGCACTTTTTGAAGAAAGTATATGAACAACACTATTTCAGGAACTTCAAACAGTATAAGCAATCTTTTCACTGTTGTGACAGTCTTTCATTGTCTCGCTTGACATTAAATTTTATTTCATCTGGAACTTCTTCTAGATTGCAGTGACCTTGAGAATTCAGATTTTCTGTCATAAGTTGTACAAAAATGGAGATAATTAACAGCTTGATCACCCTTTGTTTTTTTGTCTTTTGGAAACATTGGATTCTGTGTGTGTTATGTGTGTGTGTGTGTGTGTGTGTGTGTGTGTGTGTGTGTGTGTGTGTGTGTGTGTGTGTGTGTGTGTGTGTGTGTTTAATATCCTAAAGAACCTCTGGGAACAATCATGTTAATTTGAGAAGAACGTCCTTGACAAAGAGTTTTACAAGCCAGCTTAGTGAATATCAGGGGTTAAAGAAATAGCTGTTGGAAACTGAAATGTTAAAGTCATGTATTTTTTAATGGGCACAGTGTCTGAAAACTGGGTTCAGCCCAAATTTTTGTCTGAAACCCTGTTGCTCTCTTGCCTGTTTAATCTAAATGCATGTGTGTTTTTCATCTGCTTGTGTTCACACATTTCTGACCACAACTGACAATTTGTCAATTGCATAAAATTCTGTTGGTGGACAGCAATTGACAAATTTCCAATCGTGACTACCATTTTCCCTTTCCGCTGTTGGTGGAGACAACAAAAGAAGGTAGGGCTTTGCTGCACAAAAGTTTCGGGGGGGGGGGGAATGCCCACTGAATTTCTTGTAAATTTAACATTCTTTTTTTATTTGAAATCATGGCAAAGTGAAATTTTTACACTGCTCAGTTAAGTGCTAGCTGAAAATGTCATGGACAAATTGAGTGATGCTGCTGATGAAGTTTTGAGTGACAGTGATTTTGGTGACAGTGCTGATGAAAATGTTGAAAACAGTAACAGTAATGTGTTGAATGATTGGTGATGGTGGTGCTTATCACTGTATATGGACACCATGAGAAACTACAATCAGAACATTTCCTAGTGTAGTATACATGGGCATGGTGAGAAACAAATAGTCAGATATCTTCACTTTTTGTTTGTTTTTTGTTTGTGTTGCAATAGTTGCATAATCTGTCATGCAATCATTTGTACACATTTCACAAAGTTTTAAACAAATCTGTAAGATGATTTTGATGTGATGCAATGTATAGCGTTGATAGGATTTTATGTGATGCAGCGTAAATGTTGATGGCAACAGTCAGAATTACTTGGTACAGGGACAGCAGACTCGGCAAATATTGCGTGGTCAGAAATGTGTTAAAAAATTCTGCTCTGATATGTATGCCCTGTCAGGTTTTTTGTTGTTTTATTATTACAGGCGATGGCAATATTTGTGGGCGTGAAAAACTTCAAAACTGAACTGTTAGCCACATTGTCTTCCTTGTGTAAAGACCCACATCAATTGGTGCGCAAGACGGCAGCCAGTGGTTTTCATGAGGTAAGGCCATCTGTCCCCCTTGCCATACAGCAGTGGGCTGTTAACTTGTTTGGAGTTTGTCCAAGAATATGTTTGACTTGAATCGTTCCACATGTCCTTCATCCAAGTCTGCCAGTTCTTATTTGGTGGTCTCCTTGAGTCTGTGTAAAACACTGTGCACTGATAAGATCTTCTAATTCAGGAAAGGAGAGAATGGGACCAAAGAAACATTAAACCAGCACCACCAGAATGATTGTACCATTAAGATGGGCAATAAACAGGCCAATTTCTGGCAGACTGATCTTGACTTTGCCCAGTTAACATTTCATTTTTAAATTTATTTGGAGTTTGTCCAAGAAGGATTAATCACACCCAGACATTTCTACATGCTCCACCCAAATCTCCAAGTAATTTTCAGAAAGATTCCTTGAACCTGTGCAAAATCCTACACACGTGTAAGGTCTTGAAATGGATAGGAAGGAAGAGAACATGGCCTGTGAAACACTAAGCTTACACCACCAAAACAATTGGAGCATTAAGATGTTGGCTGGAATTAAACTCGAGAGATGAAATCTTGAGTCCAGGATGCTGTCAATAGAGCCACCCAACCTGCACACAAAAAATGAGGGGGTCAAACCCATGACCTCCATGTTACCAGCACAGTGTGCTAATGAATTAAGCTAATGGGCTGTACTCATTATTGTAATGTAAGATTGTCTGAAGGTCATTGTTTTACATGTAGAAGATCGCTACAAATGATTACAAAAGATTTGAAAAGATGAACAAAATTGTTCAACAGAATGAAAGGCTTACAACTTGAAGGGCATGCTTCTTTGTGAAATGCATTCTTTTTTAATTTGTGTGAAGTAGGTTTTGTTGTTGTCATTGTTGCTGCTGTTGTTTATATCCTATTCACTAATTTTTTTTAAAGGTTTTAATTTTTCACAGTGTTGTACTCACATAAGAGCAACATCACTCGCTTGTGCATTTCAGTGCTAAGGTGTTTGGTATAAGAGTCACAGAGTATGCTGAATGTATGTGATCATTTATTTTTTCTAATTTACAGTAATATGAATTTTATGACCATTGTTTTGTGAAATTATAATAGGCACAATCTTATTATAATTTACACATATATCACGCCTAAACGAATATTATCCATCAAGGAATTTCACTTACTTTTTGTTAGGCCTGATCGGTTCAGCGAACCCTCGTCAGACTGGCTGAAACAAGAAAACTCTCAGCATGGAGTAATATGAATGTATTATGTAATCATTATACCACACATTGACATGTAAAAGTACTGAGTGTACCAAGGGGAGTAACCATACATGTAGTGGCTAGACTATGATGTGTGACAAAAGGAGTAAAGAAGACAGATACACCATTCTGGTTGGAAACTGTCAGTATGCAGTGCAAGTTGGCCTGGCTGGCTGTTACAAGAACCATGCACTCAAGATGCCATGTCTTGAGGTCAGTCTCATCCCACAGCATAACAGAAGCTATCCTCATTGGCACCCGTCAGAAACTTTCTCAGCTGCCTCCTCTTTCTCTCCCATTATGTAACACATCAGTCCCAATTTCTGATTCAGCTAAAAACCTTGGTGTCTGCATTGACTCTACCCTCTCCATGAACAACTTTGTTTTTCAAACTGCCAGATCTTGCTACTTTCACCTCCATCGTATAAGCTTGATCAGGAAGTATCTCTCTGTGGAAACAACTGCAAAACTCGTTCTCTCCTTCATAATGTCTCGCATTGACTATTGCAATTCACTCCTGTCTGGTCTTCCTGCCTCCACCATTCACATCCTACAGCGCATTCAAAACAATGCTGTACGCCTTGTACTCAAAAAGAAAAAAGCTGACCACATATCTCCTCTCCTGGCACAACTTCACTGGCTCCCTGTATCAAAGCGCATACAGTACAAACTAGACACCATGTGCTACAAAAGCCTCAATAACGCAGCCCCCCATTACCTGTCAAGCCTACTTGAGATCTATGTTCCCTCACGTACCCTCCGCTCTGCCTCCGATCCTCTGACTTTTCGCTTTCCACGCACCAAGCTCAATACCTATGGTCCACGAGCCTTCTCTGTTTCTGGTCCACTTTCCTGGAACAAACTTCCTCTCTCTGTCCGTCAGCAACCTACTTTTGTCTCCTTCAAGTCCGCTCTCAAAACTCACCTTTTCTCCTCTGCATAAAATCCTGACCTCACTCATCCCCCTCTGTAGCCTGTCTCCACTCGGAGGGGAATCACATTGTAATATATATTTGTATATAATATGCTCTCTATAATTTTCCATTGCTTTTATTCTTTTTCCCCATTTATAGCCATGTGTAAGTGTGTGTGTGCGCGCGCGTGCGTAAGTGTATGTTCAGCGCTTAGATTTGATTTTTATCGAGATTTTGCGCTATATAAATATTGTAATTGTAATTGTTATAACAGTTGGCTTGTTAACTGCCCTCTTATGCTTCAGTGATTCTGGTATTGTCAGTTTATCATAGGTCCTATTCCCCTCCCCATGTAAAGACCCTGCCAGCACATAAGGTTTTGTGCAGGATCAGTAGTATTGCAGGCAGATTTGGGTAGAAGGCGTATGGAATGCTGTGAATGCAAGGAATCCTCGAACAAAGTCTGATACAGTTGAAAATATCACACTTATTTTCTTTTCTTTTTACTCTCTACAGTACAGATAGGTTTAAACAGTTAAAAGCATGGTGCAGATGTTAAATCGCAAAAGAAGACGTTTCATCTAAACTGGTTTTCTTGAACATGTATTGAAGACTTTTCATCTAAACTGGTTTACTTGAACATGTATTTGTGTCCATTGTCAACAGATTTCCAAAATCTTGGGTCAGCAAGTGATGATCCTTTTCCCAGACCTCATCACATTGCTCAAGGACGACAGTATAGAGGTCAGGACATCATTGTGTTTGTTCAGTCTTTTAGGGCTACAGTTTTTTGCATGTCATGTTGCATGTGTCTTTGTGATCAATTAATAACTTTTTCCTCACTTTTTTGTTCACCATTATTGTGTCACTATTCCCATGCCATTCATTTCAGTTTGCACCTTCATGGGGATGTTGGATGGGGGGTCTTCAGTATACATTATATCCACCATCTGGAAATTCTGTGCTAGATATTTCTCTTTTCTGTCACGCTTTGTTTCTGTCTTACGCCTTTGCTTTCTGTCGTCTCTTCTTGTCATTTTCTGGTTTGCTGTTACATTCACCTGTATATGTTCTATATAACCGTATATATTTTCTCTTAGGATTGGTCTCACCTCACCTGTCTCACCTGTCGGCGTCACCGGGAACAGTGTTGGCCGCTGCACATGATGTCCTCACAAGTTGCCTCCAGCACTCTCGATCTTGGCTAAGTCTGACCACCTCCTGGAGTTTCTTGCCACTGATGTTTGTGATGTTTCTAGCAAGTGATGCAGGTGGCCGTCCTCTGTTTCTCTTTCCTTCCACTTTACCTTGGAGGACAGTGGACATCAAGTCTGTTCTCTCATTACGGATTGCGTGTCCAACATATTTCAGTTTCCTCCGTTGTATGAGTACTAGAAGCTTGCGTGTAGTACCCAACTCATTCAGTATGCTTTCATTTGAGCGCCTATCCGTCCATTTGACCCTCAGCAGTCTTCGGTAAAACCACAGCTCTGCTGCTTCCACTCGTCTTTCATCCTCTTTCTTCATTGTCCATGCCTCGCAGCCGTATAACATCACTGGCCAGACAAGACATTTTAAGAGTTTTATCTTAAGGTCTGCTGTTATGCTGTGGTCTTTCCAAATATTGTTCAATTGAACCATACTGTTCTTGGCCATTCCAATTCTCATCTTTATGTCTTTTGAGCATGTTCCATCGTGTGTCTTGACTGAACCTAAATATCTAAAGTCCTTGACATTTTCTAGAGGGACTTGGTTTAGCATGATCTGGTCCTGTCTAGTGTTATATTTGCCTGCAACATGCATAACCTTTGTCTTCTTTGAATTTAAGTCCAGCCCAGCTGCCTTTCCAACCCGGTCTACCCTGTACAGGATCCTCCTAGAGCCTGTAATGTTGTCTGCCAGTAATCCTGTGTCATCTGCGTAGCGTAAATTTGACAGGTTTCTACCACCAATATTTACTCCCATGTCTTCTATGTCTGCTTCTCTCATGATATGTTCAGTGTATATGCTGAAGAGATGTGGAGACAGGATGCAACCTTGCCTTACCCCTTTAGTGATGTTAAAAAATTTGCAGTTTTGATTATTCCATCTGATTGTTGCTTTTTGATCATTATATAATGAAGCTATGAGGGAAACCAGATGTCTTGGAAAACCCATTTTGATCATGAAGTGGAAAAGACTTTGGTGAATCACGCTATCAAATGCTTTGCTGTAGTCAATGAAAACGATGAACATCTCTTGGTGATTGGATTGGTAATTGGGTACATATACTGACAGCTTTTTTTGGCTTGTGGAAATGTCATATGCAGAAGCAATTTTAGGTAACTTAGATCTATTTTTGTACATGTTTCAATGTCTTTAGTATGTTTTCATTTGTGTTCAGGTTTGTTTTTTAAACCCTGTGGTGATAAATTAGGAGGAATGGTCAGCGCTAGGGGCATATACATAGGTGTTGTGTATATTTCAAAATGGTTGAAGCCTTGATATGGCTGGGCTTTAACAATAAGAACAAGAATAATAAGAATCCCCATGATGCATTTTCAGTTTGCCAACTCGCTTCTAAACCTACTGAGGTAGGTCACCATGAGAGGAGGACATGAAGGGCCACAACATGATGATGAGACTGGGGATTTTACTGATTGTGCAGTCTCATTTAGGTTTGAGACTATGTGACAGGACTGTACTGTACACTGACTTTCATTATATCTTAGTGATAACCAGCCCGGGAAACTCAGACTCTTGTGGTGTTTGTCGGGAAATTTGAGCAGTGCCTTCACCGACACATCCATGAGGGTGGATCAGGTTTGATTTGGTGGTCCCAGTCTTCCCACAAAGTCCATAGCAAGCTTGACACCAGATAGAACCTGGTCAGATCTGAAGAATCCCACTTTTTTTTCATCTCAATCCTTTCTGTGTCTGCCCATAAATTATTTATTTAGTAACCTGTTTCTAAAAGAAACAGTATTCTTTATACCATTGGTTTCCAAAATGTCTGTGTTCTTATGCAGATGAATGTAACCTTGTATAGAGATGGCTCTACTATGAGCTACATTGTATGTTGATAGGACACTTTCTCATAAGGTGTCTTTATGTCAGACAATCTTGAGCTGAGAGTCTGCCAAGAATGGTGTTCTCATCGGTATGCCCACTTTCATTGAAACACTCAAGTCATGGCTTTAGTCAGATTCCATCTGAAAGAATCCAGCCCAGAGGTTTAAATGCTCACCAGATCTTGGCATAACTCAGAGATTCCGTCTGGGAGACTCTATCCCAGAGGTGTCTGTGAAAGGGGTCTCCCACAACCCCTACCTTCTGTTTTATTAATTTATTTGAATTTTTGCCTACACCTTTACAGCAGCAAAGGTACTTGCTTTTATTTCTGTGTCTGTGCTAGGCCTACTAAATCATTATCCTGCTAGTAGGGTACTTTCTCCATTACTGACATGATTTTACTGTTAGCACAATTGAGTCCCCAAAAAGTCTACTTTTAATGATAAGTGATCATGTTTTCTGTGCAGGTGTTACAAGGTGTAGTTTCAACCATTCCTGTTTCACTGGAAGTCGTGTCCAAATCTGGTGCTGTCATTTCAGATGCCAAGGTATCCCTTTTCCCACTCAACCTTTTATTTGTTATAAAACCAAGACATTTACGTATATTATTGGCAAAGAATATTTCAGGCTTGGAGAAGTTTAAAATTTACTGGTCTGCAGATATTCTTTTATCATCCCAACATTTTACTTGCCTAAAATTATTAAAATTTGTGATAAGAGTAAGAGAGTGTGTGTGTGTGTGTGTGTGTGTGTGTGTGTGTGTGTGTGTGTGTGTGTGTGTGTGTGTGTGTGTGTGTGTGTGTGTGTGTGTGGTGTGTGTGTGTGTGTTGTATATATATTTTTTAATAATAATGACTAAAGTTTGTAGTATGCATTGCACAAAGATAACTGAATTAGTCGCACAGTAAGTTATTTTTTCAGCGAAGATGGTTAGATGTTGTTTTGAAAACAATTTTTGTGAGCAAGGGGATGTTGTAGTGGTAACTCGTATAAGGCAGATGACTGATCTCTAGTTTTATGGTGGATTTCTTTGTGATTTGAAAGAGATGCAGGCATACCAGAACATAGTTAATGTTAAGGTATCCTGACTTGGGGGCTGGGGATAAACAACAGCAAAAATCAGGGGGGGAAAATTTGTTTTAAGATTCAGTTCTGGCTTTTGTCTTAATGTAGTTAGTTCATGTGTTTTATGGATGGATATGAAGTGACGGTGTAAACATTTTTAAAGCCACATTCATGGATTTTGATTTAAACAGTTGTAGTAGAACCAATGGTACCATTGCAGTCCATTTGATTTTAAAAAAAATGTCTTACTGATAATCGAATATGTGTTTGCATGTGTGTGTGTGTGCGTACGTGCATTGTGTGTGTGTGTGTGCATTTTGTGTGTGTGTGTGCATTTTGTCAGTGCAACAATGAAAATTGTGTGTGTGTGCATGAGAGACAAATGGAGAGGACATATGCAAATGAATGGTATTTATGTCTGTACATATGTGTATGTGTTATGTATGCATACATATGCATGCATGCCTGTGTGTGTGTTTAAAAGTATATCAATGTGTTTGTTTGTGTGCTTACAAGCATGTGTGTTTGCATTGTCTTTCTTTCCCCTCATATTTCCATGCGAGTTCACACCTGACAGAATTAATTTTGATTTGTCGATGGTTCAGATGGCATCCATCCAGGAAGTGGTGAACACGTTCATGTTAGCTGAGGCAGTGGTGTTCGCCTCCAACAACTGGCGGCTGCAGGAAGACATGATGCGCAACATGAGCTGTCTGGCCAAGATATGCTCCCAGGATATGCTCAACAATCGCGTCATTCCCATCCTCATGACCAAGATGAAGCAAGGGGTAAGTGTGTGTGTGTGTGGTACCAGGCACCATGTTGAAATGGTTAGTGCATCCGACTATGGGCTGAGAAAATGTGTTCGAACCCCAATCTGTCAAGAAAGTTTATTGTGGGTTTTTTGTGCATTGTTTGGCTGCCACTCAAGAGTTGAGCTTGCTGCGGGCACATTGGCAAGACTGGGACCACACAGATTACTTTCATCCACTTAACAAATGTGTCATTGAGATTGTTGTTCAAATTTCCTAACACTGCAGGTGTCTGTGTCTTTCTGGCCTGATTGACATCAGGACATACTATGATATATTGATAGCATAGAATACAGCTCTGTCACACATTTTCATTTCTAGAGGGAACTGCACATCCTGCTTATCCTTGCTATCATAAAATCATAAATCATTATGGCAATTCAACAACCATTTATTCTCAAATTTTACTGCATTATAAGCATCATGAAGATCATCTCAGATTCTATGGCCCTTCATACCTAATATCATGGTGACCTCTACCGCTTCCTTGCCTTCTTCCACGGGGATGCTGGGAGCTCTTTTCAATTGAAATAGTATCCCCACCTTCTGGAACTTCTGCGCTAGAAATTTTTCTTTTTCTATCACTCTTTGTTTCTGCCTTGTTTCTTTGCTTTCTGTCTTGCTGGTTCATTCACCTGTATGTGTTCAATAAAGTCTTATGTGCTTTTTCTTAGGATTGATAATTGTGTACATGTATTATGTGCATTTTTGGCTCTAGGGAGGTGAGATATACGGAAACAATTTTAGGTAACTTAGGCCTGGTTTTATATATGTTTTGGTGTCCTTAGGTTTACTTAAATTTATATTCAGGTGTGCTTTTCAAATGCCATGTGTGATAAGTTGGACGGAGTGGTCATCGCCAGGGGCATGTCCTTAGATTATGTGCGCGAATGCATTGATATGTGTACTTAATTTTCTGTGGGTTTTTTTTTTCCTGTTGAACTTTTGTATGTTGTGAAGCGGTTATAGCCCTGATATGGCTCTATGTAGTCAGCTGGGCTTTAAACACAATAACAATAATAATAACATTGCTTCCATGCCTGAAGCTTGGGGTCTTCATTGTTAGTGGTTCACTCAGTGATCGTCATTGGAGGGCCATGGTTATGATCTCCTTACTGGGGGATTTCTGTCATGGTGTTGCTCCGCAACTGATCGAAGATTGTTGTCAGAAGGGGGCTTAGCGAGCAGTGTCCTTACCAAGTTGGATCAGAATAGGCACTGTTGAACTCCATCAAAGTGACTCATCAGCAGTGCAGGGTCTCTTCTGATGATTGACTCCTTGGAGGCTTTACATCTCTGGCTCCCATGGGCTTCATGGCACAAGGATTTGACTGAATGCAATTGGGGTTGGTGGTGTGTTATGGAGTCTGAATGCATGGATCAGCACCACTGTGGAGGCACAGAAGTTGGGACAGGAAAAGAAGAAAAAAATAAAAAAAACACCAAAGAAAACCAAAAAAAACATAAAAAGTATATGTGTATTTAGGAGATGGGAAAAGGTGGATGTGTGTGTATCTGCATGCATATGTGTGTGTACATGCACATACATGCACATGTTTTCCCAGAATATGCCATGCAGATTCGTCATTCCCATCCCCATCTTCCTGCCCAAGATAAAGCATGCTGAAGTTTGTTCTTTGTTGTGTTTTGTGTGTAAGACTAAGAGTGTTTGTGTGTATGTGTGTGCACACATGCTCACTGTGTTTTGTTTTGTTTCTTATCCCATGGTTGAATAATTGCACATATATTTTTTCTTTTCTCAATATACTGAATCGATGGATCTGTCCAGATTTAGTGCTATGTATTTTGGTGCTAATGCAACTAGTATTTTACACTTTTTTCCATTATACTTACATGTGTTTTCATGTGTTCTCCCTCTTTTGTCTATCCAGAGAGCACTCCCAGTACGTCATGCTGCTGCTCGATCTCTGCTGATCCTGATGCGTCGCTTACACAAACAGGATCAACGGGACCAGATAACACATACATTGATACAAGGTCAGTTTATTTGGTGTATTTTGCTGGTGGATTTGCCTGTATGTGGGTGTTTGTGATTGTGAGTGTGCGACTGAGAGAGAGACAGATGGGGGAGGGTCAGGAAAAGATGGAGATCTTACAACTGTGAGGGCAGTAATTCAGTGGCAGTTTGTAAATGGATCTTTGGCTTTGGATCATTTTGACTATTCATGTTACACATTAACACATTACTTGAATAACCAGTTGTAATGTATTCTAGTTACAGTTAATGTCACATTTTGACCAAGAGAGAGAATATGATTTGAAGTGAAATAGAGAGGTAGTTTAGTGGATAGAGCTGCTGCCTAGAAAGTTGGAGGTTCCAGGTCTGAGCTCAGGTTTGGACAGGATGAACTCTTAAAGTGACACTGAAGCAATTCAGATTCTCCTAGGTGAATTATCTAAAGGTAGCTTAATATAGTTAGTTCCGTGGATTTCCTGGCATTGGGGGTTTGCAAAATGAACTTGGGTTTGGTGGTGTTTTGTGAGTCCAGAATAAATGCTGTGGAATGAGCACCACTAAAGAAGATGGGAGCTCAGAAACAAAAACAAAACAAAAAATTCTCCCTGTCCCAAATCCCCGTCCTAGAGTTGTGGGATTTATTGCACTTCGACAGTTCCATGTGTTCCACCCAAATTTGTCAGCTGTTATCTGACAGACTCCTTGAGTCTGTGCAAAACCTTATGTGCAGATAAGGTTTTGAAATGAGTGTGAGGCAGAGAGAAGGGATAAATGAACCATTAAGCTGAAGCCACCAGAGTGATGGAAACATTAAGATGGGCAGTGAATAAGCCAGTTTTTTTTAAACATTGCAGACTGGGGTTGAACTTCTGATATCAAGTCTTGAGCTCATGGCTTTATCAGAAGAACCAATAATCTTGTGTTAAAATGTTGTGACCCACCAGAGGGGAACCAACAAGCCCGTATTAACATGTGACCCACCAGAGGAGAACCAGCAAGTGGGTGTTAACATGTGACACACCAGAGGGGACCCAACAAGCCTGTGTTAACATGTGACCCACCAAAGGAGACCCGACAAGTCTGTATTAACGTGACCCACCAGAGGGGACCCAGCAAGCCTGTATTAACATGTGACCCACCAGAGGGGACCCAGCAAGCCTGTGTTAAAATGTGACCCACCAGAGGGGCCCCACCCAGCAAGCCTGTGTTAACATGTGACCCACCAGAAGGGACCCAACAAGCCTTTGTTAACATGTGACACACCAAAGGGGACCCAACAAGTGGGTATACAATTAAAATGTGACCCACCAGAAGGGACCCAGCAAGCCTGTGTTAACATGTGACCCACCAAAGGGGACCCAACAAGCCTGTATTAACATGTGACCCACCAGAGGGGACCCAGCAAGCCTGTGTTAAAATGTGACCCACCAGAGGGGCCCCACCCAGCAAGCCTGTGTTAACATGTGACCCACCAGAAGGGACCCAACGAGCCTTTGTTAACATGTGACACACCAAAGGGGACCCAACAAGTGGGTATTAAAATGTGACCCACCAGAAGGGACCTAGCAAGCCTGTGTTAACATGTGACCCACCAAAGGGGACCCAAGAAGCCTTTAACATGTGACACACCAGAGGGGACCCAGCAATTGTGTGTTAAAATATGACCCACCAGAGGGGACCCAGCAAGTCTGTGTTAACATGTGACCCACCAGAGGGAACCCAACAAGCCTGTGTTAACATGTGACCCACCAGAGGGGACCAAACAAGTGGGTGTTAAAATGTGACCCACCAAAGGGGACCCAACAAGTGGGTATTAACATGTGACCCACTAGAGGGGACCCAACAAGCCTGTATTATCATGTGACCCACCAGAGGGGACCCAACAATCCTCTTTGATAGCTAGAAAAATATAGAAAAAAAAGGTATTCCACTGTGGTGATATGCGTTGTCCTGTGAAGGCAGTCAGAATTTCAAATGGAAAATCTGTGTGACATAATTTATATAATACAGTACAGTATAGCATACTGACCAAGTTAATCATATGAATCATTCTGCTTAATGATGTCAGCAAAGTTGATTATGATAATACTGATGACAGGCTTCTTTAATGTACAATACTTTTTGTAATTCAGGATGTACATTATGTACATGCTTGTGTATGCATGCTCGTATATATGTACTAAAGTTGTGTGGGTGTGAGCATGTATGTATGTATTTGCGTACATATACATGTGTGTATGTGTGTGTCTATAGATAGACAGACAGACAGACGTGTATCTGTGTGCATAGATAGATAAGTAGACAGACAGATGGACAGATAGATAGATAGATAGATAGATATGTATCTGCGTGTGCATGTAATCATATGCCAATGTAACGTATCATAGTTGCATGAATTGGAATTTGTTTTCAGGGCCTGATTGCAATTATGCTTAGCTAGTTTGCTTTTGCATTTTCAGTATTACATGTTAAGAATGAATTTTAAATGTTTGAAATGAATATAGTGTCATACATTGAAGTGTAACTGAGAAGCTTAATTAAGCAATGTCAGCACATGCACTTTATTGATGCCATTCACACTGCTGTTCCAACCCTTCCCTTTAGTTGCTGAGCCGAGCGCGCTGACCTATGCGTGACCCGACCATGATGCCTGCCTTCCCTGGGCAGATTGTTTATATATCGCCTGTCAGCAGCCATAGCTGACATCTGGCGTTTAACTGGGGGAAATGGGTATGACTTTAAATGCTACATTTTTTTAAAGCGCTTTGGCCAAACTAGAGTGTATTGTAGATAGCTGGATGGCCAGAACCACGAGCTTTAAAATGATACCAAACACGAATGTGTTTGACTGGCAAAGCAGACTGCAGTGTTAGTTCAAATACATGCACAACCACAAGTACGGAGACGGATAATTTCCGATTTCACAAAATTTTGCTGTTTTAAACCGCCGTTAATGCAGTGCTGACAGTTTCCATGCACACAGAACAACATGCCACACAAACTACAGCATGCCAGCATGCACCTCCACTTACTTGAAAGTTTTCGACCTGAACCTGAGAGGAGTGGTGCGCGTTTTAATTACTCCACTGAATTGGGGTCAAGAGGTTGGTCATCACACACTGCCGGGTGCGTGTTGAATGCAGGTTGAAGTTTTAACACAGTAATGAATAGTGTACACTGAACTGCATCAAAGTTAACCCACATTGGTGCCGCCTTCTCCACATCAGACAGACTGATTTTCATTATTGTTTTCGATGGAACAGACGACATCTTCAGTTTTCTCAGCCATGCATAGCACTTTGAGCACATACTGACAGAGAATGGGAGCCCTGGGCTTTGTTTGTTTGTTTGTTTTTTGGTTTTTTTTGCTGGAACGCCCACCACATGCTCGACACAAAGACTGAAGTCTCTCATTGTGCAAAATTGCAGTGTGTTCATAAACAACAGCCATTGTTCAATTCTACACACAACACTTAACACTAATACGTAAGGAAATAACTACGATCAAAACAACAAAACTGTTCAGTTCTCTCACAACAGTGCTCTGAGTACAAGACTGAATGATGTGATGTTCAAAGCAGATTATAGTGAGTAACTTATCCTTAGACTTTCACTTAACTTCATATACATCAATACTTCAGCATCACATATATATTTGGAAACCAGTCTCCAAGTCAACGACCAAAAAAAAAAAAAAAAAAATGGATGAAATAAAACGAGAACAAAAGGATGAGAAAACGATAAAAAAAAAAAGGGGGAATTAGAAGTTTTAACACGTGAATAATACACGTTTTAACAAAAAAGCACAGCAGCTGAACACATAGTCACTGCAAAAGTTTGTAGATTACAAACTTCAGCCAACGGTACAAATTCTAATTCTTAGACGTAACGCGGGCACTTAGAACAAACTTGTAAATCACAAAAAATCAACATCCAGATATTTTAGGTTCCGTGTCTACAGACAGGAGAAGATCGGGTAAAATGATCAAGTTTTAATACAGACAAAGAAGGGATTCGTCCGCAGCTACTGTCGTGACCCCGTCTTGACCCTGCATCCCACCCCCTTCCCCCACTCTGGAATGCCAGGCTTTGCAGGCCTACAGCTGCCGTCCGCAGGTAAACTAAAGAGAACGATTTGGCCAGTTTTGCACAGCCGTGTTCAGTTTGTAGTTAATGGTCATTTCTTCTGTATTGGTGCGTCAGGTTTCATTTTTTGGCATTTTGTTTCATTTCAATTTTCATCAGGGGAACAGAGGAAAATTGCACTGTTAGAATAAGCAGATTAGATTGTGTCATTGTGTTTTGCCTAGTGCTCAGTATCAGAGCGTTAATATGTTTTCATTTCGCTTGGCTTTTCAGAATTCTGCCATGGGCGCAGCTGTCACAGTCGGGCCCTCTTCATTGTTATCTGCAAATATTTCATTGAACTCTACTCAAAAGCTTTCTTTAAGGATCATCTCTTTGAGTACATTCTTCCTCTGACCATGGACCCTGTCCCGAATATCCGCATGCAAGCGTGTGGATTGTTGCCCTCGTTGAAGGGTCTTATCAAACTGCCGTACGACAATGCGCTGAAGGGTTCGCTGGAGCAGTATGTGCGAAAGATGCTCATCAACGATGAAAGGGACAAGGATGTGGCGGTTGCAAGAAATAAGGTAGGCATTCTGTAAAACTTTTTAAAGGTAGTTAGGCATGTATTTTGTGCCCTGTGTGAAACATGAGTGTGGCAGTTTCATATGAATGGTGATGCAGTATATAAAAAAATTACCATTCTGTCAGTGGAGAGGGTTTTTTCTTATTGTTTACACTAGCATTTGGTCCCATCCTTAACCCTTTTACTGTGTCTGTCTGGTGGGTAGGGTAAAGGAGTGGATGGAATGAGGGACTGAAAGAGGTTATGTATATAAAAAAAGGCATGTTTTATTTAATGACAACAATGAAAAGTGCAGACTTTGATGCTGAACACCATTTTTCCTCTTTTCTGATGGGGTAGATAAATTCTTTTGTCACAGTGTGGTAAATAAATGTTTTACACTGTGTTTCAGGCGGTGAATGAAATGGATCGGATCCCTGTCCAGATGGAGTCTATGGTAAGCCCACTTTTTACATTTTACCTTGTATTATTTCATGTGTATTTGGGAAGTTGTTAATTACAGAATCATTAAAAGTATGTAAAAATTTGATGTCGTTGTCTATGAATACATGGATGTGCTCCTCTTGTTGTTTTTACAGAACAACACCTGATTCTGAGGTGCTTGTAATTTTCATTCTACCGGTAACCCGACTATATTTCCACAAATAAAACAGCTTGAATTTTGTAAATAGGTATGGTTTATTCACTCTGACTGTGGGTCACAGAATGGGAAATTACTGCAAACCATGTTTTCTACAGTTGGTGGAGCCCTGTTTTGATGATGTATTAACCCTTTCGCTGCTATGCCCTTTTTTAGCTCCGAGAACACTATTTGCCGGGCCATTTTACATCACGGAGGGTAATAATTAAAAAAAAATTCTGACACAAAAACTACTCTATAAAAGTCCATAAAACCTATACTTTTCTGAAAGGTAATTGAATCCTCTATACACTGATCACAATTACACATCCATTCAACAGGACAGCTGCCAATGAAACAGGATTTATTCTTTTTTACACTATTCTAGACATGATATCATAAATATAAAAAAAGGGAAAAACAGTGAATAATAAAACTGAATTATTGTCAGAAAGCAAAAGAATGATAATGAAAAATGTATTTCCTTACCTTCTGTCCAAGAAGAATTTTCACAATCACCAAATACATGTTCATATCTACACACACACACTTTGCGACTCGAAAGAGTTTTCAGTGTCACTGTTGTTTTTTCTTTCTTTTTCTTTTTACAAATTTTGCAACAGCGCATCACACAACACACACACACACATGAAAAATACATACACACACTGTGTCTACATAGGACATCAGTCAGCAACTAGTAGTTTTTCTTGGTGTGGTACGCCACGAAGCAAGGCTGCACACAAAGAGATGGGTTCGAAGGACAATGTCCACACACAAAGTTGGTTTCTTTCCTGATGCCCCTCTTGCTGCACACCTTGCACCTCCTGCCAGAGGAAAGCTTTCTGACAGTCTTCTCCAGGGTAGTAGAGAAGTTTGTCAAGCATCTCGTTGTTGAGGAAGAGCCGGTAGTAGTCCACAGGTCTGTCCCCATCAGGCTGAATCTTCAGGCCAGGTTCCCCTGTGAACTGTGGAATATCTGGCTGGGTGTTGTTGGGTGGCACAAGGGGCTGGTCTAATACTGCACCTCTCCCTCTCCCTCTCTGCTGAGAAGCTCCCTGTCCCCTGCCTCTGATCTCAGTCTCTGGTACCATCTGTGGATATAAAAAAAAATCAGGTTCACATCCTTGTGCTTGGAAACAACACACGCACTCACACACACACACACACACTCACACACACACACACACATAATAATAATAATATATTTTATTTATATAGCGCAAAATCTTGACAAAATCAAATCTAAGCACACACACACACACACACACACACACACACACACACACACACACACACACACACACACACACACACACACACACACACACACACACACACACACACACACACTCCTCTCTCTCTCTCTCTCTCTCTCTCTCTCTCTCTCTCACACACACACACAACTACATTGACACATGCACCACTGCAACACTAGTTCTCACTCAGTCTTGTTTCAAGCACACACGCACGCACACACACTCACTCACACACACACACACACACACACACACACACACACACACACAAAGTACAGTGATGACACAAACACACTCAGTGCCACGCCCATACAGCAAAGTCTTCTCTTTTGCAGTCACTGCTCCATGATAACACTCCATTTATCAACACACTGACACAAGACAATAACAATGGGTCATACCTGTACTTCTGCCAACGGCCTGTCCTCGCGGTAGACGCGTGGTGGCTTGACCACGAGCAAGCTGCTCCACCGTGTCAGTTCTGGTGTAAGCTGTAGCAGATGACGCTTGTACTGTGTCCAGTTTCACTCTCCCCCTTCTGAGCCATTGTTCTCCTCACTGGCCTTCACCCTCTTCAAAATCTGGGTCAGTTACAGCCTCCAACTCGGCTCTCTCTCCTCTTGCTGGACTATTCTAGTAATTGTGATGTTGACACACCCCCTCCGCTCCTCTGGAAAGTTGGTTCAACTCCAGTGAGCCATTTGACATAGCAGTTTCGTCATAACGACTAAATTCGTCGTCCTCTATCAATTGTAGAACTTTCTTATCATCAGTGGTAACAAAGTCACTGTAATCTTTTGCTGTTCGCTTTCGTTTCACCCGCTTCGGCCAGGTTGAGTTTCTTCGTCCGCCATGATGATCAATGAGTTCGAAAGTTGCAGGGGGTGGTTTAGGAAACAGCCCAAACTGACCCCTTTTAATCTCATTGGATCCTTCGCTTTATAAATATTAATAGCAGACACACTAAGCTTTGTGATTGGAGTGAATTGGGAACCCCTGGTCTTAAAATAGAGCTTGGAAAAGTCTTACTATGATGCACACGGAATATCCCATGACGGGGCCATCTTAGATAGGCCGGAACTTCACGGGATATCCCGTGATGGAGCGGTCTAGTGGTTAAGGAAAAGCCATAACCTCATGTTATACCAGCCGACTACGAGGGACATATCAGGGTTAACACCACGTCAAGCCATAACCTGACAGTCATTGGTGAATGAGGCATTGGAGACATCAAATTTTCTCAGTGCCAGCATTGTGAAGGTGGGCCCCTTCCCTGTCCCTCATTGCTTTACTTCCCAGTGCCTAAAGAAGGACAGGTACCTATTTATACGTTGGTTTACATGGAGAGGTGTATTTTGGGAATGAAACAGACCATAATTATTTTGGTAGTCACATTCGTTTATACTTGGCTTTGGCTTTTAAACGTGAGCATTCTATCTTTCCACCCATATGTTAGTATAGATGCTATCAATTCTGCAAATCAGAAACTCTGTTTTGAGAACACAGTAGTTCTTGAGTTAAGGAAATGATGCAGCAGACTGCCAGCAGTGTTTGTTACAGAGCCGAACTGTGTGTGCAGGTTTCTCGCCGCAAGAACTTTGAAGATGATGAGGATGACCAGGTGAAAGAAGAGGAGGAGAAGGCACTACTGGTGATTGAGGAAAAGGAGCGCAAAGAGGAAGAACAGCGTGCTGCCAAGGGGGATAAGAAAAGCGTGCACCTCAAAAAGGATGGTACCAAGTTATCTGGTCCTAAGAAATCATTCGGTAAGTGGTTTCTTTGAATGTTTTGTTTCTTTTTTGAGATTGTGTTCTTTCTTGTTTTAGATGTCATGCATGTATTTATTTTAATTATGTCAGTTTTCTTTCTTTTAAATGTAACTGATTGTTCAGACCACTTTCTTTTCCATTTCCATTTTTTTCCACTTAGTCTTTCTGTTTGTCTGTGGGTCTGTATACTGTCTGTCTTCTTCTATTCTCTCTCTCTCTCTCTCTTTAAACAAAAGCTCTTGTGTTTGACACAAATATTCTGTGTATATATATGTAATGAGAGAGGTCATGAAACATTAACTTTTTTTGTCAGCTTGGTATTTGTATGATATTTACTGTCTGATCCCCCCCCCACCCCCCCTTTCCCCTGAGACCACCATCCTCTGCCATCCTTTTCCTCTTCATTTTTACTTCAACTGTCCCTTTCTCTCACACTCACTGTCTTTCTCTCTTTGTCTTGTCTCTGTTCACATGCCCATCCTCCATCCTGTTTGTTTCCTTGTCATAATGCTGTCCACTCTATTAATGTTGAAATGGTTAGTTTCTTCTTGGGGTATGGCAGCTGCATCCAAAGGAGCCACCAGCGGCAGCCCCAAACCATGTGCTCCATTAGCGCGCAAAGACTCTAAAGGAGCTGCCCAGAGCCCATCTTCCTCACAGTTAGGTCAGAAAGCAAACACTTCATTATTTCAGTTTCTATCCAGATATACTCACTTGTAGATCTGTTCTGTACCGACAAAGGTACAAAAAAATGGGGTTTTTAATTTTACGTTCGGTTCTCCTATTTTTGCCTTTCCACTTTCAGTATCCGCATGAATGCATGTGATACCAAATATGTTATCTCTACATTTTTGTGACTATACAGCATTCTAACACTATATATTAACAGTGTACCCAGCATCTTTAAAATCATAATTAAAAGCATGAAGCAAGCTGCTTGGATCACAAGATCTTGCCGTACAATTTTACAGAGCTGAGTACAAACTTTGTAGTTGCAGAAATATAAGTTAACTAAAACTTTGTGGGCACCGGAACGGCTGATTTTTTTTAAAATACTTTTATGTTTCCTTGCACAAATTAACAGTTGCATGCTTTGTAATTTATTTTTTTATTAAAAAGTAGGAACTAAGAAACTAACATTGTGATTTTCTGTGCTGTATTTTTTTCTTTTTTGTATCGTAAATATGACATGTCGCATTTGAAAAATCATAGTCTACAATGCTTTGTTACTTCCTAATCAAGGTGATGATTTTTTTTGGTATGTGTTTAAATGATTTGTGTTTTTAAGTTACTTGTAGCTTTTTCAGAAGAGCCTGTCTTTTTAGTTTTTGTAGATTATGAAGTAATTGAAAAACTGTTACGTTTATTTTCATCTTAGTATAAGAAAACAACACAGCTGCCTACAATTTGTAGATTAGTAATGTTCGCCTCATAACAGTGATTTTTGGGAGCCGAGGCCATATGTAGAAGCATTGCCTGTCTTCCCCCCTCACTGTTTACCATGTCTCCGAATAGAGTTGATCAAAGTTTGTAGTTTTATCATTTTATCCCATCATTATTGTTGCATGCTGGATGTGAGCTGTTTGAAGCACTTTTTTTTTTTTTTTTTTTTTTTTTTTTTTTAATAATTCATTGAATTAAACAAATGTGATAATGAATGTTGTAGAATGTCTTTCAATAATTCACCAAGTTTGATCTGATCATTGTGCAGAATATACATGATTTGAATAATTATCAAATGTAACTTCATTTTGCAGTTTGTTATCAATTATCAAATGTAACTATTGTTCTGCAGTTCATTTGAGTTCATGTTGCTTGTAGCCCAGCTGATGACCATCAAGGCCACAACAGGGCTAACACTGCACTAAAAACAACTCAAGTCTTGTTTAGGCAAGCCAGTAGTTAAAAACCCAGCATATGATTAGCCTTCAAGTTTCAAATGTTGTGTAATATTTTCAGTTTAATCACAGCAGTTGTATGCTTTTATCAACATTTAAGACTGGTTTGCCCATTCTGTGTCTTGTCTTTCTCTGTTCATCTTGCTTTTTTCAGAATTTGCATGCATGTTTGTTTGTTTTATGTGAAAGGAAGAGATGAGCAACAGAAAGGAGGTATTCTGAAACACTGTTTTGGAATGGGAAGTCTGTTTCATCAAGATTTTTGTGTCCAAATTTTTGTAAATAGAAGATTCAGGGGATGATTTATTTTACAATCACATTTGCCCAGTATTGACAATTAACATAAAAACACTCGTGCTTTGTTTACATCGGCTTGGTGTAATACTGTTATGTTTGTTCTCCTTCTGATGCCACCCCCTTTACCATCCTTTCGCTTCATTGACAAACATACTATTAGAGTATGGTCAACTGCATCTTCTTGTGCCATGGCGGTTGTATCCTAAAGAGCATCCAGTGACATTACTAAACTGGATGTTCCATTGGTGCACAATGACTGTAAATGGATCATCCTTAGCCCAGCAAGTCAGATGTGATAGATTATATGATTAAATATGTCACATTATCATATGATTGTGTAACTGTGAATGTTAAGATGGTGGGTTTCTTCTTTTTGTGCCATAGCAGCATCCAAAAGAACCACCTGTGGCTGCCCTAAACCAGGTATTCTATTGTACAAAGAAACTGCCCTCAGCCCTGGTTCCTCGCAGTCATAGTTATGTCAGAAAGCAAACACTTTATCATTTCAGTTTCTATTCAAGTGTCCCCAAAGACCTGTTCTGTACCCAGAAAGGTACAAAACATTTTTAGAATTTAGAAAAAAACAATCATGTTCAAGTCTTCTGTTTTTGCCTTTACATCTTCAACATTTAAATGAATACCTGTGATACTGAATATATCATTTCTTCGTTTTGTAACTATACAGCGTTCTAACACTGTTTCTTATTTATTAAAATCATAATAATAAGTACGAAACAAGTACATGATTTACAGGATTATGTAGCACAATTTTGCGGAGCTGAATACAAAACTTGCATGAGCAGAAATTAACAACAAAAAACTGAAATGTTCATTCACTGATTTGTCTGCATCAGACTGGATGTTGACTCGAAAATACTCTTTTTTTTTTGCACAAATGAACAGCTGCAAGCTGTGTTAGATATGTTAGATATTCTGATTCAGAGGTATGATCAAAGGAACTTAATATCATTTTCTGTTTAAATATTAGTCTCTGTGTGTGTGTGTAAGTGTGTTCTAGTGATATGTTTACATTACTGTTGTTTTCTTTACTTGTTCTATGTCTTATTATGCGTATGACTGATTTATTGTTGACTTATGTTTGTATGTATAACATTTTTTATAAAGTGCAAAACACAGCATTTTCTATAAAGTGCGGGGCACTTAGGACTTTGCTTTCTGGGATTCTGTGCTGTATATAAATCTTATTTTGTGATTATTAGTGTTTGCCACAAAACCATAATGATGTTGGAAGCTCAGACCAGATTTAGGAAGGCATTTGGACTGTTCTCCTTGGCTGTTTTAGTGTATATGCAGACCTGCCAACCCATACGATTTTGGCGTATTTAGTACGCCAGTTTACTCAAAATACGACCAATACGCCGACTTAATAAAAAATACGACGAAAAAAAATTAAAGATAAAAAAATCAAGTACCATTAGAAAGTGAATTTTTGGGCTCAGAATGCTCTAGATTGCACAGATTTGCACCAATTCTTAAAAATTTCGGGGCATGCCCCGACCCCTAGTTAGCTTGCGCCTTCGGCGCTGCGCACTCAGAATACACCAATATTTTCAAAAATACTCCATTTTTCCTGGACAAATACTCCAACTTAAAAGTCAGGGTTGGCAGGTCTGTATATGTTTCTGATCCGATGGATCGCGTGAGAAGAGCTAATTAACAGATTTTCATCCCTGCACGTATGCTGTGCATGTATGACAATAGAGTTGGACACTACAAGGGTTCTATGTGTATTCACACATGCACATGGAGAGACTGGGTAGGTCCTGCAGTCATAGTTTGGTCAAGCTTAAATTGAAAGTGATTTGCCTGTAGCCCTATTGCAACCCTAGATACAGTGCCACAGACCTAACATTTATTTTTAGGTCAGGGGTGGCAGGCGAGGTGTGTGCGTAGACACTAGCTCCACCCATCATAGTTAAAATCTACGTTACATCTACATTACATATATACACACATGCACACACATATGATACATACATGTACACCTACATACACATAGTAATACATATGCATGCATATCCACACATTCATACAAATATAATGTATACACACATACATGTATTATTTTCAAGCAGATTATCCAGTTATTTACATTATTTTATCTCTCTGTGTTCATGATTGACATGTACTTTGTTTAGTGTTATATACAGATTTCAAATATCACATACATAAATGAAAATGTGGAATATTGTCTTCACATTTACACTATGAATATAGAAATTTGTGTGCAATGCAGTAAAGTCCAATATCTTGTCAGATTTTAAAGTTAATTTTTAAACTCTTAAATTTCAAAGTAAGTCAAAATCTCAGAAATAAAACGTCCACATATTACCCTGGTTTTCCAATGTTGCATCACATATGGTCATTCTGCAGTCTGTCATCATTATCAAGCATCCTGCCACATGGCGTTGGCGATCATGGCCCTCCATATGCGTCTATCCCTTGTTGTTGCTTGTTGCTGTCTGTCCTCAGCCACGCTGCAAGTCTGTCCAATATTTTTTCCCTGGGTCTACCTGGTGCTCTCTTTCTCTCCAGCTTTCCTGAGACCGTAAAAAAACCTATGGAAGGAAACTGGAAACCGCCATTGTACTTTCCCAAGAAAATTCGTGGCAGTCTATGTAGTTGATTAGTTTATCAAATGTAACAATATGTTCCGCAATATTTCCTTCTTAATCACAAAACTGATGCTCCATGTTTTTAGAATTTAATCAACATAATGTACTAGTTTGACCATTCTGTGATTTGTCTTTCTCAGTTTATCTTTCTTCTGCATTTTTTTCTCTGTATTCTCTTCCCCCATTCCATCCCAACCCCCAGCTTCTTGTTTGCCGGTCCTCCTCCCTGTCTTTGTTTTTCATCTTTCTGTTCATGCCATTATTGTTGAATGGTCAGGTTCTCCTTCTCGTGTGAAAACAACGCCCAGAGGAGCCACCAGCAGCAACCCCAAACCGGGTGGTTCCTTATTTCGTAAAGACTCTAAAGGAATCTCCTTCAGCCCATCTTCCCCACATTTCGGTCAGAAAATGTATTTCGTCAGTTCAGTTTCTACTCACACATACTCACAGATTTGTTCTGTACTAAGAAAGGTACCAACCCCCCCTCCCCCCCCCACCCCCCCCCCCACCCCCCACCCCACCCCCCAATTTTACATTGTTATTTTGTTTTTGCTTTTCCATCTCCAGTATCTGCATGAACACATTTGATACTGAGTTTATCATATCCATATTCTTTGAATATATATATATATATCTAACACTGTTTATGATCATTGTGCCCTACATCTTTAAAGTAGTAATTAGAAGCATGCAGTAAACTGATATGCAGAATCATGCAGCACAATTTAACGCACCTGAAAGCAAAATTTACACAAAAGTAAATGAAATTTTAACTGAATCGTTCATTCACAACTTTTTGTCTGCATCAGAGTAGCCATTGAGTTCAGAAGATACTCTTCTTTTTTTCTCTGCATGAATTAACAATTGCTTGCGTTGTTAGATAGTTTGGCTGACAGGTGTAATATAAGATTCTTTGTTATTTTGATTGAGAGGTGTATTGTAAGAAACTGATTTTCTTTTGTTTTGTTTTTATTGTGATTATAACATCTTATTTAAGGATCATATGCAATCCAGTGTTTCGTAATTTGAAAATCAAGGTAATCATTATTTGTGTGTGTTTTGTGGATTTGTATTTTTGATTGCTTGCAGCTTCTTTATGCGAACCTGTCATTTTAAGAAATGAATTCTTTGAAAAACTTCTGTTTAATTTCATATTTGTTTTTTAGGATGAGACAATAAACTAAGTGGGCAGCGTGCACTCATCATACATTGATTTCATATATATATATATATGTATATATATATGTGTGTGTGTGTGTGTGTGTGTGTGTGTGTGTGTGTGTGTGGTGTGTGTGTGTTTATTTGTTCACTTTGCAGTTTTATCCCATTGTCACTATTGCAAACATCGGAAGGTTGGGCATGGTGGAGATAAAATATTTGCTTCTCAGAGTGTTCCTGTGAAATAATTTATTAGACTCAACAGTAAGATAATTCTGCTGTACTTTTCATTGAATAATTCATTAAATTTAACAGTATGGTCATTCTTCAGTCAAGAAATTTGAATGATTCATCAGGTAAATGGTGTTACTCTGCAGCATATTTCATTGAAGATTCCATCAAATGGATCAAAGTGCTTTTTCTCGCAATATTTTTGAGTTAATCACAGAACAGATGAGCACTGTAGCTTTATGTTTTAATCAACATTTTTTACTGGACTGACCATTCTTTCATGTTTGTCTTTCTCTGTTTATCCTGCTTCCAACCTCAACCCCACACTTGCCCTTCCCTCCACCTGTCTCTTTCTTTTTCATATTACTGTTCACGCCATTAATATCAAAATGTTCAGCTTCTCCCTCTCGCAGTATAGCAGCGTCCAGAGGAGCCATCGGCAGCAGCCCCAGATCAGGTGGTCCATTAGCACGCCGAGAATCTAAAGGAACTGCTTATAGCCCGTCTTCTTCACAGTTAGGTCAGACAGTGACCACTTCATTGTTTCATTTTTTATTCATACTCACTCATTCTGCACCGAGAAAGTGATGAAAAAAAATTGTTTTTTAAATTCACATTTAGTTCAACTTTTGCCTTTCCACCTTTAATTCCAGCATGAACATACCTGATACTACACTAATTACATCATTTCCGCATTTTGTGAATCTACAGCTTTCCAATGTTATTTATTAACAGTGTTTATTGTGTCTTTAAAATCATAATTAGAAGCATGAAACAAGTTTTTTGTTTATAAGATCAGGTACAGCTGATTAAGAAGTTTGCACAAATGGAAATAAAAAATAAACCCAATTGAAATTCATCACAACTTTTCGTCTGCGTCAGAATATCTGAGTTCTGAAAATACTTCTTTTTTCACCACACAGATTAACAACTGCATTCTTTTGTCAGATATTTTGGTTCAGAGATGTAATGGTAGAAACTGACACTGTGAATTTCTTCTGTTTTTTTTATACTTTATTGCGGGTATGATATCACATTTAAAAATCACATAGATAAATGTTTTTTATTTCAAAATCCAAGTAATGATTTTGGTGTGTGTTCTTTACCTTTGTATTTTTAGTTGCCTGTAGCTTCTTTATATGAACCTGTCTGTTAATGTTGTTTTAAGATATGAATTCATTGAAAAATTCGTGTTTATTTTCATATTTGTCTTTAGGATGAGACAGTAAACCAAGGTCCTGTGTGCAGCATGCGCTCATCATATATTACAGATTTTATGTTAACAAAGGAGTTGTCCCAGGCAAAATTCTGTTGCAACGATCCATGTTCATTGATAAACAGGTTACATACATTTTAATGGGTGGTGCTGCACTGTGGAGACACTGTCTTGCCATGCAGCCTGAATTTGACACAGTAAAATCATTGTGACAGCGACAAGAAAGAAAGAAAGAAAAACAACACACTTGACAAAATGTGTAGATATGTATCACAAAATTATATTGATGTTGAGGAGCTTATGCCTAGCCTGTAGTTCTGTACTCTTACTTCTGCTGCCACCTTGAAATCTGTGCCCGCGCGCGTGTGTGTGCGGGTGTGTGTGGTGTGTGTGTGTGCGGGTGTGTGTGTGGGTGTGTGTGTGTGTGTGTGAGTGCGTGTGCGTGTGTTGTGTGTGTGTGTGTTTACTGTAAGCGCTTAGGGCTTTTTTTTGATTAAGCGCCATAAATGTTCACTATTATTATTATTTAGGAAGGCATTGCCATTCTTACCCCTCATGTGGCTACCTTTCTCTCCATAACCCTGAGTAAAGTCGAATACCTTATCTTCCTAATGTCTCATTCAGATAAACTATAGTGGTTTAATTTCGTATGTTATTTGTTCACTTCTGGTCAGTTTCAATGTAAACAAAAGTTTGCTTTTATCTTTTTGTCACTATTGCCAAATCAGAAGCCAGGGCATTGTAGATATGATGTATTTGCTTTTCAAAGTATTCCTTTTGAATGATTCAACAAAACATCATTCTGCTGTACTTTTCATTGAATAACTCACCAAAGTTAACAAAAGGATCATTTCAAAGTATAGATAATTTATGAAATTAAACAGTGTCATTCTGCAGTATATTTCATTGAATATTTCATCAAATGTAACAGTGTGTATTTACTGCAGTATTTTTGATTTAATCACAAAACATGATCACCGTAGATTATAGACTGGTTTGACCATTCTTTGCCTTGTTTGTTTTTATTTATCCTGCTTTCTTCTGCATTTGTTTTCCTGCATTCTTGTTCCTTATCCTGCCCCATTCCCAAGTTCTTTCTTGCCCATCCTTCACCCTGTTTCTTTCTTTTCCATATTACTGCCCAAACAATTCATACTAAAATGGTCAGTTTCTCCTTCTCATGCTATAGCAGCATCCAAAGGAGCCATTGGCAGAAGCCCCAAACTGGGTAGTCCATTAACGCGCAGGGAATCTAAAGGAGCTGTCCAGAGCCCATCTTCCTCACAGTTAGGTCAGAAAGCGACCCACTTCATTGTTTGTTTCTGTTCAAACATACTCACTCGTAGATCTGTTTTGTTCCAAGAAAGGTACAAACAGAAATAATTTTTTTGTTTTAAATCTCTTTCAGTTTTGTTTTTGCCTTTCCACATTCAATTTTTACATGAACACGTGTAATATTAAATGTATTATTTCCACATTTTGTGAATAAAGAGCATACTAACACTGTTTATGAACAGCTTATCTTTAAAATCATAATTAAAAGCATGAAACAACCTGCTTGGTTCACAAGATCGTGCAGCACAATTTTACAGAGTTTAACAGAAAATTTGCACAAGCAGAAGTAAAAAATAAACTGAATTGAAACATTTATCGTAACTTTTCATCTGCATCAAAATGGCCGTTGAGTTCAGAAAATACCTTTTTCCCTTCATGAATTAACAATTGCATGCTTTGTTAGATATTTTGGTTGAGATGTATGATATAAGAAACTGACATTTTGATTTTCTATTTTTTTTGTTTTATTATTGTGATTGACATAACATTTAAAGATATATAAACTACAGCTCCTCCTCCCATGTGGGGGTGCCAGGGGCTCTTTCAGTTAAAATTGTATCCCCACCTTCTGGAAATTCTGTGCTAGAAATTTCCTCTTTTCTGTATCTTCATTTCTGCCTCGTTCCTTTTCTTTGTCATTTCTTCCTATCATTTTCTGCATTGCTGGTCCATTCACCTGTAGGTGTTCGATGAAGTCTTAATACTTTGTCTTAGGATTGATAATTGGGTACATGTATTGAGTGCATTTTTGGCTCTAGGAAAATGAGATATGTGAAGTAATTTTAGATTATTTAGGCCTGTTTTTAATTTATGTTTAGAGTTCTTAGTTATGTTCAATTTGTATTCAGCTATGTTTTTTAAATCACCTGTGTGATAAATTAGAGCGGTCAGTGCCAGGGGCATCTCTTTAGATTATGTGCATGAATGCATTGATATGTGTACTTAATTTTCTGTTCCTTTTTTTACCTGTTGAAGTATTGTGTATGTTGTTTTTTAAACGGCTGTAGCCCTGATATGGCTCTACGCATTCAGCTGGGCTTTAAACAACAATAATAGTAACAATAACTGCAGTGATTTGTAATTTGAAAACCAAGGAAAGAATTTTTTAATTTGTCTGTTTTATGGATGTGTATTTTTAATTGCTTGTTGCTTGTTTGGTGTAAACTTGTTTTATGACATGAATTCATTGAGAAGATTGTGTTTTTCATATTTGTCTTTAGGATGAGAGAAAAGAGGATCATGTGTGTAGATTACGCTCATCACAAATTCCAGATGTCACATTAACAAGAGTTTTCCCTGGCAAAAATTTGTTACAAAGATCCATGTTCATCAGTAAACAGATTACATACACACAGAAAAAACATTTTAATAGGTGGCGCTGCACTGCATTGACAAGCTTTTCCCACACAGAGCAGCCCAAATGTAATATGGTAAATTCATTGTAACTACTACAACAACAACAAAGACAGTAAGCAACACACTTGATTGTAATTTGTAAACAAGTGTCTTCAAAACTATGATGATGTTGAGGAGCTCAGGCCAACTTTAGGTAGGTACTGCCAGTCTTCCCACACTGCTTTACCTTATTTTCCCTAATCTTTAAGTAGAGTTATTTTGGTAATATCTCATTTAGGTACACTAGAGGGGTTCAATTTCGTACCTGGTTTGTTCCCGTCAGTCGTTCCAATTTAAGCAGAGCTAGCTGTTTTATCCCATTGTCACTATCGCTAACAGCAGAAGGCATAGAGTGGTGGATATGAATTATTTGCTTTTCTAATTATTCCTTTTCAGGAATTCATCAGATCAAACACTGAGATAAATCTCCTGTACGTTTCATTGAATATTTCACAATATTTAACTAAAGGATATTTTACAGTATAGATAATTTGAATTGTCATTTTACAGTTTAGATGATTTGAATAATTTGTCAAATTAAGCAGTGTCATTCAGCAGTAAATTTAACTATTTCATCAGATGTAACAGTGTGCATTTTTCCCAATATTTGCAATCATAAAACAGTTAATCGCCGTAGCTTTATGGACTGGTTTGACCATTCTTTCTCTTGTCTTTAGCTGCTTTCTTTGGGGGTTTTCCTGCATTATCTTCCCCAATCCCACCCCAACCCCAACCCCTTGCTTGCCCATTCTCCACCCAGTTTCTTTTTCCATATTACTGTCCATACAGTTTGTATCCAAATGCTCAGTTTCTCCTTCCCACGTTATAGCAGCATCCAAACGAGCCATTGGGAGGAGCCCCAAATGGGGTGTTCCTTTAACATGCAGAGAACCTGAAGGAGCTGCCTATAGCCCATCTTCCTCACAGTTAGGTCAGAAAGTGATCACTTCATTGTTTCAGTTTCTACTCAAACATACATGTACTTACGTGTGAGATCTTTTCTGTGCCAAGAAATGTACAAAACAAAAACAAGCTTCTTTTTTTTTTTGTAATTCACAATCAGTTCTTGTCTTTCTGTCTCCAGTTTCTGCATGAATGCATCTGATACTGAATATATCATTTCTGCTTGTTGTGAATGTTCAGTATGGAATGCTCTTTATTAGCAGTGTTGTATCTTTAAAGCCATTAATTATGAAACAAGTTACTTGATACACAAGATCATGTAGCACAACTTTACAGCACTGAAAATTTGCATAGGCAGAAGTTAAAAATAAACTGAACTGAAACATTCATCACAGCTTTTTGGCTGCATCAGAATTGCCTTTGAATTCAGAAATTACTTTTTTGTGTGTGAATTAACAACTGCATGCTTTGTTAGATATTTTGGTTGAGAGGTGTAAACTGACACTGATTTTCTTTTATTTCTGTTTTTATAATGATATGAAGTCATATTTAACGGGCAAACACATTATTACAGTGTTTTTGTCCTTTCAAATTCAAGGTAATGATTGTTGGGGGGTGGGGAGAGTACGTTTATGGATTTGTATTTTTTGATTGCCTGTAGCTTCTTTATGTCAGCCTGTTTGTCGATGTTGTTTTAAGGTATGAATTCATTGAAAAATTTGTGTTCATTTTTATATTTGTCTTTGGTTGAGACAAAAAACTAAGATCCTGTGTGCAGCTTGCACTCATTGTGCATCACAGATCCCACATTAACAAGGGAGTTACCCCTGGCAAAATTCTGTTGCAAAGATCCACTTTTATTGGTAAACAGATTACATACATACAGAAAAACAATTTTAATCAATGGCACTGCATTGTGGAATCACTCTTCTATTCAGAGCAGCTCAAGTGTAAGATAAAGAATTCACTGTGACAACAACAACAAAAAAAGACAGAAAGCAAGCAACACACCTGACTAATAAAAGTAATATGTAGGTATGTGTTGCAAAACCATAATGATGTTGAGGAACTCGGGTCAGCTTTAGGAAGGCATTGTCAGTCTTCCCCCTCACTGTTATACTTTATCTTCCCTAACCTTGAGTGAAGTTGAATACCTCATTCAAGTAAAGTATAGTGGTTTGATAAGGTGTGTAATTTGTTCACATCAAGTTAGTTCCAATGAAACAAAGATTTGCAGTTATATCTCCTCGTCACTATCACTGACCTTGGAAGATAGGGAATGGTGGATATGAAGTATTTGCTTTTCTAAGTGTTCCTTTTGAATACTGGTCATTAATTTTTCATTCCATTGTTTAAAAATATGATCATTCTACAGTGTAGATAATTTGAATGATTCATTAGATTAAACAATTTTACTCTGCAACATTTTCATTGAAGATGCCATCATATGTAACAAAGTGCTTTTTCCATAATATTCTTAATTTAATCACAAAACAGATAGGGCTGTAGCTTTATGCTTTAATCAACATTTTGAACTGGTTTGACCATTTTGTCTTGTCTTTCTCTCTGTTTACCCTGTTTTTGCATTTTGTTTCTCTGCATTCTCTTCTCCCCTCCTCCCCCAACCTCTCATTTGCCCATTCTCCCACCTGTCCCTTTCTTTTTCATATTACTGTCCACTCCATTAATATCAAAATGGTCAGCTTCTCCTTCTCGCACTATAGCAGCATCCAGAGGAGCCACCGGCAGCAGCCCCAGATCAGGTGGTCTATTAGCACGCAGAGAATCTGAAGGAACTGCCCAGACCCCATCATCCCCGAAGTTAGGTCAGAAAGTGACCACTTCATTGTTTCAGTTTCTAATCAAACATACTTACCTGTGGTCTGTTCTGTACCGAGAAAGGTACAAAAAAATAATGTTTTTTTAAATTCACGTTCACCTGAATTTTTGCCTTTCCACCTTCAGTTTCTGCATTAAAGCATGTGAGACTAAATCTGTCAATTTGGCATTTTGTGAATATACAGTGCCAAAGCGTTGATATGTGTACTTTATTTTCTTTTCCAGTTGGGTTTTTTTTTTCTGAATAATAAACTTCACAAAGAGAAATAAAAGTACACTGAATTAAAGATTTCCATCTTTTTGTCTGCACCAAAACACCTGTTGACTTCTGAAAATACTTGCCTTTTCTGAACAGTTAGTTAACAACTGCATGTTTGATCGGATATTATGGTTCAGAGATGTAGCCTAAGAAACTTATACCATGGCTTTCTGTTTATTTTTATTATGATTATGGCATGACGCATTTAAACATCATATGGACTAAATACAGTGCTTTGTTATTTCAGAATCAAGGCAGTGACTTTTTTTTGCCTATTTGTTTCAGTTCTATTGAATTGTATTTTTATGTGCCTGTAGCTTTTTTTTATGTGAACCTGTCAATTTTCTTTTTCAGTTATAAAATATTGAAAAAATGTTCTATTTTCATTGTAACATGAAAATGCAACATAGCTGACACTATTTTGCAGTAATGTTTTCCTCAAGGATAAACATGCAACATGCTTGACTTATTTTGCAGCAATATTTTCTTCAAAACCAGAATGAGATTGGGGAATTCACACCAACTCCAGGAAGGCATTGCCCATTTTTCCCCACTCTCTTTTACCTTCGCTATCTTCTGATGGGAAAAAAATCCTCTTTTCTGTCCCCCTCTCTATGTTTCTGCCTTGCTTTTTTGCCTCCTGTCATCTTTGCCTATCATTTTCTGCCTTGCTGGTCCATTCTCCTGTATGTGTTCACTAAAGCCTATATACTTGCTGTTAGGGCTGATAATCGGGTACATGTATTAACTGCATTTTTGGCTCCAAGGAAATGTGATATGCAGAAGCAAGTTTAGGTCATTTAGGCTCATTTTTGTGCATGGTAGTGTACATAGTTATGTAAACAGTTGTTTTTTTCTCAACCCCTTGGTGAGTAATTAGGCAGAATGGGCAGCACCAGGGGTGTATCCTTAGATTATGTGTGCAAATACATAGGTATGTGTACTTGATTTTCTTTCCTTGTTTTTTTTTTTCCAGGATCAGTGAGGTTTTGTGTGTGTGTGTGTGTGTGTGTGTGTGTGTGTGTGTGTGTGTGTGTGTGTGTGTGTGTGTGTGTGAGTGAGTGAGATGGTTATAGCCATGAGTCAGGATCAAGATGGTTATAGCCATGAATCAGGATCAACACGATGTGTGTGTCTTTGTTCGAGATGGTTATAGCCATGATGTGGCTGGCAAGTCTGTCCGCTGGGCTCTCAACATCAACAATAAGCAGAAAAAGAAAAACCCTTACCCTTCCTAACTCTCAGTTGAGTACCTTATCTCTCTGATAACTCATTCAGGTTGTTTATAGTGGTTCAGTTTCATTTGTAATCATATCAGCTCTGATTTAAATAAACTTTACAGTGTACAGTTACCCCTTCATCAACAACGATAATTCTGCAGTATTTGAATAATAGTATGATCATTCTGCAGTATAGCCAGTATACCATCAAATTTAACAATGTGGTAATTCTACAGTATATTGAATAATTTGTCAATCAAATTTAACAATGTGATTATTATGAAGTATATTGAATATTGATCGCCAATCTAATTTCACAATATAGTAACTCTGCAGAATGTTGAATAATTCATCAGTCTGATTTGACGATATGATCATTCTGTTGTATATTGAGTAATTCATCAGTCGAATTTCACAATATAGTCATTGTGCAGTACATTGAATGATTCATCAATCTAAGTCAACAGTATGATCATTTTGTAGAAAATCAAATAATGCATGATTCTGATTTAATTGTTTGGTCGTTCTGCAGCATGTAGAATAAATCATCAATTTAACATGATCCTTCTGCAGTATATTGAATAATTCATAAATTTAGCGATATGATCAATCTGCAGTCTGTGTAATTGACTGATTCATTATTTGATCAAATGTAACAGTGTGAATGTTCTACGATATTTCAGAATGTAATCACAAAACAGTAGTTTTATGCTTAACGTAAAGGGTATTTCAGCATTCTGTACTGGTTTGTCCATTCTGTGTCTTCTATGTTCATCCTGCTTTTTTTCTTTATTTGCTTGCTCGTTATTTTGGTTTAATGTGGAAGTAAGGACAGAGCAACAAAAAAGAGGTAGAGTTTTGTTCATGGATGATGAAGTCAGCTGTATCAAAATGTTGGTATCCATATTTTCTCCTACATCAAGACTTTTGTGTCCACATTTTTGTAAGGGGAATGTTTAGGGAGCTGTTCGCTTTGATGTTACATTTGCCATCACATTTGTCCAGTTATGATGTATACACAGAATACTTGTGCTTTGTTTTACTATTTTGTTGGCGGCATGGTCTGTAGACAAAGGTCAAGGACAGCCCAAGTGGTGGGTTCGGTTGTCAGCTGTCCAGACATTCAGCGCCATGAGAGGCAGACAGTCTCAAGGTTATACTGGTGTCCGGTATTGTGTCGTGATAGGTGTCGCATTGATATGTGCATGGTTAGACATGTCAAAGACTGTTGCATGAAACTGAGGTCTGTTAAGAAAGTGGTGTGTATATTGTAACATTAGTGTTCAGTGTGTAAAGTACATTTGTGTGTATACACACACACGCACGCGCACACACACACACACACACACACACACACACACACACACACACACACACACACACACACACACACACACACACACACACACACACACACACATGCACAGGCACAGCTACGCACATGAGAGAACATACGTACCATATGTATGTATGTATATGTGCACATATGTACACATTAATACTAATGACCCCTTTTTTGTGGAAAACTATTAACAATTACTGGTATAATTGAATAGTAGTTGTGTCAAACAGTGTTGTGTTGAAATGACCAAGTTAGACCGATGGAGTGACATATGGTATATATTAACCCTTTGGTCGCTAGTAAATTTAGAGTGCAGTGGTTCCTGCCTCCAACTGATTTTAGAGAAAAAGCAAAAAAATTACATGTACCGACTTCAAGTGATTGTAACTTTTTGGTATATGAACCAAATGCTTTCTGTGTGTGGTTTTTTCCTTTCTTCTTCTTTTTTCTTTTTGTTTGAAGAATAAGGAATGACTGGAATTTTTTTTTTTTTTTTTTGCAGCAATGAAATGTATTGATACAAACGAAACATTTTGGTTTTGTTGGTGCCATTTGGCAGCACGAATATTGTGCCAAATTGTTATCAAAAGACAATGTTAGTGGTAGAAGGGGTTTTTTTTTCACATGTTTTCTCGGCGTATAGCAACCGAATTTGGTGTGAGGAATTTGTCAACTAGAGGCTTGTGAGATACTGGGCACATTTCACATACAGCCCACATGTCTGTTGATACCAAACATTGCCCTGTATAAACAGTTCATTGGTGTGTTGTTGTTGTTGTTTGACTTGTTTAATTTGGTCTTGGATTCCCCCTTTGTTTTTATTGTTTTGGGGGTAGGGGTGGGGGGCAGGCTGGTTGCTGTAAAACAGACTCCTGTAGTTTGTTTGCCATGTATGTAAACCCAATTGTGACATAAAGTCGTCATTGGTAATTGCTGAATGTCTCTAACAGAGTGCAATATCTGTAGTGGTCTTTATTTCTGTAACAAGTCATCATCTGTTTGGGTAGGTAGTTAACCCTTTGTGAGCATGCCTGAGGGTATGAGTAAAATGTGGTTTGTTTGATTCTCGTTATCACATAGAGCCCACTGACCAACTCTGTCACCAGAATGTTATAGGCATTGCATGTACAATTTGGAGTGAAGAGACAGTTTAGTGTAACATCTTTTCATGATTTCATTGAATCCCCCCCCCCCCTTTTTTTTTTTTTTCTTTTTAAACAGGGATAACCACTTGAACCTTCCAGGACTTCAGTTAAGTGTTATGCTCTTGTGATTGAATCATTTGCTTTGGACACAAGAAACCAACAGTTAAATTGCAGATTTTTTTCTCCCCTTCATCTAGATCATGAGTGATGGTCAAGATGCAAATCTTATAGATGATAATACATTCCTAGTACTTGGCACACGTCAAGAGACCCTGTGGCACACGTCAAGAGGCCCTGTGGTAACAAAAGAGCTGTCTCTTGCAAAATTCCCGCTTTCATAATTAATAATAATAATAATATATTTTATTTATATAGCGCAAAATCTTGATAAAATCAAATCTAAGCGCTGAGCGTATACATGCATACATACCTACATACATATGAGCGTATACATGCATACATACATGCATACATACTTACATACATAAATCTAAGCTGAGCGTATACATGCATACATACATACATACATAAATCTAAGCATATACATACATACATACGTACGCACATGCATACATAATAATTACAATATTTATATAGCGCAAATCTCGACAAAATCAAATCCAAGCGCCGAAAAGACACACACGCACACACGCGCGCACACACACACACACACACACACACACACACATACACACACATGCATGGCCACAAATGGGGAGAAAAGAATAAAAGCAATAAAAGCAAGAATAAAACCAATGGAAAACCACAGAGAGCACATCATATACAATTGTATATTAAAACAAAGTGATTCCCCTCCGAGCGGAGACAGGCTGCAGAGGGGGGTTGAGTGAGGTTAGGATTTTTATGCAGAGGAGAAAAGGTGAGTTTTGAGAGCGGACTTGAAGGAGGCAAAAGTAGGTTGCTGACGGACTGAGAGAGGAAGTTTGTTCCAGGAGAGTGGACCAGAAACAGAGAAGGCTCGTGGACCATAGGTATTGAGCTTAGTGCGTGGAAAGCGAAAAGTCAGAGGATCGGAGGCAGAGCGGAGGGTACATGAGGGAACATAGATCTCAAGTAGGCTTGACAGGTAATCGGGGGCTGCGTTATTGAGGCTTTTGTAGCACATGGTGTCTAGTTTGTACTGTATGCGCTTTGATACAGGGAGCCAGTGAAGTTGTGCCAGGAGAGGAGATATGTGGTCAGCTTTTTTCTTTTTGAGTACAAGGCGTACAGCATTGTTTTGAATGCGCTGTAGGATGTGAATGGTGGAGACAGGAAGACCAGACAGGAGTGAATTGCAATAGTCAATGCGAGACATTATGAAGAAGAGAACGAGTTTTGCAGTTGTTTCAACAGAGAGATACTTCCTGATCAGGCTTATACGATGGAGATGATAGTAGCAAGATCTGGCAGTTTGAGAAACAAAGTTGTTCATGGAGAGGGTAGAGTCAATGCAGACACCAAGGTTTTTAGCTGAATCAGAAATTGGGACTGATGTGTTACATAATGGGAGAGAAAGAGGAGGCAGCTGGGAAAGTTTCTGACAGGTGCCAATGAGGATAGCTTCTGTCTTGTCGTCATTAAGCTGAAGTCTATTGTGTGTCATCCAGTTCTTAATGTCCGAATAACACTCAGTGGTGCGAGTCAACAGGTGCTGTATATTATCAGGTGAGTCACTGTCTTGAAGTTGGGTGTCATCAGCATAGAAGTGGTGTTTTATAGAGTGGGAGTTGATGATGGTGGACAGGGGGGGAAGTATAAAGAGTGAAAGGAACAGGGCCAAGGACAGATCCTTGTGGAACACCACAGGTCAGGTATGCAGGTTGAGAGTAAGTGCCATTGATGAGAACAGTTTGTTTTCTGTTTGATAAATATGAAGTGAAAAAGGAGAGAGCAATGTCAGAGATGCCAAAAGTATGATGAAGCCTAGAAAGGAGAATACCATGGTCAATGGTATCGAAGGCTGCAGACAGATCAAGGAGTGTGAGGAGAGAGACTTTGCCAGTATCAGTTGCAAGGAGGAGATTGTTGAGGGGAAGAACATGAAAAAGAGTTGGCAGTATGCTGCAATGATGCATTGTCCCTGGGGAGAACAGGCCTAATTTCACATGCTAAATCCCTTGTGATAGAAAAGAGAGAGAGAATGATTCGTTACTGGACAAATGCCCTATTTTTGTAGGCTTTGGCTGATCAGTATCAACCGGATGAGGTCCTACTCATGGTAAACAAAATACCACAAGAACCTCACAACTAAGAAGCTGCAATTTTCACTGACAGTGTGATACTTTTTGTGTGCAACACACTAAATTTTCAATAAACATGATGTAAGCCTCTTGATGTTGAAGACTGTAGACTATTTCATGATCAGTTTTGTCAGCCATGGCTGGATTTGCCTGCAGTGCCATTGTCCATGTTTTTTTTTTACAACAGTTGATGCCCAATACAATTTGTGATAATGAAAAGGTAGACACACTTTTATTTTCTGTATCCAAATTGTTCAAAATCTCATCAAAAAGTTGCCTTACAGTAAACCTAAGATTTGACCATAGTAATGTATGCAGGTGCACATGTACATGAACACACACTCATTAATTGGAAATCAACATTCGAACAAAATCCCATTTCAAATAATTCCTCAGTAGTTTACGCACATGACAGAGGCTAGCAGTCCAGTTTGCTTAGGATTGTTTTTATGCCCTAGTGTTTCCTGGATCAGTTGGTCAGGGTGTTTAATACTATAATTTGCAGTATTCAGTAATGTACTTTGCTGTTCTTTTATTGTAGTTGTAATTTGTTGATCATATAATGTTTACTGTCAGATTGTTTGCTTGTGAAACTCAGTTCACATATTCTGTGCCCGCCGTTTACTGTTTATATGGTGCATTCTAGTGTCTTTCTTTCAGGCGGTATTGTTGTTTTGATTTGTGAAAATTAAATCATAGAATCCACCAATCTCAAGAGGTCATGAAATCGTGTGCTGAGGTGATTTGATTTACATCTCCTGATTTTTACACTCCAGTACACAAGGCTGGGCAGGGGTATATAGAAGATCAGCTCTTGCCCGTGAAGCACATCTCCCCTGTCCACACTGCTGACAAGGTCCAGTGGAAAGTCCGAGAGCCAGTGCGCTTGCCACCAGCGATGTTTGTGAAGGTGCAGGGATCCTTACATGTTGTTTTGTTGAGGGTTTTCCCTTTCCCTCTTTTGAAGACAGGTCTTTTCTTTCACAGCAGTCAAGGAATTGTATGGGATTGTCATGTTTTATACAGAGGTTTGACTTTTTTTACAGTTACGTCAGTGGCAGCAGGCAGTAGTTTAAATAAGATGAAAGCATCTCCCACCTCCCAACGCCTTGGAAACACTCCCAACCCCACTCCTATTGGCGCTACACAAAGGTGATTATCAGTAACCCAAGTAAGATTAAGTAGGAATAACGAGATCACAAGGTTGTGCAGTGAAATGTCTTGGAGTTTCAAATGACTCTTTCCTAAGAACTGTTGCGTTATACCGTTGCAGGCCATAGGGAAATTGTAAAAAAAAAAAAATTTTTTTTAAAAAGGAGGGGGGGACTTTTTTTTGTAAAAGCCACAGTTGACAGTTATTACTTATCTAAAGTTCTTCATCTGAGTAATGTTAATGATCAGATTACTACTGAATAACCACATTCAGCAATGATAATTGTGGCAATCGATAGAATAATCCTTTTTTTTCCTGTACTATGGAGAACTACATTCAGTTGTGTGTTATTGAAAAATGGTTGCTTTACTTTGATAATTTTGAGGGACTTATGTCATGATGCTGTTTTGATTGTTTTACAGAAGAGATCCATGTTTAGGCATTTGCTCAGTTATTTTGGAGCTTAAGTGTTCCTTCATGTATTTCAGGAAGTAAAGTTTATTCTTTCGAGTTGGTTTGTTTTTCAAAAGTCTGTAATATGTTTTCTAGTGAAAAGAAGTAAAGGTTATTATTTAGAGATACAATCCTATTTTATAAAAGGCCATGTCAATTTCTGGTAAAGTGTAAATGGAAATACATGTTTATCTAATGAGCAGAAAACAGAAATAAAAAGTTATTGTCTTCAAGCTAGTATCATTTTTCAAAGATCATATATATGGTTTTCCTAATAAACAGTGAACAGCAAAAGGGATATTGTTTCAGATTAGTGCATTTTTCAAAGATCATGAATATGTGTTTTTCTATTGAACAGTGAACAGAAATAAAGATTGTTTCAAGTTTGTCTCATTTTTCAAAGGTCATAAATATGTGGTTTTCTGGTGAACCATGAACTCTGATGAAAACTGATGTTTACTTTTTCTACCCTCCCGTTCTCTCTCCCCTTTCTTTGGCCATCCTCCCTGTTGGTATGGGTCAGCAGAAAAGGATCAGCAGGAAACATGCCAAGTTTCACTTCAGCACGGCGAGGTTCTTTGGGCAGTGCTGGTAGTACCAATAGCGGTACTGGTATTTTTTTTTTACCCTTCTGTCTTCCCTTTGCAGTGCAGTGCGGTTTTAATATGTTGATTATTTTTCTTTTCTTAATCTGAGCTTATTGATCCACTCATCTAGTCTGCAGTGTGCTTGTTATTATGTGTTTATAACACACGTTTGTCGTATTTTCAACACAGTATAGTTAGTCTCTAATTGATAGTCTTTTGAATCTCAAGGACTCGACTGGACTCTAGTTGATTTTGTGGATCAACATTCTGATGAACCAGCTTTACTGTAGAGGTTTTTCAGATACCTGAGGAACTGATTTCACCGATTGTTGTTGTGGCATGGTAGGGAATGCTCCCATGCCACTGCAGATTCATTTTGACTTTTGTTTTTTGCTTTTTTTTTTCCAATTTTGTTTCAAGATAATTCAGTGGCACACGTTAAGCAAGTAAGGCTTTCCCAGTAGCACCATCATGGACTGTATTCTGATTGATTTAATGTACTAAAAAAAAAAAAAAAGTATATTATGTTTCTCACTTAGTGCTTTAACAACTATTGTAGCTTTAGAAATGTACCGTACGTTGGAATTAAGGCATAGTTGTAACCAGGTGTGATCATTTCATGAATTTGTGTGTGTGTGTGTTTATGCACTGATGTACATATTGTTTGCTTAACTTCTTAATTTCAGAGCCGTTACTTTTCATTCTTCTGAGTGGCCACAGCTACACAGGTTAAGACAAATTTTATGTAAAAGAACTCAGATCAGAAGCAGAGCAATCTTTATTTTATTGTTTATCATTCTGTGGGATCAGAGTGGGTTTTTTTTGTTTTTTTTTTTTTTTTTTTTTAGTTTATTGTTCTGTGATAATCAACCTGTTCCGCTCCTAATGTATTGATATCAACATATAATCCAGATTGGATGGGGATGGGAGGGGGGACAAAGGCCAAGAAGTAGGGAATCTTTGACGTGCAGCTGCATATGCGACTGAGCGCATGCGTATGGTGTTTGTGTGTGTGTGCGTGCGTGTGTGTGTGTAAGTGTTTCAGTGTTGTTTGGTAAACTGTTGAAGTGTTTTCATTTCAGTATGTTTTAATAGACATGAGATGAAGTACATTTGGTGTGCGTTCAGTGTATGGACATTTCCAAATTTAGGCTAACAGTAGGGTTATTGGATTGAATTGAATTGAATTGAAGATCATCTGGCTCTTCCACCTATTTGGAGTATTGCGGATTGCTCACATTGGGCCTGAATGTTATGTGATGGCTCATAACAGTGAAAAATAGGTGAACAGTGAATTTTTTTTTATCACTTTGTAAAGTACTTTGTGAGATTGACCTAAGCTGCTGTGTATAATCCATATATGTATTTTTACATTGACCATTTATCATTCATATGTACACCCAGTACTTACCCACCATGACTACATACACAGCTCAAATCCAGATGTGCAAAGAATTTATAGCTCTACTGAATTTAACTTGATATAGCACATATTATTTGCATCATTAGATTTAGAAATATTTGAATTTGTTCAAGAGAGATTCATTACATTTGGACAATTCCATATGTGCACCATCCAATCAGCCTGTAATTATCTGACACACTCCTTGAGCCTGTGCGAAACTGTGTGCTGGCAAGGTCCTGAGACATATCAAAACAGTAAGCTGACATCACCAGACTGATTGGAGAATTAGATGAGCAGCAAACAGGCTTTGTGTTATATTGCAGATTGGAACTAAACTCAGAAGACCATCAAATCTTAAGTCCACATCTCTGTCAGTGTTAACTGCCATCATAACAGAAAAAAATTAGCATGTCAATTGTCATTACTTTGCCTGCCTTTTACTGTTGATACTGTACAGTCTACTGTCTTTCTTTCAGGCTGAAACTGTTTTATTTTTTCACATTTCAGTGCATTGGAAAGTTTGCCCTCAAAATATTGTTTGCTGATTGGCATTGACAAAAAATCAGATACTGATAATGATGGTGGTATATTGTGAAATTGTGTGGAAGATACTGTGTTTGTTGATATTTATTTTCACCATGATTGCATTACCCTTTTTCCCCCTTTAATGTTTTCTTTTGTGCAATAACAAAACCTGAGCAAAGCCTTGTTTTGAATAATTGCTGCTGTCTGCCTACTGCCCAAAATATTTGTCTCTTTGTGTTTGTTTGATTTAAATAATGTCTGTAAACAAACCGCTTAATTTTGTCAATGCATGCATGCTGCTTGTAGTGCGCTGATTTGTTAATGGTTTTGTTTAACATCTGTTTTAAATACCTAACACAAGTTTTCAGAAAGCAAACCGTATCATTGGAATCTTATGTGAACTGAATGGTAATGCTCATTGGTGCATTTTGTGTTTTTAATTTTTAGGTAGAATTCAGTTCAAAAACAAAAGTGCATGCACCACACACATTGTGACGCAATTGCAGCACACATCTATTATCGTGCACAGCGCTGTACACAATACTTTCATGCATGCATGGCATGCACACAGACATGCACACATGTACACACAAATACACACACACCCACACAACCACACACACACACACACCACACACACCCCACACACACACACCACACACCACCACACACCACACACACCCACACACACACACACACCACACACACACACCACACACACCCACCACACACACCACACACACACACCACACACACACACACACACCACACACACCACACACACCACACACACACACACACACACACACACACACCCCACACACACACACACACACACGCATTTAAGCCAATATTTATTTTTTAATGTTGTATCTCAGGAGGTTGTTCGTTTCCATGAATGGAGGCAAAAACCTGTCCTAGTGTGTTTGTTGATGTAGATTTTGAGGATAACATTTTTTAATAAGTATTCATGTAAATGATACCAAATACTTGTTTAATTTTGATAGTTTTAATGTTTAACAATTTTGCTGTAATTGAAACTGTTCACTTGTTCCTGCTGTGAGGGTTTAACTTATATTCTCGGTTCTGTTGATTTAAATCACATAATATAATTTGTGTTATCATCATAGCAGAATTATATTTTGTATTTTGTTGTTTTCCTGACAGAAATTCCATTGGAAACTGAATTGCAGCTGTGTGACCTTGATCTGTTCATATGTGCTCCACTGCCTTTATTAAGTGGGGGGAAAATCAATGGGGAGGTTTCAAGGAGGAATTGTTAAGATCAGTTTGAATCGAGACCTGTGTGTGTGTGTGTGTGTGTGAGGGGGGGGGGGAGTGAGAGAGAGCATGTGAGTTGATGTGTAAAAAAAGATTGTCAGGAGGAATGTGTTTCTGTTAATGGATATGTCTTCATCAGATTGAGGTCACTTAGATATCCGAGTTGGTTCAAACGGGATTCATCACACTTTGACAATTCCATATGCACTCCGTCTAAATCTGCCAGTAATTACCTAACATAGTCCTTGATTATGCACAAAACCCTATAACAGTGAACAAGCCAATCTTTATGTTGCCATCCAAGACTAATTCCAGGTATCAAATCTTGAGAACAAGACTGTAATCACTGAGCCAGCTAGCCTGCTTAAGAAACATAAAATAGATTTTGCCTGCATGAGGGTCAGATCCATGATCCCTGTGGTAACAGCATGGTACTACGATCAACTAGGCTAACAGGCCACTCAAGAAGTTTCCGTTCTCTAGTGGAACTTTTGTAGTCACTGAACAGCCTCAGAGAAGGTCCAGTGTGAACATTTGTTTGAATGCTTTCAGCTGATACTTTTGCAGCAGTGCTCAGGCTGATAAAGTTTCTGAAAACTTTTCTCATCTGTTTGTTGGTTGTTTGTAACAAAATTAAGTATTGAAGTAAACTAATGAAAGCCATCTGTTTTAGCTATTGAAAAAAACCTGTCTCCCTTTGCAGGATTTTGGGAGTACCATTCTTATCACAGTCCAAAAAAAAATAGTTGATATTACTTTGATGTTGGGATGGGGTTGGTAGGTGGATGGGCTGGAGGAAGTTGGTTAGGATAAGTATGCAGTCATGAGTGTGTGAAAACAAAAAGTGAGAATTTCTATAATTCCTGGCTATAAATCACTATTTTATTACACACTGACAAATTCTTAAGTAAAAACTAGACAAATCCTAATACACCACACTTCTGTGTAATTGGCGCAGCAAAAATGGAGGTAAGTGAAACGGATTGGTAGTTAAAGGTCATTTTTGCAGATGCACAGTGAATTATTAACATTTTGGTGAGAATTTTTTTTTTAATTTTTAGTCAGATTCAGCAGGCTGCAAGATCTGTGATATTCATTTTGTTTACTTGACCCAGATAACTAGTCAGAAGAATATTATTTAATCTGACAACAAATAATTGTTGAATTGAATAGAATTCTGATAAGCCTTCAGTTCATTTTAAATTATCTTGTTGAACTAGCTGGTTCAATTTTAGGAAAGAATATCCTATTTTCAAGTCAATTCTTTAAGAAATCCTTTGTTGTTTTATGACATGAATTGGGAAGCTTTCATCAGTTCCATCACAAATTTATACATGGATAAGGCACCCCCTTTCCATAAGGTTTAAGAGAAAACATACCACATTAAGATCAGTCAACATGGCAAGATGGTTAGCACAACTACTGACTGGGAGGCTGTATCTTCAAACCTCCATCATTCATTATTGTGGCTTTTTTCGACCCCGACTAATTCTTACCCAGAGTTGAGTATGCTTTGGGCTTGTTGGAAAGATAGGAACCACACAGTCGAGTCTCATCCACTTTACAAATACTTCATTGAGGTGATGCTCGAATTCCTGAATAACACCACAGACTTCTGTATCTCTTTGGGCCTGACTGACACCAGGGTACATGAAAAAACAACAATGTAGATGACAGCTCTGTCAGTCTTACTCTGAAATAAAAACCCATGACATCATCCCCATTGTCACTTTCTCAGCATTATCAAAATCTGTATCAGATTCTGTGGTCTTTCATGCCCTGCTTTCATAGTGATCTCAGTCTTAATAGGTTTGGATTGCCAGAATGAATGGTGTGGGGCTAGTGACACAGGTGCAGAGTAGACAATGGGACAGGGAAAAAAAGATATCACCGTATTGTCTGAATATTGCCGTAATGTGACGGCCACTTACTAAGGGTGTTGTTGTTGTTTGTTGTTGTTGTTGGTGTGTGTGTGTGTGTGTGTGTGTGTGTGTAAGAAGTCGGTGGTAAGCAAAAGCAGGACAGTGTGAAACATGAATTGATATGAATTACCTTGGAGAGGTCTTGATAGATACATTACATTGCAGAACCTACATCAACCCGTGGAATGAAGCCGAAAGCTTCAGGTGCCTCCACCTCGCAGTATGTGCAGTCAAGTAGTATGAAGTAAGTGTCTGCTTTTCACATCTTGCCAGTTGGTTGGTTGGTAGTTATATTTTCCTTTCTAAAGGAGAGGGGGAGGCGATTGCCCCTCCCCGCTCCCTGTTGGGATGCCTGGAGCTTTTTCAGTATAAATAGTATCCCCGTGTTCTGGAGATTCTGCGCTAGAAATTTCCTCTTTTCTGTCACTCTGTTTCTGCCTTGTTCCTTTGCTTTCTGTCATGTCTTCCTGTCATTTTTGCCTTGCTAGTCAATTCACCTGTATGTGTTGGATAAACTCTTACGTACTTTCTCTTAGGATTGATAATTGGATACGTGTAATGAGTGCATTTATGGCTCTAGGGAAATAAGATATGCGGAAGCAATTTTAGATAATTTAGGCCCGTTTTTATACAGTTTTAGATTCCTTAAGTATGTTTAGCTTTGTATTCAGCTATGTTTTTTAAATCCCCCTGTGTGGTAAATTGGATGGAGTGATCAGCGCTAGGGGCATCTCTTTAGATTATGTGTGTGAATGCATTGATATGTGTACTTAATTTTCTTTTCCTTTTTTCCCTGTTGAGGTATTGTGTATGTTTTGAAACGGTTCCAGCCCTGATATGGTTCTGTGCAGTCAGCTGGGCTTATACACAAATAACAGTAACAGGGAGGGGATTGGAGGTTGTTGTTGTTTTTTTTTTATTGTTTGTGGTTTTGCAGTCTTCCTTTTTCAGAAACCTAGAGGAGCCTGTGTGTGTTCAAAAATTCATGGATTTTCTCATTTCTTTTGGGTGGATCTTTTCAGCAATATTTTGGTCAAATCAGTGGACTGCTGAAGAGTTGCAAAATCATAAATTTGAAAAATAAAGCCACAAAGGCAAGGCCACACGGACAGAAATAAGGTCTTAAATTGATGATTTTGGGGAAGGGGGTGTGAACAGAACAATTGCAGGAACTTCTGAACCGCCTGAGACAGTATACCCAAGTTACCAGGAATTTCCAACCATACTCTCAGACAAAGCAATAAAGTGGCCTAGCTGAAATAGGCAAGTGTTTTTTGCAATAGAGCTTAGGCCAGTAGATAACTTATCCATCTTGCATCAGGGTTGACAAGTGTTAAAATTGGTTGTCACTGTTGTGACAGACTACCATTGTTTGCGATACATACAAGTTTAATTCCAACAGAAACTTTTTGAGAAGTTCACAGTGACCTTGAGAAGTACAAAATTTGGATTTTCTATGCTTTTGTATAAAAAGGAAGATTGTATGTTTGGCTTGACCATCAAGTTTGTTGTTAAGTTTATTTCTTCTTCAGTGTAGGTCTTCTTCATATCTGCCCAAATTTCTTCTGGATACTGTTCATTTAATGTCCAGTTCTGGATTAGAGCCTTGAAGCGATTGCTGACTTTGATCTCAAAATCAGATGCAATGTCTTGATTTTCAATTTCTCTAGATCAAACTTAAGGGCCTGCTTGACTTTGTTTTGTTTGTAAGCTTTGAGTTGAATTTTTGCTGCGACTAGGTGGTGATTGCTGCCATTTTCAGCTCCTGGTTTTGTTTTCGAGCTTAGGACAGTGGTTCTGCATGTCCTGTCTATCATGATGTAAAGTATCTATTTCTGATTTTTATTTTCTTGTTGTCGTTGTCTGTTTTTTCAAGTTTCCAGGTATATCGTCTACAATAGTGCTGTTTAAAGAGGGTGATTATATTAATACAGTTAATTAGGTATCCAGTTTTGTTCTCCTGTGGGAATATAAATAATATAAATAGTATCCCCATCTTTTGGAAATTCTTAGTTAGAAATTTCCTTTTTTCTGTCTGTTTCTCCCTTGCTTCTTTGCTTTCTGTCATCTCTTCATATTATTTTCTGCCTTGCTGGTCCATTCACCTGTATGTGTTCAATAAAGCTGTACATACTTTCTTGTAGGATTGATAATTGGGAAAATGTATTATGTACATTTTTGGCTCTTAGGAATTGAGTTGTGCAGAAACAGTTTTAGATAATTTGGGCCCGTTTTGATAAGTATGTTTTAGTGTCCTTGGTTATGTTTATACTTGTATTCAGGTGTTTTATTATTTTATTCTGTGGTGATAAATTGGACAGAGTGGTCAATGCCAAGGGCATATACTTAGGTTATGTGTGTAAATGCATTGATATGTGTACTTAATTTTCTTTCCGTGTGTGGGTTGTTTTTTTTCTCTCTAGTGAGGTATGGTGTACATTTTGAGATGGTTATAGCCATGATATGGCTCTGTGCAATTGGCTGGGCTTAAAACAATAAACAATAACAGTCTAGTTGTGTTAGTATATTGTTTGATTTATGGGGTTTTGTTATGCATGTTTTCAGAAATTTTGTTAAAAGTGCATGTGTTTGTCCATGCCCGATACATGTATTTTCAGAATGTGTATGTTCATTTCTTCAGGACTCGGAAAACCTCCAAGCCATGAAAATGAAAAAGACCAAACTACAAAGGTGGCGCAGGCTGCGCAGACATTTTAGTAGATTACCTGCAAGTGGCTGGTCTTGTGTTCTGGTGCTGTGCACAGTACAGAATGTGTGACACAATGTGTGATGATGACGCTGCTGCTGCTGCCGCTTCTGCCTCTGGCAAATCTTTTGGGACTCTGCACACTGGCATTGCACGCACTCGGAGAAACCACTGACTAGGAGAAATATAACATTGCTGTTGCACTCCACGTTTCTCCATTTAATTCTTGGTGATATTTGGTGTTACCTCGGAGATTTTCATTGGGATGCTTCCCTTTTTTTTTCTTTGACTTTTTTTTTCTTTTTTTTCAAGTGTAACTTCTAAAAGTCTGGAAGAGGGAGGGATTATGTCGTTGTAAGTGGTTCTCAAATACTGATTTTCTTCATCTTTGTTCTGCTGAATGTATGTGAGGTGTTCAGTTGTTTCCAAGTCACAAAAATGTATTGTTGTCAAATGTATTTCTTGTAAGATTTAATGGACATGAACATTTTAATTTTCGTTTTCATTTTCATGTTAACAGATTGTAATGTTGTGTACACTGTGTGGCATGATTGTTTATTATGATTGTGTTGTTGGCTGCAATGTTGGCTCTAAGCATTTGTCCACACCGTCCATATTTATTGGATATGTTACTTTTAATGAGTCAGTTAGTTGAAGGTTTTGAGTTTCTGCCTGTACAAAATGAAAAACTATTTGATTTTGTAATGCCATGGTTGAAGTATTGTAGAAAAAAATATACGAACTTGTAGCAAGTAGTAATCTCTGTGTAATGTTTTGTCTTATGTAAGCTACTCTCATTAGCTCCTTTTGTGGTTATTGGTGTATGTGTGTGTGATTTATATTGTTAGACAACCGTTTTGTTTCATTGTGAATTAATGTAGAAAAATATGTGGAACAAGTCTCTTGAAAAAGAGAGTTGTCTGACTTGTAATGTCATGCTATGTCCTTTTGAAAAAAAAAATGTGCATGTATGGGTGATGGTGACTTCAAGCTTTTTGAGAGAAAATGTGGGAAAGAGTCGGTGATTTTTTTTCATGTACTTACTTTCAACCACGCCATGGTGTGCATATGTTATTGGATGTTGTGTTGATTTTTGGTGATGTAATTCTGTGTGCATGATATGTTAAATGTTGGGTGGGTGGGTGGGGGGAAGGAGTAAGGTGTGTAAATATTGGTAAGATTGTGTGTGTGTGTGAGTATGCATGTGTGTGATGTTTACGGATTTTCCAGTCGTTGCATTGAATTAGATTTGATGCATTAATTTACTGACTTGGTTGGAAAATTTGTCTTACTCATTCCTGGATGGTCCTGTTTTTTGGTTGGTTGGGTTTTTTTTTAACCCGTGATGGCATCAGCTCAGGTATAGCAGTTTGTGCTGCTAAGTGTCGACCTGTGCTTATAAATGTGACCAATACAGTGTTTGACTATTTTTTCAGTTGTAGTTTATGATCCATTATAGAAGAATAGCAATACATATGTTATGTTCATAAAAAGGCAGGTCATGAATCATACAGGAAAATATTTCAATTATGTTTCAGAAACTGGTGTTGGGACCAAAATAGCACAAATAAAAGCTGGCAAACTGAAAGCTGTAACTGTTGCTATCAAAATATTTGTCATTAATAACTTTTTATTCAGTTGCACATTCATTTATCTGTCTGGCATCCTGCCAAAATCTGTAAGTGCCAAAAATTCCAGACTTACAGAGTCCTATACTTGGAATCATTTTGTAAGCAGGGTCACATCATTGCATGCATTAGCAAAATTCAGAAGTCCTGCACATTATGAGGGAGAAGAGGAAATTGTATTGCTTAGACTGCAGACAGATGGAAAGACTGTAGAACTTCCTGCCACAAGTCGTAGGATGTCAGTGGTAGGTTTAGTTAGTGAGCTAGTATGTGATGATGGTTGGGTAGACTGTGTGGAACAGTGAGTTAGCGTGTGATAATGGCTAGTTAGGCCGTATGGAATAGTGAGTTAGCATGTGATAATGGCTAGTTAGGCCATATGGAATAGTGAGTTAGCATGTGATAATGGCTAGTTAGGCCATATGGAATAGTGAGTAAGCAAGTGATGATGGCTAGTTAGGCTGTATGGAATAGTGAGTAAGCAAGTGATGATGGCTAGTTAGGCCGTATGGAACAGTATTGAAGCCAACCAACCAGTAATGAATTCATTCTGAAAAACTTGTTGTGTGACTTTTTTAAAGTCCAAACTAGTTTTTTGAAGTTTCATTCATATCGCTTTCATTGAATTCTTTTTTTTTTTTTAATGTTTGTATTAAATCTGACAGTAAATGGTTAAAGTGACATGTGAGTGCAAGGGAGGTGGATGGGTATGAATGAAAGACTGAATGGAAAAAAAATGGGTCAGCTACAAACTTTGAGAAAACAATAGGTTATGGAGGCTTTTTTGACATGTACAGTAACTTGACTCAAAAATATACCGGAATATGTTCTTACAATATATACCAACATATCAGTACAACTGGTAATGAAGGTTCAAGTAATTTGTCTTTATTTGTCGGGAATTTTCTTCAGAAAACTCTTGACAAATGTTTTCGATTATGTGATGTGGCTGTTTATGGTTGTGAAGTTTCTGATAAATACTAAACATATCAAATATCATCAGCATGTTACTTCACTATGATGGGGTGATCTCTTCAATATGAACATGCATGCAAGTTGCCAGTCAGTGCAGGAATGGGACTTTCTGAAGAAGGAGCCAAATATATGTCATACTATATATGATTATTATATCAATACAATTAGAACACTTCTGTAAAAATGACACTTCAATAGCAATAAAATAAAAAAATTTTTGTTTAACATTTGACATCTACATGATATTTTGGTTATTTTGTGGCAAAGCAAATGTCTACCATTATCAGCCTGATTTTTGCTGTAGGCTGAACAATTTTGTGATGTGTAGATGTTTTAGAATGTATACGACTGCTGAAATTGTTATGTGGCAATAAAATGTCATTGGTGACACTGCTTTTTGTTATTGTAATAGAGAGGTGAAGCATTTTTTTCACTGAACAAAATGGGAGAATATGGTTGTATTGATTTTTTTTTTCTGATTTGAGCAAGAGAAGATACTAGCACAGCAATATCTCCGTAAAATAACACAACAGGATTTGTGTCATTTTTCTGTTCATCAGCACATGTCATTAGATTCGTTCTATCTTGTGTTTTGAGTGGCGTAATATTTGTTGTAAAAATTATCTTTTCAATATGATATAGTATGGGAACAAAAGATTACCCAGTCAAGTAGACCTTGTATAATATCACATGCATGTTTAAATTCTTTCTACAACAGATTGGGAATTTTTTTTTCTTTTGAGGGCAATAACTATTTTGTCACTCAACATGATTTTGATCTCATCTCTTGTTTGGATTCCCTTCTCTGTCCTTATCCCACAGAAGTCTTTCTTGAACATACCGAGAATTCCTATATCTCTTGGGGCAATAATTGATATGCATTTTGTTTCTCAACTTAATTTTTTCCCCATATTCAACATTTATTCAGATCAAAATAAATGAACTAGCAAACAAAATGCCAGTAACTTTCATCAGGTGAATACTGTTTGATAACAATGTATGTAATAGAAAATATATGCAAATTTGAATGGTTGCAGAGCTGACTCGTGCAACATTTCAAAATACATGTGCAGTATAATACAGTGCATTTTAATACAACCATACTCTAACTAGAACAGAAATTCAGTATAGTATGACGGTACAAGATGCTGTAACTCAAGACAGCATAAAAATGGAGTTATTCATTGCGGTACAGTATAATTCCACTGAAATTGAAAAATTATGACATGCTGTTTTCCGATCGTTGTCTATGTTAGATAGACATTCTTGTTCTTGAGACTTGAACCCTGATGGCAATCTTTTTTCCCCTGTTCAGAGGTCATGCATCCATCATCGTCTTACCCCCCAAAGAGAGAAAAAAATTTTAAGAAAGGACACCTTCAGACTGATGTGGAGAGCAGTTTATCCTGACAAAACAAAACAACTCCAATTGTACCTTTCAGATTAATGTTAATTTGATCTCTTGCTTAGTTACCCTCTCTCTCTACTAATGCCAGTCTTTGGGATTCAGTGTACATTGTAGATTAATGACGTACAGTAGATATTTGGCTGATGGCTGTGGTATAACTTGTGTTGTTGTCACTGAATTGGACCACCCAGTCAGAAAATGATAGCGTAGAATTCATGACATCTGAAGCTGTATTTACATTATTTTTTCCGCTTCCTTGAACTTGAGATATTGATGACGTGCAAAATATGTTAAAAAAATTATAAACGTTATACAACCTTTTAAACATATCCAACACACATTGTGTAATCGTTGCTCATGTTACCAATTTGTTAACATTCCATTGTTATGATTTACAGCATTGACAAAGTTGTAATTAACACCAGCACTCATAGCAATCGGGTATGTATGTCTTGTGAGCATGAGTGTGTGAATGGACGTTTCATGTTCTTTTTGCTTTCGCAGAACTAGTTTGAAAGTTTGGGTCATGTGATCACACTCACATGATCCTATATCTGTTTGCTAATGGACTCTCATCAGTTTGACAGACGAGCAAGTGTACTGGTTTTTGTCGCCTAATGTGGGTCTTTATGTGGGATACAAAACTGATCCTGGAGGTGCTTGTTTGTTTGTTTTTCAGTAGACACAGCATAGGAAGGAGTCCTGTGGCTTTGGGTACTGCTTTCCATGGGCTGTCTTCTGTTAAATAGCAGCTGTTTTTCTGTTGTTTAAATATGATTGTACCCTGCATGCCTGCTGTCACCAGCTTGCTCTGTTGCTCACTTTGTCTACTATCTACTCATAAAAGCCCGGTTAAACTTACTGGACTGTGTTGGTCCCAGTCCTACCAATGAATCCATAGCGTGCATTACTCTAGGTAGGAGCCATTCAGGGCCAAAAAAGTACCACAGTAATATGGGGGACTGATAGGGTTTTGAACCTATGACCTCAAAGTCATTGGTCCACTTTGCTGACTCCTTTACCATGTTGACCGGTCCATGTCCCAAACTTCGTTCCTTAACCTTTGACTCCTGCAGCCTGCCAACAGCATCCTTCTTTGTCAACCATGCTGGAAGAGCAAAAACTTAACCTTTGACTCCCTCACCCTATCACCAGCTTCCTGCAGGAAGCTGGTGGATAGGTGAGGGAGTCAAAGGGTTAAGTTTTTGCAGTTGGTAGATAGGGTGCAGGTGGCACAGGGTTAAGCAAGTTGCCTGATTTGATTACTGAATGAGAAGCCACTCAAAAATGCTATCCTCAGTCTCAGCTGCTGTTTGTCTTGACATTGAACGTGCATCAAGATATGACACTTAATACAGACGGTATTGATTTAACCCTTTGACTCCCATATCCTGTACACCAGCATCCTGCGTTGTCAATCATGCTAGCAAAGCAAAATTTTAACCCTTTGATTCCCTCACCTGTCAATCAGTTTCCTGCAGGAAGCTGCTGGATAGGGTGAGAGAGTCAAAGCGTTAAGTTTTTGTAGTTGATGGATAGGGTACAGGAGTCAAAGTGTTAAACAGATAATCATTGCTCTCTCTCTCTTTTTTGCGTTCGTCCACCCTTTCATCTTCTGTTGCGGATGTATGAGTGTGTGTGTGCATTGTAGCAAATAGAGGCCAAACGATTGTAGTCCACGGCCAAACTGAGTGATTGTTTACCTGAAACAATTATTTATTTGTAGGCAGACAGTTGGAGAAATTACAGAAGTGTCAACAGGTGAATTTGCCATGTTTGATAGACAGTTATCCCACTTGATTATTGTCAAGCATATTTCTCTGTCTACAAAGAAAAGACAATGGTGTACCTCTACAATGCCAAACTGCTGCATGTTAAACCTACTGCCTATTCAGATGATTTCATAACGATCACCTGTGAAAAAATGATTCCATAAGAATGCAATACAAAACTGCTGCTAGTGTTTTGATGATTGCGGCTTGGCTCTGCAGTTTTGTAACTTTTTGTGCTTTAACCCTTTGACCCCCTCAGCCTATTCACCTGTTTCCATCAGTTGCAGGAAGCTGGGTAATATGCAAAAGGATTTGAAGTTTAAATACAAGGTCAAGTCCTAATACAAAATTAGCTGTTCAAAACTATCCGTAAAGTCAAATGTCAGTTTTATATTTCAAAATGCTCATTAAGGCTTACCACTGTTTTATTTGCCAAAACAACACAAATACCCAGCAAATGTGAAAAAATCTATTCTTATTAATCAGTCTATTCTTATAAATCAAAGCTAAGTTCTCATTGTGATTAGTTTTTGTTCTATTGAACATGTACTTCGTTGTTTGGTGATTTGTTTTGTGTTACCAGCTCAAGCAGTATTTCGTCTGTATCACTTTCAACCCTTTGACTCCCTCACCGCATTGATTGCTAGGGTGAGGGAGTCGAAAGATATATTCAGATGTATTATTTTCTTTCCATGATCATGGTCTGTCATGACTAGACCATTATCATACGTACAATCAGAACCATTGATTTTATTGTCACACTGTATGTGGTATTATTTCCTACTGTTTGGACCATGAAATAGCCGTCCTGTCAAGATTGTTTGAATTCTGTTTCTGTTGTGATACCAGTGTATTATTTACAAAATACCGTCCTTTGATTTTTCCATATCAAACAGCTTTGATTTTCAGTATTCAGTGTTGTGTTCTTGATTTGTAATTAATTCCATAAATACTGTGATTTGATGTTCAGTGTTCCAAGTAGTGTGTTCTTTGTGCAGTAAACCTTTTAATGTATGTACCTCACTTTGCATTTCAAGTATATTACTGACCCAGGTCTTGGCTTTTTCAGCCATTAGATTTGCGTAAATGATTGAATACTTTGACAACATCCATTTCCTGTACAGCCAGTCCCATTATACAATATTCCTGCAGATTAGTTTGTGTGTTTTTATTTGTTTATTTTTCAGAAGCCCCCCACCCCACCCCACCCCCCCCCTCCCCCATTCTCTTGACAGCAGGTTGCATCGTGTCATTTTTCTTGCAGTTGATTCACATTTCCTTTTTTCTTTGCATTTTGTTTTCTTTTTCATCTTTCCTCCCTCTGCATGTTGCTTATTAAATATGTATGGGTAGATGTAGGGATTCAGTTTTTTTTCACAAGGAATGAGATTGTCAGGAAACTTGGGACATTATGGTACTGTTACATCAAGATTGTGATATAAGGAAAAAAACGGGAGTGAGGTGGTATAAGAAAGAATGGGAAAGAGCAGGGTTTCTGTGCTGGAGAAATAGATTATTGGATTAGTCGTTTCATATTCAGTACTTCAGGCCTGGTTGTTGTAGTAATAGAGCGCTAGTCTTTTAATCAGCCAGCATAAGTTAGTACAGATACGAATCCTTCCTGGTGAACTTTTTATATGTGTGTGACCTCCAGATCCATCTAACTGTTATTGGGTGCCTGACTTTCTTCAGTGTTAGGGAAGGTAAAGCAGAAAGGGAGAGGAGATGGGCAGCACCCACATAATGCTGGCCCTGAGAAAGCGTATCTCTACCACCTGACTTCTCCATGGCCTCAAGGCTGTGGGACAACCTGTTTTGTTGTTGTTGTTGTTGTTTTTACTTGATAACCTACTTCATAGTTAAGAATGGTGGAGGATGATAGAGCAACCGTATCAAGCTACCAGTCTTCCACACAGAAATCCTTCAAAAACTCGTATGTCTTTTAGCCTAACACCATCTCAACAATCACTCACCCAATGCAGTCAAAAGTGTGTGAGCAACATCATCATGGAAAGTCCATGGAAATGAATTAGACACATCATCTGAAGAGAGCAGGATATTATCAATGGGACTGCCCTTCACTGGACACCAGAGGGAAGACACAGGAGATGAAGACTAGGAATGGTGGAAGGAGAGCTGAGGGTCCTGAAACACCTTAAGCTGGCCCTGAACAAATAGAAGTGGGGGATCTTTGTTACTGCCTCACATGCCAATGACATTATTGGCAGTAAGTAAGGATAATGATTACAATAATGATATATCATTCTTGTATAACGTTATTCTTCAAACTACATGATAGCAGTAATAAATCATTCTTGTATAGCACTATTTTTCAAACTAAATGATAGTAATAAATCATTCTTGTATAGCACTATTTTTCAAACTAAATGATAGTAATAAATCATTCTTGTATAGTACTATTCTTCAAACTAAATGATAGTAATAAATCATTCTTGTATAGTACTATTCTTCAAACTAAATGATAGTAATAATAATTCATTCTTGTATAGTGCTATTCTTCAAACTTTTTTGGACTTGCTACGCATTACACATTTTACAAGACATAGACTGTAATACGTACAGAAGCACTAATATATATACACACATACATACACAGCAATACAAGTTGTGCTGTATTTTGTCGAGCCTTCAATTCACTTAGCATATTCTTGCTGTCAGAAGAGACATGACCTTGGGCTGCTAATATACTTGCCAGACACAAAAAGTGTGAAATGTACTACCTAAGCAAGGGGGAGGAAAATCCTCATCTTGTTACATGAGAGAAATGTGTGTGAATGTGCAAGATACATTCCATATTTTGACAGTGCTTTTGCTTCATGTCTGTAGAGTAGATGTGTATCCTGATGAGTTTCTGTGTATTCACTGATGAACAAAAGGAATCTCCAGATGTGCATCAGTTTATTAGCCAAAGTAATTTGCAGAAGATTACAATGCAGTGGGACCAATGTATAAAGGCATTTTGTATGATGGCCAATGGTATACACTGTTTTCTTGTTTTGTTTGGTTCAAGTTGAATATTGGCAGAGTCATTAACTTTGAAATTTCATTAATTTTGACATTCAAGGCTGAGCAGTCATTCTTTAATTAACTTGCCTGCCAGGTGTAGACAGTGTATGAGACATGTATCCTTCGTTTTGTTGAATTGATTTTGCTGTAATACTTTTTGGTATATCTGTAATAACATTTTTGTGTATGTGTATTACATTGTAATTAACCAACCAACCAATCAGTCAGTCAAGCAGTCGGTGTTCTTTTTTCCAGGTTCATCAGTGTGTTTAGACATGTTTTGTTTGAGATGGTTATAATCCTAATATGGCTCCAAGCAGTACTTTAAATCCAAATACCGGTAATGATGATGATAATAATGATATTCAGTGAGTCAATTGGTCGGTCAATATAATACATGAAAATCTACCGGAGAGATGAAATTGTAATTACACGCAATACATTATCCATTAAGTGTGGGTGATGAAAAAGAAAAGAAAAAAATAGACCTGTCACAACAAAATTGTGTAAATCAGAATGTTGCTGCATTATTAACTTTCTGGGTTGAATGACTCATTCAGAAGACTATTGAATGTATTGTTTCATTGGTAATTGTACAAGTTATATTCTATTTGCTATCAGAAGAGGTTTGTGCTGGCAGCGTTGTGTTTGTTTAGTCTGACTTAACAACAGAAGTAGGGGAAATTCAGATTGACATACAGTGTCCGCATATGTATCAGAGAAAAGTTGTTTGAATTGTTTACTGATGGATTTTTTTCCATTAAGTTGGAATCAGAAGTCTGATCTAAAAGTTGATCCCTAAAGCATATGTTTGAATGGATAAGGCCTAATTAAGGTGGGGACTCGGGGAGAGAGAGAAAAAAAGCTACCATGTGGACTTTTGGTTTGCTTAAAACGCTTGTTTTTGTGTTGTAATTTTTCTCAGGCAGAATCTTGTTAGATTTTAGCCACACGTTCAACCAACTTTGGATGAAAAAAGAAAATGTAAACCAAATAGAATAACAGTAAATGATTCATCGTCATAAAAGTACACAATCCACCATCCACCTAGACAGCAGGGAATACTTTGACCACATTCAGAGTTAAAATGTATTAGTGTATTTGTTTAATAAGAGAAAAGCTGATTGCTTTTTCTTCATTTGACAGTTTTACATATCTGCTCCAGTCTCTCAACCAAAGGCAGCTGTGGTCTGCAGAGAGCATCCAGGGAGCTTGAAAACCCCATTGCTGCTTGTTCCCTGCCCCCGACCCCATCAGTATTGGTTGGTCTGGTTGGAATTGCACTGTGCTTTAAGTAACTCTGGATAATTTGGCCTTTGTACTTTGGAAAAGGCATATTGTTGATATGGCTTGACCACTCGGGTTATTGTTATCGTCGTTGTTGTTGTATTGTGATTATTGTTGTTATTGTTACCATTATTATATTATTATTATTACTTTTTATTACTATGGCCCATAATGATCATTTGTTTTTGAGAGGACTGATACTTGTATGTTGGTGTATGAAGCCATTTGTACCGGTAAGAGAGGGAGTTGAAAGATGAAAATAAAACTGAACTTGCAGCCAAAATTGTGTGTGTGTGTGTGTGTGTTCTTTCTTTTTAAATCTCCACACAGAGGAGAATAATTCATATCAGCTCGCAGTATATGTAAAAAGACACAAAAGCATATCCATTATTGGCAGTTTTTTTTCGTATTTGAAGTAAATGCAGGTATATACTTTTTTTTAGGATAATTGCACTTAGATTTCCTTTGTGCTCATCTTTCTTGTTTTTTTGTTTTTTTTTTGTTTGTTTTTTTCTTTTTGTCCCAGTTTTTAGCCATCTTAGTTCAGTCGTCCGGCAAGCATTAACACTGCCAACATATTTAATTTACTTAGTTGTTGAGTTGTTGATGCCAGGGCTGCCATTGCCTAACCCCAGTGCCAACAGTGTCTAACATTACTTTCCTACCGTGCCTAACATAGCCCTTTACATCAGCTCATCCTTGTGGGTTGTTTTGCTCCCAATCCTTTAATTGGATCACCAAACCCAAGGGTGTAGGTTAGGGGTAGGTTAAGGATTAGCAGTCATTTCAGGAGTGGTGGTGATCGGTGGCGTGTTCTTGCATCAGATCTGTCTGCTGAAGGCAGGTTTAACTGAAATAATTTTTGGACTGTCTTTTGTTTGACTGAATTTTGTTTTTTCCCGTTTCTGCTTCCTTAAGGGCTGATGCCAGTTCTACTCAATTCTAATAACAGTAATATGTTGTGATAGTGAAATAATACAATATCTGGCTTATCTGTTCAACTGGATTTTCTGGTTTCTGCCTCCAGCAGTGCTCTGACAGACTTCAGCAATTGCTTCTCACGGGCTTTCTGTTGCCACTGCAGGATAAGGTTCAGGTTGTAGAGGAATGGATTGAGGGCTGAATTGAGCGGTAACACGACAATAGCTATGGCCACATTCACCTCGCTGGGGACCTGAATTCCCTGAGACGCCATCAGACCCAACACTCCTATGGGAAACCAACACAGAAAATCTGTTACCACAATACTGATCAGTCCACGAGCTATTCGAAGATCTTGAGACTTTCTGTTAGTGGTGTTCATACCCGCCAAGCTACTAGAACGGATTGTGATGAAGATGAAGACTTGTCCTGTAGCGATCAGAATAAACAGGACAGAATTGAAGATAACTATGATGCCAAAAGCGTAGTCCCGTCCCTCGAATTCTCTTCGTGTGACTGGCAATGGCATGCAGATTCCAGTCTGGCTGTAGAATTCCCAAGATCTTACAAAAGGGATAATCACAATAATGGCACCAACAATCCACACGAGACTACATGCTAGTATTGCAGACAACTTCCCGAGTTGAACAGAGCTGAAAGGAAAGCGAAGCACAACAAAACGATCCATAGTGATGAGGCATACGATCATGACAGACACTTCACTGGACAGTAAACACAGACAGCCAGTTAAGTTACAAGCTGTGCTGCTTTTCCAAGCGTTATCTTCCCACAGATAACTATTACGGTACTTGTGGTCAGCGACACCAATCATGACCAGGTACAGGCCCATCAACAAATCAGACATGGACAACGAAATGACAAGGGCAGCAAAACCAGACTGTTTACTAGATATGACGAGAAACGTTCGAGAGACGAATGTAACAGAATTCCCCAGCAACGCCAACACAGCAACAATTGCCAAAATGATACGATATATCCCAGATCGTAATAAGTCGTCACAGGAGGAGATTTCATCATGCAGAGCATGGCACTGATTGAGATTGAATCCTTTCGGCAACATGATGGGGCAACATAGTTTGTAGTTGTCAGCGAACACAGAACTCAACTTTTCAAGTCCAGTCAGCAAGTCACCAGAAATCTGGGTCATTGGTGATCCCCGCACGTCCAGGGTGTGGAGATTAGGCAGGTTGTTAAAAGACCTCTGAGGCACTATCCTGATATCATTGTGAGACAAATTCAGAATCTGCACATGTGAAAAGAACGAGAACGTTGTGTCGTTGATTGGTTTTAATTTCACATTCGATACGTCGAGCCATTTCAGAAGTGGAAAATAAATCTGTAGTGAACTGTTCTGATGACATGAAAGAGAGCTGAGAGGGTTTCCAGCCAAGAATAAATTCTTCAGAGCAGGCATGTGTACCGTATTTCTGGTACACATTTCGGTTATATGATTGTAGCGTACATCTAAAGTATGCAGGTTGGGGAAGGTAAAGTGATGCAATTTGTCAATACCACATCTTACCAGACTGAGGTACACCAACATCATACTGTCTGTTAGAAATGTTTGATTAAGCCCACTGTCTGAAGCATCCAAATAACGAAGCTGAGAATGATTCTGTACGTTAGAAGATGTGTTACACGCGCAGGCCAACCCATAGCACGTGCAGTTTTCGGGAAACTTAAAGTCACAGAAGACCTCATCATCCTGTTGCGGACAGTGAAAGACAGCATCACAGACATATTTTACATGAAGACATACTTTGGAACCGCGGCAACGATAGAAACCAGGACACGTGTAACTGTAACATCCTATCTCATCTTCTTGGCCAGAGCAGTCGCTGACTCTGTTACATATTAAAAAGACAGGCAGGCAGTAACCATCCCCAGGACACTGGAAATGAGTCTCTGGACACAGTGAAGAACCTTCAGGCAGTGGTGTCACAATCATCCCATTTCTTCCTGTTGATTTGACATCAAAGTTGACCACAGAGGGTGGCGGTGTGGTAACGATGGTGTCACTGACAGGACCTGAGAACGTAACAATCCCACACTTAAACTCATCAGAGCCATCCACACAATCTCTTTGGCCATTACACAGCAACTCTGTGAATATACACTGAAACACATTGGAATGAAATGGATGAGAGGTGCTAAATCTTAAACAAATGCTGTGAACCAGAAGAACAAGTAAACCAAAGTGAACGCGTATTCGATACAAGACAAGACAGGCGCAAATTTTCGGTCAACCGGCCTTTGTCAAGCGCGAATACACGGTCACAAACAGACCACAAACAACACCAAAACAACGGATAATAAGAAGAGGACTAAAAACTTCCCTGCCGCCTCGTCCAGTGGATAAAAAGGGACCAAATCCTGTGAAAACAAACTAACTCAGACAAGAACAATGATCTTTTAAAAAATAATTTGCTTTAAAACCTAACAGATAAATGTGTACCATCTTTTGATGTGTGACATGAATTGTTAAGTCTTCGACTTCTTCACCTAGCTTCTTATGGCATCATCTATGATAGAAAGGGAATACCTAACCCTTTTGCTCGTTCACCCTCTCCACCAGCTTCCTGCATTATCTGTGATTAAGCAGTACTCTATCCTTACTTTTATAACATAACCTGGTGAGAGATACAGACACCTGCAGTGTTGGTCAGGAAATTTGCACAACGCCCTTAATGAAGCCTACTTGAAGTGGATGAGATTCGACTGTGTGGTCCCACTCTTCCAAGCGATCCCATAGCCTTTTCACTTCTGGGTAAAAGTAGATTGGGTCCTGAAAAATACCAGGATGATTTTGACAGTACTGATGGGGGTTTGAACTAATATATCAGTCAATAGTCTGTAAGCTGACCAGTGCACTATGGTGACTGGTTATCAGATTTATCTTATCACCTGTTTAGAAGAATCACAACGTTGCAATGCCTCGTCTATGCATGGTGGAAAGATGCAAAAGTCTTCATCACTAGAGTCTGAACAGTCTGATCGATGGTCGCAAAGCAAAGTGTAGGAAATTCTTTGCTGTCCAGCGTCACAGCGGAAGGAGGGTGGCAGTAACACGAGAGACACCTGGCAGGAGGTTCTGGAAGAAACTCCCCATTCTTCACGCCCTGTCACAACTGCGTTGCCCCAATATTCAAAATCGCTCGCCAAGAAACTGTGTGTCACGTGACCTAACGAACACGTCACGTATGGAAACGGGAACGTCTGATTGGCTGGGGTTGATGGAAAAAGCTTCTTCCCATCATCCAAGTAATCAATATTACGCGGTTCTTGTCTGAAGGGGAGCTCGCAGAGGTAACTGGATGCCATTTCCAAAGAGCACCTTGACATGGAGGTGACGTAGGAGAAGTACCAGTAGGAGAAAAAGCCACATCGCTGGTTAGCTATGGAGCTGGCTCTCAGGTGGCGCCGTGAATAGTAGGCCATAGAACCGTCTGCCCATTGGTTCATTGTCTTGTAGCTGAGGACAAAATGTGTCATAACCCATGCATCAATCCTCGTGGAAAGCAAAATAAAACCAAACATAAAAACACATTTGAACTATAACAAAGACAAGACAAATATGGTGGTCAAGCTGGCTGCCTGTTGTTGTTGTTGTTGTTATTGTTGTTGTTTTCTTCTTCTTCTATTTCTTCTTCTTTCTTTTCTTCTTCTTCTTCTTCTTCTTCTTCTTCTTCTTCTTTTTCTTCTTCTTCTTCTCCTCCTTCTCCTCCTTCTTCTCTTTCAGTTTAAATAGTATCCCCACCTTCTGGAAATTCTGTGCTAGAAATTTCTTCTTTTATGTCACTCTCTTTGTTTCTTTCTACTTTGCTTTCTGTCATTTCTACCTATCATTTTCTGCCTTAATGGTCCATTCACCTGTATGTGTTCGAGAAAGTCTTACGTACATTTTCTTAGGATCGATAATTGGGTACATGTAGTTAGTGAATTTTTGTCTCTAGGGAGGTGGGATATGCGGAAGCAATTTTAGGTAATTTATGCCTGTTTTTGTATATCTTCTGGTGTTCTTAGGTATGCTTAAATTTGTATTCAGGTGGGTTTTTTTTTTAATCCCCTGTGCGATAAATTGGACGGAATGGTCAACGCCAGGGGCATGTCCTTAGATTATGTGCGCGAATGCATTGATATGTGTACTTAATTTTCTTTTCTTTTCTTTTCTTTTTTCCCCTGTTGAAGTTTTGTATGTTTGGAAGCAGTTATAGCCCTGATTTGGCTCTAAGCAGTCGGCTGGGCTTTAAACAACAATAACAATAACAATAACAACAACAACATGTGTGCGAGATGTTTTGCCCACACTGTGCAGGTGATATGTTGCTGCACATTTTGGTGGGCATAGCACGCTGGACGTTTTCATGTTTCCATGTGCCACCAGACACTGACATGACTTACAGGATTTTTAACGTGCGGGGTATTCGATGATCTGCATGCATATACACACGAAAAAGGTCAAAATACTAGCAGATCTGCACCTGGGAGATTGAAAAAGTCTCCCGCAGGAGGTGTGCAGGCAGGATTTAGACCCAGACCTTCCAACTAAAGGTCTAACTCAGGTCTGACTAGGGGTCTGATTAGGGGTCTGACTAGAGGTCTGACTAGGGGTTCAACTAGTGGTCCAACTAGAGGTCCAATCAGAGGTCTAACTAGGGGTCTGAATAGGGGTCTGACCAGATGTCTGATTAGAGGTCTGACTGGAGGTCTGACTAGGGGTCTGACTAGAGGTCTGAGTAGGGGTCTGACTAGAGGTCTGACTAGGGGGGTCTGACTAGGGGTCTGACTAGGGTTTGAATAGAGGTCTGATTAGGGGTCTGACTAGAGGTCCAAATAGGGGTCTGACTAGAGGTCCAAATAGGGGTCTGACTAGAGGTCCACTTGAGGTCTGACTAGAGGTTTGACTAGAAGTATGACTAGGGGTCTGACTAGAGTTCTGACTAAGGGTCTGACTAGAGGTCTGACTAGGGGTTTGACTAGGGGTCTGACTAGGGTCTGACTAGAGATCTGACAAGAGGTCTGACTTGGGGTCAACAAGAGATCTGACTTGAGGTCCAAATAAGGGTCTGACTAGAGGTCTGACTAGGGGTCTCATTAGGGGTCTCACTAGAGGTCTGACTAGGGGTCTGACTAGAGGTCCACCTTGAGGTTCTGACTAGAGGTCCAAATAGGGGTCTGACTAGATGTCTAGCTAGAGGTCTGACTAGAGGTCTAACTAGAGGTCTGACTAGGGTTTGACTAGGGTCTGACTAGAGATCTGACTAGAGGTCTGACTTGGGGTCAACAAGAGATCTGATTTGAGGTCCAAAAAGGGGTATGACTAGAGGTCTGACTAGGGGTCTGACTAGAGGTCTGATTAGGGTCTGACTAGAGGTCTGATTAGGGGTCTGACTAGGGGTCTAACTAGAGGTCTGATTAGGGGTCTGACTGGAGTCTGACTAGGGGTCTAACTATGGTCTGACTAGGGGTCTGACTATAGGTCTGACTAGGGGTCTGACTAAAGGTCTGACTAGAGGTTCGACTGGAGGTCCAAGTAGAAGTCTGACTAGACTTCCAGACTAGAGGTCTGACTAGAGGTCCAACGTCTTACTTGACTATTGCACAATGAACAGAAAAAGAAATACAAAGCAAGATGGTGTAGCCATGCTAACGACATTCGCATTTAGGCCTATGATAGAGGTAGACAAGTGGGTGAGGTGTCAGACTTTGGGTACGTTCATACTGGCACTCACGACTGTCGTGCGGACGGACAAAAATCGTGCGGGTGGGAAAAACTACTTTATTTTTACTTGCTGAGCGAAGATGTTCATACTGCCACAGACACGCACGCACGACCACGCCCGCCAAAAAAGTCGTGCGTGCTTGCTACACTTCAGTCGTGCGTGCGGACGGACAGAAGTCGCGAGTTCGAGGCCAAGCCTTCTTTTTTATCACTGGCCATCCTCTGCGCGTTCATACTGAAACGCTTCTGTACGTGTGTGCGGATCAAGAGACTGTACTGTATTGAAATTTTCAGTCATTTTTAACACAAGATGGAAGACGACAAACTGATTTCCGAAGTCAGGAATCGACCTTTCCTTTAGAACATTATGGATATTTTGCGAATTTGTTTATCTGACAATAGTTCATCAGGAATCGACCTTTCCTTTAGAACATTATGGATATTTTGCAAATTTCTGTTTATCTGACAATAGTTCATCAGGAATCGACCTTTCCTTTAGAACATTATGGATATTTTGCAAATTTCTGTTTATCTGACAATAGTTCAGGCATTAAATGATAATACTCTCCATGCACCTTTCATGATCTGTTAATTGGGTGCAGAAAAAACGGCGAATTGTTCGATGCTTCGTGTTTCTTCTCTTCTACCACCACCACAAAATCAGTTTCTGTCGCCCCGTCAATGCCATGTTTACCAGAAAATAAGCAGCGCTAGCCTCCCTTCTTCCTCAAGGACGGAGAGCGTGCTGATAAGTATGAACACCTTTCTCACGCGTATACTTTTTTTTTCCGTCCGCACTACAGTCGTGAGTGCCAGTATGAACGTAACCTTACAATGTGAAGGTGTGAGGTTCGATCCCTCCCTGGGTACATCTCACCTGGTGTGGAAAGGGTGGAGATATTTCCGATCTTCCACGTCAACGTGTGTGCAGACCTGTCATTATCTCATCCCCTTTCGTGTGTATTCGCGCACAGAACATCGAATGGGCACGTTAAAAATTCTTGCAAGTCACGTCACTGTCGGGTGGTCTATGGAAACAAAACAAAACAAAACAAAAGAACAGCAACACGCCCACCAAAGGTTGAGTATGCAGACAATGCAACCGCATACCGCCTGCAGAGTGTGAGCAAAACAACACGCGTATAATGCATCAGAGAAAAAATCGGAACGCATAAAGAAAAAAGTGGGCCATATTGAACCAGTTTGTGGAAATTTCACGTTGTCCAAGAGGGATTCATCATACTGGGACAATACTGTATACGTCCATCCAAATGTGCCAGCAAATTATTTGGCAAGTTCTGTGAGCCTGCACAAAACCCTACCCGCTGGTGAGGTCTTGAAATGTGAAGTGGAACGGGACCTATCAGATACTGATTCCACTAGAATGGTTACAGCTCCAAGAAAGGCAACAAACAAAACACAAATTGTATATAGTGAGGCTGGGATTGAACTCTAGGCATGAGATCTTGACTGCAGTCTACAGGCCTATCAAAAAAGCCAACAGCCTGTTACTAATATTTTTTGTACCTTGGAAATTGGTTGATCACTTTGTTGTATGTAGTTTTTGTGGTCTTTGAAGACCGACAGTTAGAGTCCATACAAACCTTTGAACTCACATTGAATGGAGAGAGGAAGGAGAAGGTTTCAGGCCCACGTAGAAAGGTGAAGAGGATCTCCGTTTTCCCATCACTCCAGTCACCTTTTCCCATTCCGAGGGTGTGTTCAAACTGGCCAAGTAACCCCCCTTCCTACACACACAACCACAACTGTCAGTTTAATAGATAAATAGATAGATAGATAGATAGATAGATAGACAGACAGATACATAGATAGATAGATAGATAGATAGACAGACAAAAAGATAGATAGATAGATAGATAGATAGATTAAAGATAGACAGATAGATAGATAGATAGACAGATAGATAGATAGATAGATAGATAGACAGATAGATAGATAGATAGATAGATAGATAAAGATAGATAGAAGATAGATACATGTGGATAGATAGATAGATAGACAGACAGACAGATAGATAGTTTAGCAGTAAACTGGTTCACGGCTGGCCATAGTTTACATCAGGGCTAAACCCCCACCCCGCCTCTCTGTCTGTCTGTTTGTCTCTCTCTCTCTCTCTCTCTCTCTCTCTTCTCTCTCTTCTCTCTCTCCTTTCTCTTCTCTCTCCCTCTCTCTCACTCTCCCCTCTCTCTCTCACTCTCTCCTCTCTGTCTGTCTGTCTGTCTGTCTCTCTCTCTCTCTCTCTCTCTCTCTCTCTCTCTCTCTCTTCACGAGGCCATCAAAGTACAAACTGGAAAAGGAACCAGCCAACCGAACAACCAACTAACCAACCAACCACCTTGAAAAAAACAAACCAAATCCCAAGACAGCCAAACCATTTCCTTTTATATATATAATATATATATGATATATATACTATATATGTATGTATATACATATACATATATATATGTATTAATATATATATATATATATATTATACACACATATATATATATATATATATATATATATATATATTATATATATATTATAATACACACACACACACACAAACGTTATTACAGAAAATCCAGAGTTTGTGATTCTCAAATACACTGTGACCTTGAATAAGCTTCACCCGAAACGAAACATGACGGTGAAGCGAGGACAATGATAGACTGTCACAACAGTGAAAACAAAATTGAAATATTCTCAGAAGTCTCTAAGAAAGTGCTGTTCACATCCTTCTGAGATGTGTAAAACAGTAACCAACCTTAAACAATCGAAATTGGCTTTAATCCAGTTCGTCTTCTTCTTCTGCGTGATGTACTGGTAGCATCTCCCTCCAATGGACAGCTTAAGATGACCACAGTGCCCAGTGTATGGACAGTCTTCCTCATCCTCCCCTTCCACACACTCTGCCACCAGGTTGCACTCTAAGTGCTCTCTGAAGTCTGGCCAGTTGGCTTCAGAACAGTTCCATAGACCGCCGGGGATTTGTTTAGGCTGTGAAAAAGACTGCATGCACGCACACACACACACGCACGCACGCACGTACGCACCATGCACCACACACACACACCACACACACACACACACACACGCACACACGCACACACACACACACGAAACATATGAAACCACGTTCACCTTTCTACTGTAAGCTGATTTAGTTGAAAGAGCCATGGACTCAACAAGATCTGATCCACCCTACCTCCTTGGCACCCCCCCCCCCCCTGTTCCCTGTCTGGGGATGCCGGAGGTTCTCTCAGTGTACATATAGATAGTATCCCCATCCTCTGGAAATTCTGCACTAAAAATGTCTTTATTGTCAATTTCTTTTCTGCGGGAGCCAGAGGGTTAGACTCCAAAAACCACCATTTATCTCAAGTTTAATTAGTCGGAGACTTAGTGTTAGGAAGCCAACAAGAATTGACGATGTCTCCTGCTGTCACGGGGTCACCCATTACAGGAGACCCTGCACTGCCGCTGCACCACTTTGATGGAGTTCAACAGTACCTGTTCTGATGCAGCTTGCTAAAGACACTGCCTAATAAGCCCCTTACTATTGAGAGTACTAGTAATTGCTCAGTTACGTAGCCAGAGTGAGTACGAGACCCCCAGTACTGCTGCTGGACCACTTTGATGGAGTTCAGCAGTGCCTGTTCTGGTCCAGCTTATTAGAGACATTGCCCAATAATCCCCCTACTATTGACAATACTAGTAATTATTGAGGACATTGCCTAATAATCCCCTACTATGACAATCTAGTAATTATTGAGGACATTGCCTACCAATCCCCCTACTATTGACAATACTAGTAATTATTGAGGACATTGCCTAATAATCCCTACTTTGAGGACATTGCCTTATATCCCCCTACTATTGACAGTACTAGTAATTGTTGAGGACATTGCCTAATAATCCCCCTACTATTGACAGTACTAGTAATTATTGAGGACATTGCCTAATAATCCCCCTACTATTGACAATACTAGTAATTATTGAGGACATTGCCTAATAATCCCCCTATTATTTGAGGACATTGCCTAATAATCCCCTATTATTTGAGGACATTGCCTAATAATCCCCCTACTATTGACAGTACTAGTAATTGTTGAGGACATTGCCTAATAATCCCCCTACTATTGACAGTACTAGTAATTGTTGAGGACATTGCCTAATAATCCCCCTACTATTGACAATACTCGTAATTACTGAGGACATTGCCTAATAATCCCCCTACTATTGACAATACTAGTAATTATTGAGGACATTGCCTAATAATCCCCCTACTATTGACAATACTAGTAATTATTGAGGACATTGCCTACTAATCCCCCTACTATTGACAGTACTAGTAATTATTGAGGACATTGCCTAATAATCCCCCAACTATTGACAGTACTAGTAATTATTGAGGACATTGCCTAATAACCCCCTACTATTGACAGTACTAGTAATTATTGAGGACATTGCCTAATAATCCCCTACTCTTGACATTTCTAATAATTATTGACAACAGTGCCTAATAATCCCCTTATTTGAGGACATTGCCTAATAATCCCCCTACTATTGATAGAACTAGTAATTATTGAGGACATTGCCTAATAATCCCCCTACTATTGACAGTACTAGTATTTGCTCAGTTACGTAGCCAGAGTGAGTAAGAGACCCCCTGTAGGACATCACCACCGCCATGGTCCTCCAACAACAGCCCCCATGAACTACTGACCACACAAAACCTGAATTTGTCTCAGGCGATGGAAGCTCACCTCGTGGAAAGTTAACAGGAGTCTGAACCCGTCCTCTGTTGCGATGCTGATAGCCCTTGCCCTAAAATGGACATTGATGACATCAGTGTCGGCAACAAGAACAGTCGGACAGGGAGTGAAGCCAGACATACTGCACAGAATTTTATCGTCTCCCTTGTACACAGTGACCATGTTGCTGATGAGATGGTAGACATACATGCCCCCTTTATAGCCGCTGATCAGATTGAAGTAGATAAAACTGATCAAAGTCATACGTCCGTGAGGAGCCCCGACACGAATCCAGTCATCCGCTCCCCGTTGGAACGCTGCTTTCCCTTGTTCCATGCCAAGCGTTTGAATCCGTACTGAAACAAATCCCAGACTGAAATAAGTTTGGTTTTTTTGCAGTAGAGACTAGTTTTGCTTACCGATGTCATTAACAAAGAAGATAAGAAAAAGACGAGCAACATTATAGGACATTTTATGAGGAAAAAGAAATTAGAGCACCTGGTCACAAAGCAGATAGAAAAGCAAAAAAGAACTGGATGACTAATGAAATTTTGGGCTTGATGGAGGAAAGGAGGAAGGCAAAGAGAAATGAGGAGATCTACAAGAAGATAAATAAGGAGATCAGGAATAGGTGCAATGAAGCTAAGGAAGCTTGGCTGAAATCAAAGTGCAAAGAAATGGAAGACCGACACAAAATGGATCCTCAGGGTATGTACAGACGAATTGAAGAAATTGTCCACAGAAAAAATACATGCACATCAACTGGTTGCTTGAAATCGAAAGATGGTACGCTTATCATGGAAAAAGACAAAATATTAGACATATGGGGAGAGTACATTAAAGACCTTTTTGAGGATGACAGAAACGAAGAACACATTATAAAAAAGAACTTTGAAGGACCACCCATAATGCAAGATGAAGTTAGAGCGGCACTGAAAAAGATGAAACGGGAAAAGCCCCAGGACCAAACAACATTACTACAGAGATGATTGAAGCCCTGGAGGAATTTGGCATAGAAAAAATAAGTCCTCCTAAATGAAATTTACGACACTGGAAAAATCCCCTAAGATATGTCAAAATCAATTTTCATTGCACTTCCAAAGAAGACAGGGGCTATAGAATGCGAACTCCATCGCACAATCAGTTTGATGAGCCATGTAACAAAAATCCTGTTAAGAATAGTCATGATGAGGACAAGTAATAGAATCAAAAGAGAAATAGCAGAAGAACAGTGTGGATTTGTGGAAGGGAAAGGAACTATTAATGCCATATACATCCTAAGAACAATCATAGAGAGGTCAAATGAGATGAATAAGGATTTGTATTTATGCTTTGTTGACTACACCAAGGCTTTCGATCGGGTACGACATGAAAATTGATCAACCAACTGGAGAGACTCAATGTTGATGGAAAAGATCTACGAATAATCAGAAATATGTACTGGGAACAAACAGCTGCAATGAGAATAGAAAACAATGTAAGTTCTTTTCAAAATATCAAAAGAGGAGTCAGACAGGGTTGTGTTTTGTCACCAGATCTGTTTTCACTTTACAGCGAAAACATCATGAGAAACCTAGAAGAAGACCCTGGATTAAAGGTTGGAGGGAAAATGATAAACAACATTCGATATGCAGATGACACCGTGCTAATTGCAGAAAGTGAAAGAGACCTACAAAACCTTGTGAATATACTGGAAATAGAAAGCAAAGGTAAGGGGCTGGAACTAAACTGCAGGAAGATTGAAGTCATGGTGATCAGTAAAAAAACACAAAATCCCCTCATGCAAAATAACAGCAAATGGCACAACCTTGACACAGGTTGAGAAATTCAAATACCTGGGAACGATCATTTCATCAGACGGCAGATGCACATCAGAAATAGCCGGCAGAATCGGCCAAGCCAAAACAGCATTCAAGAAGATGACAAGCATTCTAACCAACAAATGCCTATCAATTAACATCAGGAAGAGAGTTCTTGAATGCTATATAGAACCAATACTGTTGTACGGATGCGAGGCGTGGACAGTCAACAAACAAAGCAAGAACAAGGTTGAGGCAGCCGAGATCTGGTTTCTAAGAAGAATGTTGAGGGTTCCATGGACAGCAAAGAAAACAAACGAGACAGTCTTGATGGAGGCAGACACAAGTAGATCACTCATAAGGAAGATTTGGAAAAGACAGGCAACATTTATAGTCCATTTTATGAGGAAGGGGGATTTGGAGCACCTGGTCACAACGGGAAAGCTGGAGGGAAAGAGAGCACCGGGTAGACCCAGGGAGAAAATGCTGGACGGACTTGCAGAAGGGTGGGGGAGATGCTGGAGGCAACGAGAGATAGAGGCAGATGGAAGTCCATGATCGCCAACGCCATGCGGCAGGGTACCTAATGGTGATGATGGTCACAACAGGAAAACTAGAAGAAAAGAGAACAACCAGGTAGACCCAGGGAGAAAATATTGGATGGACTTGCAGGATGGCTGAGGACGGTGAGGGTGGGAGATGTACTTGCGGTGACAAGGGATAGATTCGTATGGAGGGCCATGATCGCAAACGCCATGCAGCAGGGCACATGATGGTGATGATAATGATGTCATGCCCATTTCGACCTCTGGCCGAGGCCTTCATCAGGACGTGTGTTGGATGTGTGTTTGACTTTGTCTCTTGTGACGGACCTTTAGACGGATAAGGACTGTCTGAGCCCTAGTTCACAGCGTCTTTCTGTCATGAGCTAAGGGGTGAGTAACCCCTACACAAATCCTAGAGTGCAGACAATAGATGGCAGATTTGGTGCAGCGCGTTTGGAATTGTCTGAGTACGGTGAATTCGTCTTGAATGAACGCTTTACTGCAAGCTTTGTACATGATGCTCGAATGGGCCTGAGGTATGATGTGTGTGTGTGTGTGTGTGTGTGTATGTGCGCGTGCGTGTGTGCGTGCATGCGTGCGTGCGTGTGTGTGTGTGTGGTGTTCTGTTTAAAACACTTCATATATATATGTATATATATGTATAAATATATATATATATATAGAGAGAGAG
>JAPXFY010000012.1:39723409-39730909 GCA_030674185.1 Monoplex corrugatus | reverse complement strand
GAGCAATGTCAGAGATGCCAAAAGTATGATGAAGTCTACAAAGGAGAATACCATGATCAATGGTATCAAAGGCTGCAGACAGATCTTCTTCGCAATTCTTCTTCTTCACAATTCTTCTTCTTCGCAATTCTTCTTCTTCTTCGCAATTCTTCGCAATTCTTCTTCTTCTTCGCAATTCTTCTTCTTCGCAATTCTTCTTCTTCGCAATTCTTCTTCTTGTTCTTCATCATCATCATCATCATCATCATCTTCTTCTTCTTCTTCTTCTTCTTCTTCTTCTTCTTCTTCTTCTTCTTCGCAATTCTTCTTCTTCTTCTTCGCAATTCTTCTTCTTCTTCTTCGCAATTCTTTTTCTTCTTCTTTGCAATTCTTCTTCTTTTTCTTCTTCTTCGCAATTCTTCTTCTTCTTCTTCTTTGCAATTCTTCTTCTTCTTCGCAATTCTTCTTCTTCTTCTTCGCAATTTTTCTTCTTCTTCGCAATTCCTCTTCTTCTTCTTCGCAATTCTTCGCAATTCTTTCCTCTTCTTCTTCTTCTTCGCAATTTTTCTTCTTCGCAATTCTTCTTCTTCTTCGCAATTCTTCTTCTTCTTCTTCTTCTTCGCAATTCTTCTTCTTTGCAATTCTTCTTCTTCTTCTTCTTCTTCGCAATTCTTCTTCTTCGCAATTCTTCTTCTTCGCAATTCTTCTTCGCAATTCTTCGTTCTTCTTCGCAATTCTTATTCGCAATTCTTCTTTGCAATTCTTCTTGTTCTTCGCAATTCCTCTTCTTCGCAATTCTTCTTCTTCACAATTCTTCTTCTACTTCTTCTTTTTCGCAATTCTTCTTCTTCGCAATTCTTCTTCTTCTTCTTTGCAATTCTTCTTCTTCTTCTTCGCAATTCTTCTTCTTCTTCTTCTTTGCAATTCTTCTTCTTCTTCTTCTTCTTCGCAATTCTTCTTCTTCTTCTTCGGAATTCTTCTTCTTTGCAGTTCTTCTTCTTCGCAATTCTTCTTCTTCGCAATTCTTCTTCGCAATTCTTCTTCTTCTTCTTCGCAATTCTTCTTCTTCTTCTTCGCAATTCTTCTTCTTTTTTTTCTTCTTCTTCTTCTTCGCAATTCTTCTTCTTCGCAATTCTTCTTCTTCACAATTCTTCTTCTTCTTCGCAATTCTTCTTCTTCTTCTTCTTCGCATTTCTTCTTCTTCGCAATTCTTCTTCGCAATTCTTCTTCTTCGCAATTCTTCTTCGCAATTCTTTGTTCTTCTTCGCAATTCTTATTCTTCTTCTTCTTCGCAATTCTTCTTCTTCTTTGCAATTCTTCTTGTTCTTCGCAATTCTTCTTCTTCGCAATTCTTCTTCTTCTTCTTCTTCTTTTTCGCAATTCTTCTTCTTCGCAATTCTTCTTCTTCTTCTTCGCAATTCTTCTTCTTCTTCTTCTTTGCAATTCTTCTTCTTCTTCTTCTTCGCAATTCTTCTTCTTCTTCTTCGGAATTCTTCTTCTTTGCAGTTCTTCTTCTTCGCAATTCTTCTTCTTCTTCTTCTTCGCAATTCTTCTTCTTCTTCTTCGCAATTCTTCTTCTTCTTCTTCGCAATTCTTCTTCTTCTTCATCGCAATTCTTCTTCTTCTTCTTCTTCTTCTTTCTTCGCAATTCTTCTTCTTCTTCTTCTTCGCAATTCTTCTTCTTCGCAATTCCTCTTCGCAATTCTTCGTTCTTCTTCGCAATTCTTATTCTTCTTCTTCTTCGCAATTCTTCTTCTTCTTTGCAATTCTTCTTGTTCTTCGCAATTCTTCTTCTTCGCAATTCTTCTTCTTCTTCTTCTTCTTTTTCGCAGTTCTTCTTCGCAATTCTTCTTCTTCGCAATTCTTCTTCTTCGCAATTCTTCTTCTTCTTCTTCTTCGCAATTCTTCTTCTTCTTCTTCTTCTTCTTCTTCTTTGCAGTTCTTCTTCTTCGCAATTCTTCTTCTTCTTCTTCTTCGCAATTCTTCTTCTTCTTCTTCTTTTTCTTCTTCTTCTTCTTTTTCTTCTTCTTCTTCTTCGCAATTCTTCTTCTTCGCAATTCTTCTTCTTCTTCTTCTTCGCAATTCTTCTTCTTCTTCACAATTCTTCTTCTTTTTCACAATTCTTCTTCTTCGCAATTCTTCTTCTTCTTCGCAATTCTTCTTCTTCGCAATTCTTCTAATTCTTCTTCTTCTTCTTCTTCACAATTCTTCTTCTTCTTCTTCGCAATTCTTCTTCTTCTTCTTCTTTGCAATTCTTCTTCTTCTTTGCAATTCTTCTTCTTCTTCCTCTTCCTCTTCTTCTTGGCAATTCTTCTTCTTCTTCTTCGCAATTCTTCTTCGCAATTCTTCTTCTTCGCAATTCTTCTTCTTCTTCACAATTCTTCTCTTTGCAATTCTTCTTCTTCTTCGCAATTCTTCTTCGCAATTCTTCTTCTTCGCAATTCTTCTTCGCAATTCTTCTTCCCAATTCTTCTTCTTATTCTTCTTCTTATTCTTTTTCTTCTTCTTCTTCTTCGCAATTCTTCTTCTTCGCAATTCTTCGTAATTCTTCTTCTTCTTCTTCTTCTTCTTCTTCTTCTTCTTCTTCTTCTTCTTCTCCTTCTTCTTCTTCGCAATTCTTCTTCTTCTTCGCAATTCTTCTTTTTCTTCTTCTTGTCTTTTCCTCCATCTCCCTCCTTCAACAGTTCCCTGTAGGACTGATTTAGCAAGGCCATTGGACCTTTGTTACATGGCCATGATAACTTTCTTTTCTTTTCTTAACTGAAGTCAACAGATCTTCATATGGTCCAGTGTGCTGCCTGATGGTTTGGCGTACTTGTTCTTCATCAGTGATAAGGTCAATGTATCTTATGTTCAGTTTTTATGCGATAACACCTCATTCCTATCGCTTAGGTTCGTCTTTCCAAGTCAACTGTGGAACTTTTAATTTTAACAAAACTAGACAGCTGCCATAATTACCATTCACCACAACTGAAACTTGATACCATTTCCTGTTCATTTGGAATACACACATTATCAGTGTTCATCAGAAAAATAAACAGTATGTCAGATTTTCAATGATTTCCCACGGTCCTATGAATTCGTCTATTTGTCTTTTTATGCCTCGTGGCTGTTAGTTATGCTTTAAGCAGATGTATGTGTCCTTTTATGAACATGTAAATTTATTTGCAGCTATGAGAACCCCCCCCCCCCCTTCCCGTGGGGATGTCGGGGGCTCTTTCATTATAAATTGTATCTTCACCTTCGGGAAAATCTGTACTAGGAATTTCCTCTTGGAGCTATTTGGGGCCGAAAACCCCACTGTCACTTTGACATGACCAATGATATTCGAACCCACAACTTTTCAGTCAGTAGTCCTTTGAACTGACCACTGCACCACGTGTGAAATCCGGGGCTGCCCTACCAGGGGATGACACGTTGCCATAGTACGTTTCCGCTCATCTTTTTTTTTTTTTTTCCTGTAGACTTAAAATTTTTGTTTACCTATGGGAGTGAATTTTTCAACGGACTGAGTTTTGTCAATGTCAACTCATTTGTTACCGTGGGATCGTTTACGTGCGCTGAGTACATAAGGCAGCAAAAGGAGGTGTGGTGTACGTGTGTGGCCAAGTGGATAGAGCACCTGTCCAGGACTTCAGAAACCCTAGTTCGATTCCATGCAGGACAGGGATTTTGGTCCTCTCAATCGGAAACGGAACTCCGTAGCATCATCATTAATATCCCCGTTCTCATCATCATAGCATAGGGAAAAAGTGTCCCAGAGTCTATGGCCCTGCCTATCCTTGGTCCCTTCTCTCCTACCCCCTCTTTTTTCATTTCAAGACCTTGCCAGCGCCTAGGGTTTTGCGCAGGCTCAGGGAATCTGCCAGATAATTGCTGGCAAATTTTGGTATAGCTCATATGAAATTTTCCCGGCACGATGAACCCCTCGTGAACTAACGCTTGACATATCATCTAAGTGCACACTGCACACGGGGTCTGTGTGTATCGTCTCATCCGAAGAACAGTACCTAGAACACCACTCAGGATTTGGTGGAGCAGGGAGGGGAAGACAAATTCCTGTTCAACACAGAGTCGAACCTGAGTCTCTTAACTTCTAGACTCGAACCTGAGTCTTTCAAGTTCCACACAGGTGCTCCATCCATTGAACCACACACTCCAATTCCATTTGCTGCTTCGTCTTCTGCACAGTTCCTGTGTCACTCACTATCCCTGCGCCCCGTTCTTTTCGACTCTCTAATACAGTTTCAAACCCACCGACACTGAGATCAGCATGAAAACAGGGCATGAAGTCTCCACAGAATTTAGGATAAATTTTCATGATGGCATGATAACGAGTATGGGCGTGATAATGATGATGCCATGGGGTTTCAAATTGGATTGAGACAGCATAACAGGGTTGTATTCTATGCTTATTTTTATAATGTATTCTGGGGTCTACCAGGCCCGAGATGTGCAGTCACAGGTGGTGCTGGTCAAGAAATTTGAGCAACACCCGTCGTTAATGAAGCATCCGTAGAGTGGATGAGACTCAACTGTGTGGTCCCAGTCTTCTCAATGAGCAAGCACATAGCACACTCAGCCTTGTTTAGGAACCAACCAGGCAGAGAGGTCCCAGTCTTCTCAATGAGCACAGAGCATGCTCAGCCCTGTTTAGGAAACAGTCAGGATAGAGAAATCCTACCATAAGTTTTGGGACTTATGAGGGATTCGAACCCACGACTTTCCGGTCAGTAGTCTGTTACCCTTACCCCTTGGCCACGTAGGTATGGTTCTGGTCAGGGTTGGCAGTTTTAAAGTGTCCATAGAAGACTGTGCTGTTCAATGACGCTGAAGTGACTTGACCATACAGTTGTAGTCGTATCAAGGAGAATGGTACAGCTGCAACACACTGTATTGCTATCTACACACACACACACACACACACAGAGAGAGAGAGAGAGAGATATATATATATATACAGACACACACACACACACAACACACACACACACACACACACACACAACACACACACACCACACACACACACACACACACACACACCACACACACACACACACACACACACACACACACACACAACACACAACACACAACACACACACACACATACACAGACACAGACACACATACACACAGAGAGAGAGAGAGAGAGAGAGAGAGAGAGAGAGAGAGAGAGAGAGAGAGAGAGAGAGAGAGAGAGAGAGAGAGAGAGGAGTAAATCACAACACAGCGAAGAGCACAGTGAGACCTTTCATAAAACAAACACGTACAGTTGTGTGAGACTGATAAATGAACACCGTGAGAGTGCAGTACGAACTGCCTGCCCCGTTCAACATCAATTTCCAAACTGTCGCTGAAGTCCGCTGACCTGTCTCTTACACACGATATAACAACCACGTCCCTTGGATAATTGAATGATATTGCTTCAAAGTAGACACTTTGGTTACCAAAAACATCACATGCATATTTTCTATCCCGTTTTCTACTCCACTCTAATACTAGTAATAACCACAGACTCTGGCACGATTTTTCACAATATTCTGATGATAGAGGATGATTATCATGATGCTGAGGAGTTCCATTCTTGATTGAGACTGCTTGCGTGACACGGCCGTACTCTACGCTCACTTTCACAAAGTGTCCTGGCGTCAACCAGGCCCTAGAGGTGCAGACACCTGCGGTGTTGATCAGAAAATTTGGGCAACAAAACACCCTCAATGAGGCATCCGTGATGTGGGCGAGGTTCGACTATGTGGTCCTTGTCTTCCCAATGAGCCCATAGGACATTCAACTCTGACTAGAAGCCGGATGGGTACTAGACATCTCACAATGATTTTGACAAGGTGAATGGGATTCATTTATCGTGAGGTCAACATCCTTCTGACATTTTAAGAATAAGAAAACAGACTTTGGGAGAAATTATGATAAAGGAATAAAAATTATTCTATAAAACATAAATTTCCAAAGAACAAGATGAAATAACGAAATGTATTAAAAGAAACTTTAAAAATGATAATGGTAGTTCAAACGTCAACTATCAACTGTATGGACAAAGTAAATTAACCCAATCTCCATAAATATGTAAACACAGCTATGTGCACACAACAGACACACAAACATATAAAGGCACACACACACACACACACACACACACACACACACACACACACACACACACACACACACACACACACACACACACACACACACACACACGTGCGGGTGCGTGCGCGCACGCACATACACACACATTTACACACACATGTACATACACGCACTTTCATACGCATACACACATGTTCACTTGTACATGCACACTCACGCGCGTGCACGCACACGCACACGCACACGCACACACACAGAACACAGAACACACACTTATGCACATACAAAGAAATACGCATACAAGTACGCGTGCTCCCTCACGCACACACACACACACACACACACACACACATACACACACGCACGCACGCACGCACGCACGCCACCACACACGCATACACTGTCTCACACTGGACACAAATAAACTTTTCGACACGCGCTTTAGTCAAGTGGATAAGACCTCAGACATCCAATCGAAAGGTCTCGGGTTCGATCCTGCCTGGGTACCTCCCGCCTGGTGGGTAAAGGGTGGAGATTTTTCCCATTTCCTAGGTCAACATGTGTGGAGACCTAATGGCTACCTGGCTGAACCTGTCGCTCAGTGACAAAAAAAGCTACTTACTGCGTAGCTTTCATCGGCGATCCGGCCGACTTCTTCAGCGCAACTGCTGGGTTGAGAACTAGCTTCAGTGCGCACTGCCGTGAGCGAACTCACGACAGTGCGACTGAATAAGTGAGGAGTACACCGATGGCAGGTTGTGTCGGCCCTGGTCACGGTTGAGGGTGGGGTTCCTTGCGGCGATGTAAACTGCCTCCTTTACTCCCCTCTGGAACCATCTTGCTTCTTTGTCGAGAACTTGCACACTGTCCTTTTGAAAGTGGTGTTGGGTGTGTGTCAGATGTCCTCCCACTGGAGAGGACTCACGTTTGTGTTCTTTTAATCTTTTGTGCAAGTTGCGCTCAGTTTCGCCAATATAACTATGGTCACAGTCCTGGCAGTCTATCTTGTATATCACCCCTGATGTGTCCAATTTGTCTGTTTTGTCTTTGGGGTGAACTAACTGGCTTCTGATGGTGTTGGTGGGCTTGGCATGGACACTGACTCCCAACTTCCTGATCTTCCTGCTGAGAGCCTCAGTGACGCCGCTGACGTATGGCATGGAGACGTGCCCTCTCGAAGGGGTTGGCCGTTCAGTGGAGGGGTGGCGTATGGTTTTCTTGCCCCCCGGAATATCCCAGGCCCACTTCTGGTATCCTGACACACTGAGTACTTTTTTGATGTACTGCACCTCTTCTTCTCTAGTGGTGTCGATAGAGCAGATTGTCTTCGCTCGGTGGGTGAAGGTGTGGATTACTCCAAGCTTGTGTTCCAGTGGCTGGTGACTGTCAAATTGTAAGTACTGGTCCGTG
>JAPXFY010000012.1:39713409-39718409 GCA_030674185.1 Monoplex corrugatus | reverse complement strand
CACACCAAGATCAGCGCCAGGGCTGGAACAACATTGGTCCATCATCTTACTCATCAAGACTGAATAATTGTGATCATTCTTATCAAAACGAGTTGATGGTCACCATATATTGTTTCTAAGTTTTGTTTTTGTCTATGGACTTGTTTGTTTGTTTGTTTGTTTTTTTCGTAATCTAAATGTAACCTTTTTGTTCTTTCTAACAGTGAAACCATTTTTTTAGAATTTGAATGTAATGTTTATGCTTTTTCTAATAGTGAAACCATTTTAAAACCAGATGTTTACTTTCTTTGATGAGGCCTTTGGAAATGGTATCCTCTCTGTTTGCCGTTTTGAAAGAAAAGAAAAAAAAAAAACGAATTACAGTTTCGGCAAAAAATGTCCGTTTCAGTTTCAGTTTCAGTTTTAGTTTCAGTTTCTCAAGATGACATCTCCGAGCTGGGAATGAATTCCATATGCACTAACATCACAGATGCCATGTGATGGAGAATATCCAGAATGATCACGGCACAAGCCTTAACTCATGAGCTGGCCAGTCCTGAAGTCCTACCTGGATAGTTCCGAAACTTTCTTTAGCAACTAAGACCCTATCTACATAAAATTGTGCATACTTGTCAGTCCCATAGTTACGATTCCATCAGTCTGTTGCAAAAAGTGAAGTGTACTTATTTGTTAAAAGAAGTCTTTTTCAGTTTTTTCCTTTCTTAGACAGTGCCCCATAAAAACTTTTTTTTCAAGTAAAACTTTAACAACAGCAACAAAAACGATCACAGTATCAGGAATTTGCATGGTGTGGCGGTATGCTGGAAGAGTTACAGTATGAATTGAAATCAAAATTTCAAAATCAAACCCGGGCACCTCTACCTCCTATGTCGGCTGCAAGCGACAAATACTTAAGGTGACAATTGGCTCATTTCCTGATGGCCGGTCATAAGTGGTTTGGTCAAATGGCTAGATTGCAACCCCTGTTGCAGCTTTCACAGCAAGCATATAATAAAATGTTACAATATGTGGATTTAACCCTTTGACTCCCGCAACCTATCCACTAGCTGCAAAAACTTAACCCTTTGACTCCCACACTTTGTCCACCAGCTCCCTATGTAGGAACCTGGTAGATAGGGTGAGGGAGTCAAAATATTAAGTTTTTGCTTTGCTGGCATAGTTGACAACGCAGGATTCTGGTGGACAGAATGCGGGAGTTGCGGGCTTCGGTAGCTCAGTTGGTTGAGCTTCGGATTCACATGCTAATGGTTGTTGGTTCGAATCCCGGGTTGCTCTACATTAAAACTGACCTTCTCGGTGTCCAATCTTAGCATCATTGTTGTTCTGGTGGTGTCAGTATAGGATTAGATAAGTCCGTTTCAGTTTCAGTTTCAGTTTTAGTTTCTCAAGACGATGTCTCCGCGTTTGGAACGAATTCCGTATGCACAAACGTCACAGGCGCCATGTGTATGGTGATCATGGCACAAGCATCAAGCCTGCACAAAAACCCATGAGCTGGCCAGGCCCGAGGCCCCGCCTAGCCTGTTTTATCTAGTCTATATTTTATACTGGTATTGTATCAGCCTATCATTGGAATAATCTTGGTTAATGTAAATAACATGTGTATCTGTGTATCTTATCTTGAAAAAAAAAAGGAACACATATTAAATAAATAATTAAAGGTCTGAATCACAACACAACTAGCTATTCAGTAGAAGCTTGTCTCACATGACAGAAAGACCCCCCCCCCCCCCCCCCCCCCAGTCAATGCAAAAAGCCTCAACTGTCTATCAACTAGGTGAAGACAATATTTTCTTAATCATAGCCCCGCTTCCCCCACTTCCCTGGGATATTTATCCCCGTCGGCCATATCACCTCTCCTCTTCAAGCCTTCCTGCTCGCTTGTAACCGACAACTGTATCTCCCTTTCACACCTGTCATGGTACCAGCAGACAGATAAAGGAATAGAATTAGTCACCGTGGTGTAATGGTTACTGCAACGGACGAAAAACCGCAAGATTATGGGTTCGAACCCCTTCAGTCGTGTCACAGTCATTGTGAGATTTTCCGGCCCAACCCGTCTCCTACTCAAAGCTGAACTGGCTATGGGTTCATTTGGGAAGACGGGGACAACACAGTCCAGTCTCGTTCACTTCAAGAAGGCATTGGTAAGGGTGTTGTGCTGACCAATCCTGCAAGTGTCTGTTTCTCTCGGGGGTTGTTTACGCCAGGATACAACATGAAATGAAGTGCAGTGTACAGCCTTGTCACGTGATCTCGATCAAGAATGGAACTCCTTAGCGTCATGACTATCATCCCCATCGTCATCATTATCAGAGCACTATGTAAAAATTGTCCCACATTCTGTAGTCTAAGAAATGGGGCAGGAAAAAAATTCCAGATGAAGTTGATCTAGTGTGGAGCACTTTATAAGCTTTAAATGTCATCATCGTCACTTGCCCTGAGGCATGGTGTGGGCTATCATCCCCTATATGAATCTATCTTTTGTAGCTGCAAGTACTTCTCCCATTCTCTCTGTCTTCATCCACCGCGCAAGTCCGTCCCAAGTTTTCTCCCTAGGTCTGCCTTGTGCTCTTTTTCTCTCCACCTTTCCTGTTGTGATTAGGTGCTCTGATTTCTCTATCATGGGTTTGAATGTGCAAATTAGAATTTGAACTGATCATATTTGCATCATATACAGAAGATATCGAATTATGAAATATCAATCTAGTTATTGAAAATGACAGTTTCTTCAAGAATCAGTGGTAGTAAGAAACTCTAGGGAGAGCGGGACAGCAGAAGGTCCTCAGAGGAGAAACCCCCGTCAAGCAAATGCTTCGGCCCTGAACTCCTGACACCAAATCACTTAGAATGTAAAAAAAATAATAATGAAATAAAGCTTGTGAACGGTTTATGTTTGCATCATATCCAAAAGGTCTCATTGCAAAATAACAAACTAGTAGTTGAAAATGACAATTCCTTTCAGAATCACAAGTTTATTCCAAACGGAAAATCATTACGCTTTTATTGAACATTCAAAAGCCTTCGCTCTGTCTGGCGCATTGATACATTCTTTCAGATCACAAAATGGTCAGACCGTGTAAGCTGCCAGATTCTTTCAGATCACAAAATGGTCAGAGCGTGTAAGCTGCCAGATTCTTTCAGATCACAAAATGGTCAGACCGTGTAAGCTGCCAGATTCTTTCAGATCACAAAATGGTCAGAGCGTGTGAGCTGCCAGATTCTTTCAGATCACAAAATGGTCAGAGCGTGTGTGCCACCAGATTCTTTCAGACCACAAAATGGTCAGAGCGTGTGAGCTGCCTGGGTACCTCCTGCTTGGAGATTTTTCCGACATCCCAGGACAATATGTGTGCAGGCATGTTCGTGACTAAAGCTTCTTCGTGTATAGGTAGAAAGAAACTCTAGGGAGAGCTAGACAACAGAAGGTCTTCAGAGAAGTAACCCCCTTTAGACAAGTGTTTCGGCCCTGAATTCCTTACACTCTCGGGGGGCCGGGCCACATCCAGGTCATGACTCCTGGATGCCCTTCTGCTGTTGTCTTTTTTTTTTTTTTTTTTTTTTTTTTTTTCCCACGCCGGGGATCGAACCTGGGCGATTCTGCGCTTCAGAACTGCGGTACGCGGTTTTACCAATGTGCTAACGGGGCACACATCATCTGTAGGGAATTTAATCCTTATGAAGTTCACTTTTTGGTTCCTCCTTGCCCAGATCCAGCTTGAGCTCCTTTCTGCTGCCTCTGCCATCGCTTTAAGGGCTCTAGTCCTCTTCTTCCCAGAAATGGCGAGTTGTTTCATGAGATCATAAGCGGAGGTGCCCACAAACCCTCTTGCCCCGACCTCTATGGCGAAGATTTTGACCCGCAGACCTGCTTTCTTCAGGGTGCTGGCAAGACCGGTGTATTTTTCGGTCTTGTAGATATGTGCTTCTTCCATTCTGCTTTCGTATGGCACAGTGAGTTCTATCAGAATCACTTGTTTCGAGGAGTCAGAGTGGAGAGCGATGTCTGGTCTCATGCCTGTCTTGCTGATGACATCTGGGTAATTTCTCCACTCTGGGAGGTCTGCTGTACACTCCCAGTCGACTGCTCCATCCAGAAGACCCTTTGGCAATGTGCTGGTTGTCATAGCCCTTTCGGGCCAGACCTGTTTCCCTCCTGCTTTGTAGAACGTTGTCATAGCAATTGGTGCGTTTGGGGTCATGGTTTTTTCGCTAACCACATCTGTGATCACTTTCAGAACTTGGTTGTGCCTCCATGTATACCTTCCTTGGGCTAGCGCTACTTTGCAAGAGCTTAGGACATGTTCCACTGTTTGTTTCTTCTGACAGAGCGGACATGCTGGGTCGTCTGCTTTCCCCCATTTCACTAAGTTTGCATTCGAGGGGAGCAGGTCATATACAGATCTGAGGAGGAAGCTTATCCTTAGAGGAGCCATGTGCCACATATCGTTCCAGCTGAGACTTCTTTGGAGTGCACTGTCCCATGTTGTCCATTGCCCCTGTTGACCTTGCTGGACTGCCTTCTGCACTCTTTTGACATCTTCTTCTTCCTTCAACTCCTGTATGATCATGTCTCTTTTTTTCTTCCCTTTGGCTTTGGACCACCACTGCATTTTTGTTGCTCCCAGTCCCTGTCTGTTGGTTTGCGTGTGTCCAATTATTTCTTTGATGCTGAGGTTTCTCTTGGCATTGTTTACAGCCTCTTGGACTTTCCACTTTCTGCCAGTTCTCAGCTTTGGATGAACTGCTCTCACGATATTGTCCTCCGATTCCTCCAGCATGCTCAACAGTCTTGCTTTTCCAACTTTGTATTCCTCCACTATGGATTTCAGAGGTAGCTTCAGCATTGCTTGACGACAGTAGAATGCAACATCAGTGAGACCAGGTGGGACACCGAGCCATTTTCTTGTGTATTTGTTGATTTTGGCTTCCATTGCTTCGACTGTGCTGGTGCAAATGTCATAGATTAGCAGTGGCCACAGCAGCTTTGGTATCAGCAT
>JAPXFY010000012.1:39645909-39708409 GCA_030674185.1 Monoplex corrugatus | reverse complement strand
AGGGATGGATGGATTCTCCCGTCCATTCGATGGATGAGTAGTTTTCTGCGAAGAGAAATTTCTGCAGGATAGCTTTGAGCACGTTGGTTTTTGGCTTGAAGTCTCTGCAGGTTGAAAAGTTTTTCGTCCGAGCGGAACTTGTACACAATTCTGTCAAAGTTTCTGAATACCTCAATCATCACCGCCGAAAAGAGGATGGAGAAGAGTGTGGGCTCTAGATGCATTCCTGCTTCACTCCATTCTGCACTGGGAAAGATTATGTGGAAGGAAGCAGTCAGCTTTTGAGGACAGCCAAACTTTCGTAGTATCGCCCACAGGCTCTTTGGTTTGACGGTGGCAAATGCTTTGGTGAGATCTCCAAATACCACGTGGAGCTCCTGGTTTTGTTCATTACACTTCTCTTGCAGCTGGTGTATTGCAAAGACCATGTCACTGTTGCCTCTTCCACCACGAAAGTTAATGGAATTATGGACTAGTCTGCATTGGGGATTACTCTTTCAAGGATGACTCTGGCAAGGGTCTTCACCACAATGCGTAGGAGCGATATGCCACATTGTTTGTAGCATGTCTTATCACCCTTCTTCTGGTATATGTGGATGACCTAGTATCATCTAACTCTTCGGGAACTTCTTTCTTCTGTTATATAGAACCTATACAGGGTTATCGGCTTTTCCAGGAGCACCTAGCCCACATTCCTGTAGCTGCTGGTACTTTATCAGACAGGGTTTGCTTCAGGTGTTTTGGTAATGTCGGCACTGCAGGGTGGATCTGCCAGAGATTTCTCTACTGACCATGCGGAGAGTGCAACAATGACGTCCTCAGACACGGATGACTCCTTGTTCAGCAATGTCAAAATGCTCACCACAGCGTGGAAAGATGTCAGCTTTCTCTGTCAGCAGAAAGGAATGATCAGAGGTAGGGATGGGCGTTGAGCCTTTGATTCGTTCACTGCCAATGACTTTATATCGTTGGCATCAGCTGTAGTTGGAGTTCTGCAGCTTTCATCTCCCACCATTGGTTCTGTATTCATTGTACGCTTTCTTGGAAAAGCTGCTTTGTTTGTTGGTATTTTTTGTTTCGTTCTCTCACAGGTCTTGTTGCTGAGGTGTTCCTTGTGAGTACTGTGTAATTTGTCAATGAGCTAGCCGATCTCTTCATCCTCTTCCAACAAATCATTCCCTGTGTTAACAGTTTACAAAACGCAGGACATCAGCTGCAGTGCTGTAGGCAGCTTCTTTGAAGGATTTCCATTCTGTCTCTACATTCCTCCCTCAGGCTCTACATGTATGTCTGGTAATTTTTCCTAGAGCTTCTCTTGAAATATGCCTCTGTTTCGCAGATGGGTGATATTCAGCTTCCTCCGAGATTTGTCTCTGGCGGTCGTGGTTTTCTGAGCTAGCAGAATATTCATTTTGCTGCATAGTAGTCCGTAATCAGACCAGCAGTCAGCCTCTGTCACGTAGCGTGTGATATGAACATCTCTTCTGTCTTTCTGTCGCACGATGACATAATCCAGCATGTGCCACTCACTGCTTGGAGCGTGGGTGTATACACGTGTTCCTGAACTTGTCCTGATGAAAGAGGGCATCGAAAATGTTGATCCCATGCTGAGTACACAGTGACGGCACCACCAGTCCATTGGAGATGCACTTCACAGTCCTGTGGCGTGTTATGATGCCTGGCCAAATGAAGTAGCCCACTCCCAAACGAGCGTTGAAGTGTCCAAAAGTCTGAGGTTTTGGAGTTTGTCCAAGAGAAATTCATGGCACTCGGACAATTTTATATTCGCTCCAACCAAATTTGCCAGCAATAACCTGGAAGACTCCTGGCCCTGCTCAAAAGCTTATGCGCTGGCAAGGTCTTGAAATGTAGAGGCGGGGGGGGGGGGGATGGACTATGAAACACTAAGCTGATACCACCAGAATGATGGAATCATTCAGACTGGCAGCAAACAAGCCACTTTTCAATGTTGCGGGCTACGACTGAACTCGAAGTATCAGATATTGAGTCCACGGCTCTATCATGTCAACCAGCCCACAGAATGATGAGCTTGTCTTTGTGGTTGATTGACAGTGAGACCGTTAAGCCTTTCATAGAAGGCTTCTGTCACATCATCCAGATTTTTTTTGCTGAGGCACAAGCATTTATGACAAACGAAATTGTGTCTTGTATGCTGAGAGATGCAAGGTCATCAAGTGATCACTGATACCATGGAGTAAGCTTTCCATCGTCCTAGCGAGCTTTTCGTCTAGCTTATACTAAAGACAACAAAGAATAGACACACAAATCTTAGTGAAAAAAAAACCGCAGTGGCAAGACTTCCCTGACGTGTCGTTGAACAGGACAAAATTGTGGATCATCACCATGACTATCATTATCATCATGTATTTGTGAAAGAGTGATTTGAATTGATTTTGGCTACCAAATGCGTGACAATCTTCTTTTGAAATCGTTTTGAACCTTTCTGGAAATTGTGAACGGTATGGAATAGTAGTCACAAAGATTCCGAAACGGTTGGCACAGTCTTCATTATCACAGCAGTGGATGGGTGGGTGTGTAACCCTGGTCAGGAATGGTGAAGATACAGGAAGGAGGGATTGGAGATGCAAATATTAATAGTTGATCAAAAAGTGAAGCGTCACCTGTCAGTATCATCGAGTTCGATGAAAGCGGCCGCCACACCAGTAACATTACAAAAACTGTCCTCCATTAACTCCGGTCTCAATTTTTCCGTGATTCTTTGAAGGCCTTCAACCCGCTGATGATGGTGACGTTATCCATATAAAGATGGGTGGTCTACCCGGGTTTCTTCTGGCCTCAAGGTTTTCTTGTAAAACTGTTGTCATTAGGGTTGTGTTGGTGTTACGAGTTGCATGGCGGGTGTCTTTCATTTTTCTTTCGTTGATTTCTGCCTGTAGTTGACTTTGTACAGTGAATTCATTTAAATTGCTTTCATTTATTCTTTGACTGGTCCATTTGACTCTAAGAAGCCGTCTGCAGAACGGCATCTCTGCTGCTTTGATCTTATTTTCATCTGCTTTTCTGTATGTCCCAGACTTTGCTGTCATATGGCATTACTTGCCAAATCAGACAGTTCAGATTTTTTTATTTTTTTTATTTAATGGCTGTTGGGATGAGTTGGATTATTTTCATTGTTGACATTCCTACTCTCACTGTGATGTCTTTAGTGCAGCTGCCATCATGAGCTTTAAGTGGAGCTAAATCTTTAAAACCACTATATGTTCTGATGCAGTCTTGTTGATTTGAGTGTCTCGATATCCTTGATATATCAAGAAGTAAATTACAGTAAACCCATGATCCTTTGCCTTCACTTGATATGGTTTGTAGCACTTCCAGTTTTTCGTTACATTCTTTATTTTCTATCTTCATGTCATTCTTCCTTACATAACTTTTAATTGTTAGTATACAACTTACATGGTGCAAATGATTATCTTGAGAGTTACATTTTTTCTGAAAAGTGTTTCATGTTTAACAAAAATCCCTTTTGATCAGCAACATCTTTCACCAGAAAACTTGACTTGTTTGCCCAGTTTAAAAAAAAGAAAGCTATGTCACCTATTCTAAATTTATCGATATCAAAAATCGGTTCAGCGAACACATCTTGTGTGTATTTCTGTTCTACATGTGCAGGAAAATTCGAAGCCAGGAAAACGTCTTTCCAAAATTTGTTCCATGTACTAGCTGTGAATTTTTCTGTAACGTAACTATCTATCTGATCTATTTCTGGGTACACTGTAATAACATTATTTTTTACTCTGATGCTATTGTGTATATTTCTTTAACCCACTTAATTCTGAATGCTATGTGAATTTTTCTATGTTTGGATTACCTGAGCCCTCATTTATAATATTATGTGCTGAATGTTTCCTTATAATCTTGTCTGTCTTTTTATTCCGTACAAATTTAAAACACACTCTTTTGAAATGATTATTATCTATTTCTGGGGTGGGGTGGGGTGGGGGGTATGGCAACAGCATTAGTAAGTATATTTGTTTGAAGATTGTTACAGCTTTTAATATGACGATTTTGTCCAGTAGTGTCGTGTCCATTTTGACCAGATTAATAGAAAGTTTGTAAGTTAACAAGAAACACCTGAGTGTATCGGAAGGGACCCAGAGCACAACTTCTCACCACTGCATGCACAGTCATCTCTCGGTTCCTGATAGCAATTTTGCCAAGCTATGAGGTGGGGGAGTGTCCATGAGCTGCATGATCCATTCGGACCCAGTCATCAGTTTTCTTGTTTACAAGCCGAATGGCAAGGTGGGGAGATGACAAACCCCGATATTAATTGGTAAAAATAGTGAATGTGTGTTACAAATACGATTCATTTATTTTTATTGTTATTATTATTATTATTATCATTATTGTTGTTGTTGTTGTTGTTGTTGTTGTTGTTGTTGTTGTTGTTGTTGTTGTTTAGTATTACAGAATTGTAAGCGCCCAGAGTACTGTTAGGAGCACTATAAACTTACATTATACTCATCATCATCGTCATCATCATTGTTAGCTGCAGCACTAGTAGTGGTAGTAATAGCAGTAGTAACAGCAGCAGCAGAAACAGCAGCAACAGCAGCAGCAGCAACATCAGCAGCAGCAGCAGCAGCAGTAGTAGCAATATCAATTCCCTTTCGACTTGTGTACTTGGTGATAGGCGATCTGTGGTGATAACATTGTGCTTCAGTACGGATGCTTTAAGCATAGCCTGTTTATCAGCATCTCACACTGTGCAATGAAAAAAAAATGTTGAGCTGCATATGCGCACAGTCACCATGCACGATGCCAACAATGGACTTCTGCAGTCGCGTGTTTTATGTAGCGGATGGTTAGAAGATATGATAGATCTTGTTTCGCTGTTTGTGTTTGACAAAAAAGCACCTAAAATCAGCACTTTTGGAGGAACGTGCGTGAACTGCATCTTCTCGAGTTGCCTACTTCTTACAATATTTACATTCTTTTTTTCATTGTTGTGACAGCCTACCATTGTTCCTACTTCACTTCAAGTTTTGTTTCATTCAATGTTTCTTCAAAGATTACGGCTGTCTTGAGAATATTACAAATTCTGGATTCTCGATAATAACTTTTGTACAAAAAAGGAGATTGTTAGAATGGCATGAGATTGATTGTTGTCATTGTTGTTTTCAATGTTGTTGTTGTTGTTGTTGTCGTCGTCATCGTCGTCGTTGTGTTCTGTATGAATGTCAAATTTAAGTGAATGTTTCTCTGTAATTTTGTCCAGGATATATCTTTTGTTATAGCAGTTTTATTGTACTCAGTTCCATTGATGTTCCCATCATAACGTACCAGTGCCAGACCTCGACTCTGGAGCACAAAATTACCACCCGTGAAAAGCCTTGTTGGAGAAGAGCTGTCAACAAGACCAGACGTGGCATTATCAAAAACATCAAAATCAGAGACATGATGGGAACAACGTCGATTCACCATAAAAAAAAGATGCAAGAGGTTCGGTCATTAGACCAGAATTCAGCCCCACCAGCTGGCTCAACACAATATCTTCCCTTCCTCCCCGCGGGTGGGGACAGCGGGGCTCTTTCAATAAAAATAGTATACCCAACCTTCTGGAATTCTGTGCTAGAAATTTCCTCTTTTCTGTCACTCTCTTTGTTTCTTTCTTCCTCTTTTGCTTTCTGTCATTTCTTCCTATCATTTTCTGCCCTGCTAGTCTATTCACATGTACGTGTGAGATAAAGTCTTGTGTACTTTCTCTTAGGATTGACAACTGGATACATGTGATAGTGCATTTTGGGCTCTAGGGAAATGAGATATGCGGAAGCAATGTTAGGTAATTTAGGTCCGCTTTCATATGTTTTAGTGTCCTTGGTTATGTTTAAAGTTGTCTTCGGGTATGTTTTTTGTTGTTGTTTTTTTGTTTGTTAATTCTCTGTTTGATATAAATTGGACTGACTGGTCAACGCAAGGGGCATCTCCTTAGACTGTGTGGGCGAATAACTTTGATATGTGTACTTCATTTTCTTTTCCTTTTTTCCCCCATGATAAAGTATTGTGTATGTTTTGAAACGGTTGTAGCTCTGATATGGCTGTACGCAGTCGGCTGGACCTTATATGAAAATAACAGTAACAAACATATCTGGTTTTTAAGTGAGACTCAAACCAAGGAACACCTGGATCGATAACGTGAAAGAATCCTTGACGTCACAGGGGCATTTATCCCTTTCAGGATTTCCGTCTCACTCCAAATGTCAACTCTTTTTCCCCACGTCACCCATGATGATACAGGCGAATAGAGAAAAGGAAAGAAGAATAAATGTTTATCCAACCAGTCGCCGTGGTGTAGTGATTAGCGCACCGGACTACCGACTGGAAGATTGTGGGTTCGAATTCCCATCAGTCCCTTCATAAAAAATCATTGTGGAATTTTCCGGCTCCAACCGGCTCCTAGCTGAAGATGCAGAAAGCTGGTATATAGAGTGAAGGAGAAAAGGGTCAATTCTTTGCTTTTGTATCGTGGCTGATAAAATAGGAAGCTGATGGAAGAAGTAAAAGAATCAAAGGGCTCAAACGCACGTCCATGCAATCCCCACCCACCCCTGCTTACGCGCGCGCACACACACACACAACACACACACACACACACACACACACACACACACACACACACACTAACACACACACACACACACACACACACACACACACACACACACACACACACACACACCACACACCCCACACACACACACACACACCACAACCCACACAACAACATCAAACACAAACACAGCACAACCAACACACAAACACAACACAACAACAACAACACACACAACACAACACAACACAACAAACACAACACAACACAACAACACAACACAACATAACTACTACAGCTTTACCTTTTGAATGATGGGAGTGTCACTAGAATTCCTGATATTTCCAAACATCGGGCAACAGCCATCGATCTGTCTTTAATCTCACCAGAATTAGTAAGTACCCTGCTGTACCTGGGACACTCACAGAGATACTTTAGGAAGTGATCACTTACCTATCCTCATAACACTAACTAACGAAAACATCAGGATGAAAGACAGCATTCCTGATATTATATCAAAATATAATTATACACGCGCTGATTGGTCCTTGTTTCAGACTGTTCTTTCTAATCGAGATTTCACACATTATGAAAGTGAAAATGTAGACGTTATGTTTTCTAAATTCCAGGAGTCAGTTCTAGTTGCTGCAGACCTTTCTATCCCGAAACTCAAAACTTTTAAGTCTAATAACCGTTTGGGTAATGTTTGGTGGACGGAGGCATGTGAGCAAGCAGTTCAGTATAAAAAAGAGAAATACAAAATCTACATCAAAAGCAGGAAACCTGAAGATCATATGGAAATGAAAAAAGCTAACACCCAGTGTAATAAAATCATCGCTGAAGCAAAGAAAAATTATTGGGCATCATACTGCACAAAAGAAATTTTAGATTTCAAGGATTTCCATAAAGTCTGGACAAAAATGATTCAAATGAAAAATGGAGCCAACTTACCTAGGTGTCCAATAATGATTGATACAAGTCACAAATTTCTTTCCGACATGGACAAAGCTGAAACTTTTGTGGAACTTTTTGCTCAAAATAGTAAAGTAGATGGTTTGACTCCTACCTGCAAACACTACAGGGAAATGGCAGCTAACAACCCTATCTACACTGATCCAATACCTCAGAATGATCGCTGGTTTAATTCTCCAATCACCTTAGAAGAGTTACAAAACACTACCTTGTCTCTACGCAACAAAAGGAGTTCGGTAGGTGTCGATGCAGTTTCAACTGAAATGATTAAACATCTTCCAGAAAACTATATTATTTTTTTACACAAAATTCTTCAGAAATGCTGGGTTTGTGGAACTATACCACAATTATGGCAAAAGTCTATTGTTATACCAGTATTAAAAGCAGGAAAGCCTAAAAACAATAAAAAACAGTTACAGACCTATTGCTTTAACGTCCCATACGAGCAAACTATTGGAAAAATTGGTATTAAACAGACTTGTACATTACTGTGATAAAAATAACGTTATTCCAGTAAATCAGGCTGGTTTTAGAAAAGGGAGATCTACAGTTGAGCACTTGGTTAAACTTACCACTCACATCAAGAAACAGTTTGTCCGCAGAAAAAGTCTTTTAGCTACATTTTTTGTTGTGAAAAAAGCTTACGATCAAGTTTGGCATACGCGTTTATTGTACAAGCTGAAATCTATTGGTTTATCTGGCAATATGTATGATTATATTAAGTCTTTTTTAGCCAATAGAACTATTCAGGCAAGAGTGGGAACAAGTTATTCTACTTCACGACATCTTGATATGGGAATTCCACAAGGTTCAGTGATAGCACCGCTTTTATTTAACATCCTTATACAGGATCTTCCTAAAGCACTCTCAAATCGTGTTGTTTTGGCACAGTATGCTGATGATATATGTATTTGGATGAATATTACTTTTAAAAAGACAACTCCACAGAGAGCACAGGATTACATTAGGAAATTGTATCAATCTGATCTTGATAATCTTGGAAACTATATGTTAGAAAATGGTCTGTCGTTGTCAGCGGAAAAAACTAACATGATGCTATTTAATTTTGGTGGTACTTGCCTACTTTCAGATTGCTTGGTGAAGTGTTACATTACAAACAGGTTGTAAAATTTCTGGGAGTCTTTATGACATCGAAATTGAACTGGAATGTCCATTTTGATTATATTTCAACAAAAGCAAGAAAAGCCCTAAATTTTCTAAAGATAATAAGCCGATTACCTTGGGGAATGGATACGAACATACAAATTCATCTATCAACAGCACTTGTACGATCTAAATTATCCTATGCGCAAGAAGTGTTCTTCAGTGCACCAAAATATTTATTAAAGAAGATACAAAGCTTTGAATGCAAAAGTATTAAAATTGCTCTAGGTGTCCCTACTCATGCCTCTAATCTGGAAACGTACAAAGTTGCTGGAATTCTGCCTCTGAACAACTATCGTGAGCTAGCGACAGCAAAATTTGCAGTTAGAACTACTTCACAAACGGACAATTTTGTGAGTAAGGAAATTAAAATCAGGTCTGATGTTGACTTTCCAAAGCGAGCCAAAAACTTTTTCATCACAAATGACTGTTGCAACTTACATATCTGACTTGGTCAAACAGTCTAACATAAATATGGATGAAATAGCTGAGACACCATCAACAACGCCTATCCCTACATGGGAAATGCAAAAAGCCTCTTTTGATATTGATTATACAGACGCTAAGAAATCTGAAAACGTCAACATTTCGATATCCACAGCAAGAGAACACATCGATGAAAAATACCGTACCCACCTTCACATTTTTACCGATGGATCAGTCTTAGAAAATAAATGTGCTGGAGCAGCATTTTATGTTCCAAAATTTAGGATAAAAAAGTCATTTTTCGTTGGGGCAAACTTATCGATCTTTACAGCGGAATTAGTCGCTATTAATCAAGCATTGCATTATCTAGTAAATCTTAAACCCATGTCTTTCAAAGTAGTTCTCTTTGTTGACTCAAAATCTGTATTATATGCCTTACGGTCTTTTAATGCCGACACAAGACCTGATTTAATTACTGAGGCAAATCATCTTATACATCGTTTAAGGGTGAAAGGTACAGATATCAGTTTATGCTGGGTGCCTTCTCATGTTGGTCTTCACGGCCACGAAGTAGTTGACAGAGCAGCTAAGCAAGGCGCCCAGAATGCTGATAATGCTATAGAATTACATGTTCATACCTCCGTAAAAGAAGCTTGCAACTTGCTCGAATCAGCCTCATGGACTCGATTTCATGAACATTCAGATGAACAGTTTGTGTCACAACAAATGATAAAACTTACCGTTCAAAATGTATGTAAAAAATTGCAGTATTCTTCCATGTATCATTTGAGATCGATTGTTGCTGTTTGTTTTCGTATTCAGCTAAACGCATTGAAAACAAAATATTGTAAAAATGTCAAGTGTATTTGCGGCGAACAGTTCACACTGTTTCACTGTTTATTCTACTGCAAAATGCTACGTTCTTTTTTACCGAAAATGTTTACTCAAGAAAAGTATTCTGAAAATCATTTCCAGAAAATTACATCAGATCAAACGTTGTTAGTTAGAATTTCAGAATCATTAGTTCACAGTTCTGTTAATGCATTATTTTAACTTTATTCGGTTTGTATTTTAGTGTTACAGTTTCCCTTCACGTTGTTGAAGTTAATTGTTAGTGTTAAGTTCTTGTTCCATTTTACTGTTCCCCCACCTGCTAATGTCTTTTTCCTCTGTCTTCCCTCTGCCCAAATCCAACCCGTCCAACCATCGTTCTACTTTTTTTTTTAATTTCCCTCCCCCCCCCCCCCCTCCCCCGTCTAATATCACTTATAGTGAAAAGACGTTAAATTAAAGAACGAACAACATAACTACTATGTCACAGCAACTTTTCAAGAGACTTCGCGGAAGACATCAGCGTCTCCAGCAGACCACAGCTCTCACCTCACCAACCGAACCCTTCAAACTCAACCAGGCGTCCAGACTCTGACCTCCAGCGACATCTTCACCTGTCTATGGAAGAACGGATCGATGGGAATGGAGGTCAGCAAGGTGTACTTCACTTACAATCAAACGGGCGGGAGCCACAAGCACAGCCATCCGTTGTACACTTGTACGTTGCAGTTCCAAGCCCCTCCTGGTCTTTCTTGGGTCACAAGGTAAATTCATGTAACATTTGTGTGTGTGTGTCACTGTGTGTGTGTGTGTGTGGTGTGTGTAGTGTGTGTGTGTGTTGTGTTGTGTGTGTGTGTGTGTGTGTGTGTGTGTGTGTGTGTGTGTGTGTGTGTTTTGTGTGTGTGTGTGTGTGTGTGTGTGTGTGTGTGTGTGTGTGTGTGTGTGTGTGTGTGTGTGTGTGTGTGTGTGTGTGTGTGTGTGTGTGTGTGTGTGTGTGTGTGTGTGTGTGTGTGTGTGTGTGTGTGTGTGTAGTGTGTGTGTGTGTGTGTGTGTGTGTGTTGTGTGTGTGTGTGTGTGTGTGTGTGTGTGTGTGTGTGTGTGTGTGTGTGTGTGTGTGTGTGTGTGTGTGTGTGTGTGTGTGTGTGTGTGTTGTGTGTGTGTGTGTGTGTGTGTGTGGTGGTGCTTTGATTTAGTGTCTATTCACTAAAGTGATTTTAGACACACACACACAAAAAGAAAGGGGGGGGGGGCCGGGGACAGGGGAGGAATGAAGAGGATATATGAAAAGAGTCAATTTTGATCTTGAGAAAAGATGATCCAGAAAACAACTGTTTCGAGGAGGGGAAGGTAAAACTAACTAATAACGTTACCATAATTAGCAATTTAAACAAACAAACTGACAAAACAAACTTTATAAATGTACAGACTAAATGAAAGGAAATGAAACTTAAAAATTGGCTAACCATAACACTGAACAAGTGAAATAACATTTTAAAGATAATTCGCTATAGGACTTTTCAACAGGCAAACAAAAAATTCATATATCAATGACGAAGAGGCAAATATGTCAGAAACTGTCTTCATAGATAGTATAGGAACACGTCGTTTTACCCTGACGCAAGAAAGAATATGACTATGTGTTATCTTTTTTGTTTTGAATGCATGAAGTTTCCATCTATACATAAGGGATTGGATACTTCTGCTGGCAGGAAACTGCTTAGGGATATTGCTAACTTCAAAGTTCATGTGACGTTTATCATACTTTTTCTGCTTTTCTTGGAACTGGTTCCAGACGTAGGTGTCCACTAAGGTGTAATACTCGGCAACGAGAGAGAAGCCGTATATTATATGAATCTGGTGAATTTTTGCCCCCTGTTTGGCAGCCCTGTCAACCTTATCATTACAATGAAAAGAACTATGAGAAGGTATCCAGCAGAAAGTAATATCAGTGCCTCTTAAGGATAAACTATGAATCAAGTGACTAATTTCCAGAATCATTTCAGACCTTGATAACATTTAGGCATATAATTAATACAGCGCAAAGGAGTTTTCTGTTTCATATTTACCTGCATCCACATGCATAAATCGTCAGCATATTGAGCTAAAACTACATGCTTAGATGTTTTATTGAGTAAATCATGCATTAATATCATGAAAAGAAGGGGAGCTATAACAGATCCCTGAGGGATACCCATTTGTAGAATTCGTTTTGTGGAATATACATTTTCAATCCTCGTTTGAATTACTCTGTTTCCTAAGAAACATTTAACATAGTCAAAAATATGACATGTCAGCCCAATACTTTTAAATTTAAGTAACAATCGGGAGTGCCACACTTGGTCATATGCTTTAGTTATATCAAAAAATGTAGCTAAAACACATTGACGTCTTGCAAATTGTTGTTTAATGTTAGTAGCTAGCTTTGTTAGGATTTCGACTGGTGACCTGCCTTTTCGAAATCCTGCCTGATTCACTGGTATTATTTTATTCTTTTCACAATAGTGCATCAATCTCTTTAAAATTATTTTCTCCATTAATTTACATACGTGTGATGTTAAAGCAATTGGCCTGTAGTTTTTCAAATCAGTATTACATTTACCAGGTTTTAATACAGGAACCACTATTGTTTGCTTCCAATGTGTGTGTGTGTGTGTGTGTGTGTGTGTGTGTGTGTGTGTGTGTGTGTGTGTGTGTGTGTGTGTGTGTGTGTGTGTGTGTTTGTGTGTGTGCATACACTGCTTGTGTGTGTACGTAATGGTTGAGTGCAGCTCAGTAATATACTGTATGTGTGCGTGCGTGTGTGTGCGCGCGTGCATGTGTTTGTGAAATTATATGAGTGTGTTTGATTTCAGCTATAGAAACACAGACCCTTCCTCCAAATGTCCACCACTCAGTACCATCATCAAGGTAACGGATGTCAAGGGGAAGAGATGGGTCAAGGTCAGGGTCAACTTAGAATGCACGCGCGACTACACCTCCCACATAGTGACCGCTAGTGACACTGTGCGTCTGTTGTTTGCGGTGACAGGCTTTAAGGCAGCGTTTTCTGTGGAGATGAATTTCACTTCTCTCCCCCTGATAGAGAGAGTGTTTACCACTCCCAAGACAGGCGAGTGCGCTGTGTTTATTTGTCTGTCTGTCAGTCAGTCTGTCTGTCTGTCTGCTTGCCTGCCTGCATGCTTGCCTGTCTCTGTTTGTCTGTATGTGTCTATATATCTGTCTTTGTCTGTCTGTCTGTCTGCCTGCCCGCCTGTCTGCCTGCCTGCCTGCCTGCCTGTCTCTGTGTCTATATCTCTGTCTTTGTCTGTCTGTCTGTCTGTCTGTCTGTCTCTCTCTCTCTCTCTCTCTCTCTCTCTCTCTCTCTCTCTCGCTCGCTCGCTCGTTCGCTCTTTCTCTCTTTGTCTCTGTTTCTCTCTGTCTGAATTATGATATTGACCATGGGAATCCTGAGCAAACTGGTAAGTTTTTAACTGTGAGTTTTAGTGAGACAGGGTTGGCAGATTTATCAGTAGAGCAGGCAGTGGGCTCCAAATATATGCTTTCATTCTCTCTGTCTCTGTCTCTCTCTGTCTGTCTCTGTCCTTCTTTGAAGCTAACGACATGGAAAGATGTTCAATAGGTACAGGTTTCAAGCTGTTGTTGTTGTTATTGTTTAAAGCCCAGCCGACTGCTCATTCTGGTGAAGTCCTGACTTTTTAAGAAGTGGACACACAATGGCCTGTTTGAAGTAATCTGGTACTTCGGTGGAGAGGAAGACATTAATAATATCTGTGATAACTGTAACCACATCAGGCAAAACACTGGTGGGAAGAGGGTCAAGCACACAGCTTTACGTTGGCATGTCTGAGATAAGTTCTTCAATTTCCTAACAGGAAACTAGTGCACACTGTTCTAGAACAGGACCTTCATACACAGCAAAGTTAGGGGGATTATGCACACTGGATTCCAGTTCATCGCCAATGCGTTGTATGTCGTTGGCAAAAAAGTCAGAGAAGCATTGCGCCAACTCAGCCTGTGGAGTGTTAGTGGGAAAGGGAGTATTCTTTGTCTTTCCTAACAACTCATTAGCAACTGAGAAAAAGCTGTTTACACGATGGGTTAACGATGGGATAAGTCATCCATATCACTATCGCGTCACTCTTCCCTCAAGCCTATGATTGAATTTGGTGCAGTCTCTGCACACACTCCCTAAGGAGAAAAAAACAACCAACTTTCAAGCAAGTAGGAACAACACACACACACATATACACACACACACGAACGGAGTGTCGACCGCGGTTACCACGGGCACGCAGAGTGGGACAACTTCCATCACACCTATTCCCAGCTCTGCGGAACTCGTGAGTACGATCGTTGAACTAAAAAACATCGTACTGGATCTGCGCAACCAGATCAGTACTTTAGAAAGGACTGTGCTTTCGCAGATCGAGGCCCGGTCGACAGCAACCGCCACCATCAAGCCGACCAGCAACAGTCACACAGACAGATTCCAGTTTAACAAATCCCACGTACACAGACGTTCTGAAACAAAAGCACACACGCAGGCAGGACGACCAACAGGCACATAAAACAAACACAACAAAAACTAGCAGCAATACGCGAGCAAAAATAGTGAAGGAAAAGAAAACCAACGACACGAAAGAACAACATAATGACATCAAAAACGCTAAAGACGTTAGCCTACCTCACAGCTCAAATATACAACGTCACACACTAAAAAAGATACCAGAACAACGTAAAAAGAATCACGACCTTCCGTATGTTGTAACTATCCACGACTGGTGTTGAAAGGTGTCAACTCCAAGAGACTGGGACGATCTTATGGTTTTCGAAGGAGACTCAAGTACTGTGAATGACATTCGTGATATAAAAAAATTCTTTAGACAAGACACTTTCCAACTTTGAAAATCCTGCAGATTGTATTGTTTTTTACTGCGGTGTCCATGAACTGAATAACATAGATCTAGATCTCAAAGCAACAACTCAAAATTTCGCTTCTTGCATCAAACATATAGCACAAAAATATCCAAACTCAAAGATTGTCATCAGCAAGGTCGCCCCTGTACAACATGCACGTATGGAGGTTCGTGTCAAGGGCCTCCAAAATCCCAGACTAGACCGAACCCCCTTCCCTCCCCACTTCCACTCAGAGCCCCTGCCCCACCCACCTTGCTGCACTCTTCACCCACCCCACCCCTATTCACCCCCTTCCCCTTCCTGCCTCCTCACCCCACCACCCTCATTCCCCCCCACCCCACCATCATCATGATTAAAACTGAACTCTTAAGACATGTCCACTGCTCCAGATTTATCTGCTGCAAACCCCCCAGTTATAGGTGCCAGAATAATCAAGTTTGATTGTGGGCCCTCAACACTGAAGAAGAAGAAGAATTTGTTCAATGCTTTTTTATCTGCTGAGCTTATTGACATAAAAAAACATCATTTGTCTCTCATGAAAATCTGCGTACTAACCAGCAGTTTCTTCACGTTAATATTCACCCCACTGCCAGAGGAAGCAGCGTGATAGGGGGGAACCTTGGAAGACACGTTCGGGATCTGTTTTGGGAGACCCCTAGGAGACCAGGAGGATCACGATCTTCACGGCTACACGCCTCTAGATTCCCCCGAGGACAGTTCCCCTATTTTGACAGCTGTGAACCATGGTGGCTGTATAATATGTTTTAAATTAAATGAACCGTCGTAGATCTACAATTATCAACGTCACAGAACTTTTTCTCGTCATCTCTGACAGTTCTCTTGTTGAAAGTGTATAAACGCTAGGATTCAGTCAGTCAGGACTCAGACTATAATCTCTGTACATTTGAAGGCGTGTATACTATTGTTTTATTTATTTTGTAATTTGTTTCTGTTCTGAATCCTACTCTTATCTAGATTAGTAGGACTTATTTTCTCCATAGTTTTACATTTTTTTTCTACCTTAACTTCATAGTATAAGCAATCAATTTTCCCCCCGTTTTCCTCGTACACAGAAAACCAAAGCATTCGTAATTATCAAACAAATCACCGTTAATTGAAAATAAGAGATTAGCTGACAATGAAAATCAAATTTTTACAGTGGAATTGTAGGTCTATTTCCACCAATTCAGCATACCTGGAACATTTCCTCGCCTCAAATCAGTGTGAAATCTTGATTCTGCAGTCGCTTAATGTTATACCAACCAAACTTCCCAATTTCCCAAATTATTATATCCACCAGTGTATGACTATGGGAATGCCGAGAAGAAGGTAGCCACTGCAATATATATTTAAAAAGTTACAGTATCACATAATTACTTCCCTAGTTTTAACATCAACTGAAGACTTACACGCTTGTGCCGCTGCAGTACAATTCGGTAATTCTTTTATCCTGAACGTTATGTCAGTCTATCTGCCGACAGGTCCAAATGACCACAACACAGAATGGCTGCGCACGATTCCGGATCTGCAGCACGGTAAATGGCTAATAGGTGGACAAAATATTTAAAAAAATTAAATAAATAAAAAAAAGGTGGAGACTTTAATTCCCACTCCCCGTTTTGGGAAAAAGATAGTTGTACTATTACAAGCAATCGGTTGGTAGAAAGTATAGTTGACAGTGCGCTTTACCTTTTGAATGATGGGAGTGTCACTAGAATTCCTGATGTTTCCAAACGTCGGGCAGCAGCCATCGACCTGACACTTTTCTGGTGTATCATCGAGCAGAAGAACATGACAACTTGCACCCTGCTTTGTCTTGTTATATGAACTCGGCGTTCTCTTTCTACTTTTGTGTGTTTCTGGTTGCCATGTACAATGCGTGAAGTTATGGTAATCAGTAAAATACAACAAATCCCCTCATGCAAAATAACAGCAAATGGCACTACTTTGAGACAGGTTGATAAGTGTAAATATGTGGGAACGGTCATCTCACCAGACGGTAGATGCACATCAGAAATAGTCAGCCGAATCGGCCAAGCCAAAACAGTATTAATTAACATCAGAGAGAGAGTTCTTGAATGTTATATAGAACCGATACTGTTGTAGGGTTGTGAGGTGTGGACAGTCGACACGCAAAATCAGAACAAAATAGAGGCAACTGAAATGTGGTTTCTATGAACAATGTTGAGAGTTCAATGGACAGCAAAGAAAACAAACGAGGCAGTCTTGAAGGAGGCAGACACAATAAGATCATTAATAAAGAAGACTAGGAAAAGACAAGCAATGTTTAGAGGACATATTATGAGGAAAGGGGAATTAGAACACCTGGTCACAACAGGAAAGCTGGAAGGAAAGAGAACACCAGGTACACCCGGGGAGAAAATATTGGACGGACTTGCAGGGTGGCTGAAGATAGAGAGGGTGGCAGATGTACTTGCAACGACAGGGGATAGATTCGAGTAGAGGGCAATGGTCGCCAACGCCATGCGGCAGGGCACATGATGATGATGCACAATGCTAACAGTGTTTCCGTATTTTCATTGGCAGGTTACGTCCACACACCATGGGATACTCTGCCGTTCGTCCAGCTGGTACGTACTGCTCCCCGTGAGCTTGTGCTGACAGCCCCAGCTGGCTTTGTGATCATGACCAGTTTCAGCATGGACTCTGACATGAACTACCACGACTGTGAAGAACAGGTGGAGCTATACGCCAAGGCCAACAACTCGTCCTTCTCTGTGTCCTTATTGTTGTTATCACAGCTGTGTGCCACTGACGACGATGACTTGGTGTCCATTGTCCCTTTGACAGAGATGTACGTTCGCTTCAATATGAAAACAAGATGGGATTTCGTAGATTTTCGATTTCGTTTTTCTTTTCATGAGGTAAACAGTTTTTGTTTCTTTGTTTTTGTTTTCTCTGTTTGTTTGTTAGTGTTATTGTTGTTTTGTTTCCTTATTTTCTACGCCACTTTCCTGGGCACAGAACATGAAACAATTTTTTCACAGTGGGATGATGATGATGATGATGATGATGATGATGATGATGATGATGATGATGATGAGATGATGATGACGATGATGACGATGATGATGGCGGCGGTTGTAATCATGATGCTATGGAATTCCTTCATTCTGGATTGCGACTGCATTACAGGGCTTCAGTCTACGCTTATTTTCATAATACATCCTAGTCAATCAGGCTCGAGATATACAGACAACTGCGACGAATATCAGGAAATTTGAGCGACACCTTCAGTGATACTTCCGTGAGGTGAATCAGACTCGGCTGTAGAGTCTCGGTCTTCCTGAAAAGCCCACAGCACGCTCAGCTCTGGGATCGAGCAATGTTTTTTACTCTCGTAATAATAATAATAATAATAATAATAATAATTACAATATTTATATAGCGCAAAATCTTGATAAAATCAAATCTAAGCGCTGAAACAGACACACACGCACGCACGCATGGCTATAAATGGGACACACACACACACACACACACACACACACACACACACACACACACACACACACACACACACACACACACACACACGCATGGCTATAAATGGGGAGAAAGAATAAAAGCAATGGAAAATTATAGAGAGCATATTATATACAATTATATATTACAATGTGATTCCCCTCCGAGTGGAGACAGGCTGCAGAGGGGGTTGAGTGAGGTCAGGATTTTATGCAGAGGAGAAAAGGTGAGTTTTGAGAGCGGACTTGAAGGAGACAAAAGTAGGTTGCTGACGGACTGAGAGAGGAAGTTTGTTCCAGGAGAGAGGACCAGAAACAGAGAAGGCTCGTGGACCATAGGTATTGAGCTTAGTGCGTGGAAAGCGAAAAGTCAGAGGATCGGAGGCAGAGCGGAGGGTACGTGAGGGAACATAGATCTCAAGTAGGCTTGACAGGTAATCGGGGGCTGCGTTATTGAGGCTTTTGTAGCACATGGTGTCTAGTTTGTACTGTATGCGCTTTGATACAGGGAGCCAGTGAAGTTGTGCCAGGAGAGGAGATATGTGGTCAGCTTTTTTCTTTTTGAGTACAAGACGTGCAGCATTGTTTTGAATGCGCTGCAGGATGTGAATGGTGGAGGCAGGAAGACCAGACAGGAGTGAATTGCAATAGTCAATGCGAGACATTATGAAAGAGAGAACGAGTTTTGCAGTTGTTTCGACAGAGAGATACTTCCTGATCAGGCTTATACGATGGAGGTGATAGTAGCAAGATCTGGCAGTTTGAGAAACAAAGTTGTTCATGGAGAGGATAGAGTCAATGCAGACACCAAGGTTTTTAGCTGAATCAGAAATTGGGACTGATGTGTTACATAATGGGAGAGAAAGAGGAGGCAGCTGAGAAAGTTTCTGACGGGTGCCAATGAGGATAGCTTCTGTCTTGTCGTCGTTAAGCTGAAGTTTATTGTATGTCATCCAGTTCTTAATGTCCGAGTAACACTCAGTGGTGCGAGTCAAGAGGCGCTGTATATTGTCTGGTGAGTCACTGTCTTGAAGTTGGGTGTCATCAGCATAAAAGTGGTGTTTTATAGAGTGGGAGTTGATGATGGTGGACAGGGGGGAGGTGTAAAGAGTGAAAAGAACAGGGCCAAGGACAGATCCTTGTGGAACACCACAGGTCAGGTACGCAGGTTGAGAGTAGGTGCCATTGATGAGAACAGTTTGTTTTCTGTTTGATAGATCTGAAGTGAACCAGGAGAGAGCAATGTCAGAGATGCCAAAAGTATGATGAAGTCTAGAAAGGAGAATACCATGATCAATGGTATCAAAGGCTGCAGACAGATCAAGGAGTGTGAGGAGAGAGACTTTGCCAGTATCAGTTGCAAGGAGGAGATTGTTGAGAATGTGTAGTAGGGCAGTTTAAGTGCTATGGCACTGGCGGTAGGCTGACTGGAAAGGATTGAGGAGATTGTTGGCAGACAGGTGAGAGTTCAGCTGGTTGAGGACAACTTTTTCAAGGAGTTTTGACAAGAAAGAGAGATTAGAGATAGGCCGGTAATTTTTCAGTTCATTTGGGTCTAAATTGTATTTCTTGAGGGGAGGGTGAACAATAGCAGACTTGAAAGAATCTGGGACAGTTCCAGTTTGAAGAGAAGTGTTGATGATGTCAGTGATGAATGGGAGGAGAGTAGGGAGACAGTCGGAGTAGAGAGAACCTGGAAGAGGATCCAGTTCGCAGGTTTTGAACGACATGGATCTGATTGTGTTGAGAATTTCTTCTTGTGAGACGGGTAAAAGTAGTAAGAGGTGTGCCAGAGAAGGAAGGGTCAGGTGGGCATGGTTGACAGGGTGTCCTGTCAAGCCTGTCACGAAGAGTTTGTATTTTGGTGGTGAAATACTTGGAGAATACAGATGGGAGTTCTTCATTTGTGTGTTTTGTTGGGAGAGGTAAATCTTTTCGTGTGCCAAGGAGATGATTCATGGTTGTAAAAAGTTCTTTTGAAGAAGAGGCATTGAGGATTTTGGTTTGGAAATAGCTTGTTTTTGCAGATGCAATGAGGGTGGATACTTTTGTTTTAGAGACTTGGAAAAGTTGCCTATGTACAGTGAGTTTGGATTTGCGTCAGCGGCGCTCTGCTCTGCGGCGGGCACGTTTTGCACAGGCAATCTCATGAGTGAGCCAGGGGGTAGGGGGGCGGTCAGGTAAAAGACGGGTTGTGGCTGGAGCATGAGTGTCCAGAAGATGGTGAAGAGTAGTATAGAATTCATCGGCAAGGTTATGTGACTTTTCAGAAAGGAGACGGGAGGCATCAAATGAAAAAGTGGAGAGGTCGATAGATTTGAGACACTGTGCGCGTGGTACGGGAAGGAGGAGAAATGTCAAGAGAACAGAGAATTGCAGAGTGGTCAGATGGAAGGGCTGAAGTTAGACGGGTAGAAAGAACTAAGCAGTTGTCAGTAGCTGAATTGTGGTGATTACGAGAAATGATCCAGTCAAGACGTGGTTTCTGCGAAGAATGTTAAAGAGTTCCATGGACAGCAAAGAAAACAAACGAGACAGTCTTGATGGAGGCAGACACAAAAAGAACATTGATGAAGAAGATTAGGAAAAGACAAGCAACATTTGTAGAAGATTTTATGAGGCAAGAGAGATTTGAGCACCTAGTCACAACAGGAATGCTGGAGGGGAAAAGAGCACCAGGTAGACCCAGGGAAAAAAGGGTGAAATGGTCAAGTTCATGCAGCAGACGGATAGGTTGCTGGAGTGAATGGGTTAACCCAGTAGATCGCAGCTTGCAGATGGCGAGTGGCCATCAGATGATAGCTACGAAATAATACAAACTCAGTGTGTGTGTGTGTGTATGTGTGTTGTGTGTGTGTGTGTGTGTGTGTGTGTGTGTGTGTGTGTGTGTGTGTGTGTGTGTGTGTGTGTGTGTGTGTGTGTGTGTATGTGTGTGTAGGATCATCGCACCCAGGGAGGTTACCTTTGCGCTCACCTTTTTCTCGTCCCATTTTCTACGCCACCTTAATGGCCACAGAAGCTGGCACACGTTTTATTTACAATGCGATGATGATGATGTCGATGAGGATGATAATCATGATGCTATGGAGTTCCTTCTAGGATTGAGACTGCGTGACAGGGCTGTACTCTACGCTTACTATCATAATATAACCTGGTGTCAACCAAGCCTGAGAGATACAGACACCTGCAGTGCTGATCTGAAGCTTTGAGCAACACCCTCAATGACGCATCCATGAAGTGGATGAGACTCGACTGTGTGGTCCCAGTCTTCCCAATGAGCCCATAGCATGCCTAACTCTGGGTAGGAGCCGGTTAGAGCCGAAAAATCCTACAATGATTTTTGAAGGGACTGATGGGGATTCGAACCCACAATCTTCCAGTCAGTAGTCCGTTGCGTTCACCACTACACCACGGCGACTGGTGAAATACGAAAAACTTACCTGAACGAAAAAGCAAGTTCTGGACTGACTGGCTATGGTCTCAGTCAGGACGGAGTGGGGTGGCACTGGGCAAGACCACACCTAGAAAATATCTTATAGGTTCTATGGCAGTGCCATCAAGTGGATAGGGGCCGCCCATAGCACTAGACCTCTGCACTCACAGAGCACCTGTTTTGCTGTGACCTAAGAGTGGGGTGATTCTATCAGAAAACTTAGCTAGGTTTCAGAGATACTAGGCTCCCAGGCGTTTTCTAACAAACCATGGTACCAAGCAATATCACGTTTCTCCTATGCGTTTTCTAACAAACCATGGTACCAAGCAATATCACGTTTCTCCTATGCGTTTTCTAACAAACCATGGTACCAAGCAATATCACGTTTCTCCTATGCGTTTTCTAACAAACCATGGTACCAAGCAATATCACGTTTCTCCTATGCGTTTTCTAACAAACCATGGTACCAAGCAATATTACGTTTTCTAACAAACCATGGTACCAAGCAACGTAACGTTTTCTAACAAACCATGAACCAAACAGTTATCGTTTTCTAACAAACCATGGTACTAAGGCATATGACGTTTTCTAACAAACCATGGTACTAAGGCATATGACGTTATCTAACAAACCATGGTACCAAGGCATATGACGTTTTCTAACAAACTATGGTACCAAGCAATAAACGTTTACTAACAAACTTTGGTACCAAGCAATATCACGTTTTCTAACAAACCATGGTACCAAGCAATATCACGTTTTCTAACAAACCATGGTACCAAGCAATGTAACGTTTTCTAACAAACCATGTACCAAACAGTTATCGTTTTCTAACAAACCATGGTACTAAGGCATATGACGTTATCTAACAAACCATGGTAATAAGGCATATGACGTTATCTAACAAACCATGGTACTAAGGCATATGACGTTTTCTAACAAACTATGGTACCAAGCAATATAACGTTTACTAACAAACCTTGGTACCAAGCAATATAATGTTTACTAACAAACCTTGGTACCAAGAAATATAACGTTTTCTAACAAACCATAGTACCAAGCAATATAACGGTTTCTAACAAACCATGGTCATCATCATTCATCATCATCATCATGTGCCCTGCCGCATGGCGTTGGCGATCACGGCCCTCCACACGGATCTATCCCTTGTCGCTGCAAGTACATCTCCCACCCTCTCTGTCTTCAGCCACCCTGCAAATCTGTCCAATATTTTCTCCCTGGGTCTACCTGGTGTTCTATTTTCTTCTAGCTTTCCTGTTGTGACCAGGTGTTCTAATTCCCCTTTCTTCATAATATGTCCTACAAATGTTGCTTGTCTTTTCCTGATCTTCTTTACTAATGATCTTCTTGTGTCTGCCTCATTCACGACTGTCTCGTTTGTTTTCTTTGCTGTCCATGGAACTCTCAACATTGTTCTTAGAAACCACATTTCAGTTGCCTCAATTTTGTTCTGACTTTGCGTGTTGACTGTCCACGCCTCACAATCGTCAACAGTATCGGTTCTATATAACAGTCAAGAACACTCTTCCTGATCTTAAACAATAGGCAGTTGTTGGTAAAAACGCTTTTCAAAGCACGGTACCAAGCAATATAACGTAAATATCAGCACGGTAATCTACAACAGCTAAGAATTGTACTTTCCCAGTGAGGTCTCTCCTTGATAGAGCACAGCCAAGTACTGTGCCTTTCCAGGATCCTCCCTCAGTTTCAGTTCCAGTTTCAATTCAGTTTTTCACGATGACGTCTCCGCGCTCGGAACGAATTCCATATGCACTAGTGTCACAGGTGCCATGTGTATGGTGGTCATGGCACAAGCCTTAAGTCTGCACATAAACCCATGAGCTGGCCAAATCCTCAGGCCCTACCTAGCTAATGCCATATGCACTTACGTCACAGGTGCCATGTGTATGGTGATCGTGGCACAAGCCTTAAGTCTGCACATAAACCCATGAGCTGGCCAGGTCCTCAGGTCCTACCTAGTTAATGCCATATGCACTTACGTCACAGGTGCCATGTGCATGGTGATGGCACATAAACCCATGAGCTGGCCATGTCCTGAGGCCCTACCCAGCCTGTGATTTACCTAGTCTATATTTTATACTGGTATTGTATCTGCCTTTCTCCCTCAGCTACCTCCAAGCTCCATAGAAGCCAGCAAGAACTGAAAAAAAAAAACTGGCCTCATTCATCATCAGATATGATCTGACTGTGTCGACGGCGAACGAAAGAAGGAGAAGGCATACAGAAGCAGGAGAAGAAGAAGAAAAAGGAGACGAAGAAGACGAAGACAAAGGCGAAGATGAAGACGAAGAACAAGAAAAGAAAGAGGAAGAAGGAGGAGATGAAGAAGAAACGAAGAAAAAGAAAAAAGATGAAAAAGATGAGGAAGAGGAAAAAGGAGAAAGAGAAAGAAAGAGAAAGATATAAGAAGATAAAGACGACGAAGAAGGAGGAGGAGAAGAAAACGAAGCAAAAAAGGAGGAGGAGTAAAGGAGAAGAAGAAGACAAGAAGAAAAAAAGGAAGAGAAGGCAAAGGAAGAAAGAAGAAGAAGAAAAAAAAGAAGAAGATGATGCTGATGTTGATGCTAATGCTGCTGCTGCTGATGATGATGGTGACGACGACGAAAGCAAAAGAAGGAGGAGGAGGAGGAGAAGAAGGAGGAGGAAGATGAGTAGATGTTTACGATGAATTCCAAGCAGACGGGCATGAAGCTGAAAGTACCTTATGTTGCTTCTGCTTTCTCCTCCAGCACTCAGCAATACCTCAACAGATGGCCAGCGGCCAGTGGAACTGCTCTGTGCCGTTCTGGTCAGAGTTCAGAGACCACTTGGCGTGTAACCTTCTCGCAGAGTGTGTCGAGGGAGAGGACGAGATGAATTGTTCCTATACAGGACGCTGTGGTCATCATAGGCTCACTGTACTGGACAAATGTTACGAATACATTAGACCAGGTAACGTTAGTCATGGGCTTGTTCTGTAAAAAGCCTCTCTCCTTGTGATTCTGTCTGTCTCCATTACAATTGAATTATAAATATTCTTAAATATGTGCTTGATGGAGTATTGACAAGGTGTTTTTTTTTTCCTTCCAGTTCTATTTTGCTAGCCTTTGATTCGTTGTATTTCCTGTCTTCATTTTTCAATCCAGAATTTGATTTAGTTATACGCGAGCATTTGATTTGGTTTCTTTCATCTAAAATATTTGTGTATTCCCCGATATGTTTCAGTTTACTTCTTTTCCCACTGGTCTGATCTGATAGTGTTTGTCCATGTATGATTTGCTTATTAAATTATCTCTTTGTTCGTGTCAACAATTTATGATAATAGTGATGGTGTAACTTTTATTCTCATTTCATTTTATTTTTGTTTTGTTTCATTTTGTTTCGTTTCATTTCATTTCACCTTATTTCATTTTTTTTCTTTTCTTGTATTTTTTGTTTTATTTTATTTCATTTCATTTCACTTTACTTTATTTTATTTCATTTTATATCATAGGATTTTGCGATGGTTCAAGAAGTCAGGTAGCTAGTTACTGGCTGATTTTAGGTGGAGGGCATATGGAATTGTCTGAGTGCAATGAATCCTCCTTGAACAAACATCCAAACTTCGACATGAAACGCCTGACAACCTTGGAAGCACGGATTCGAATCCAAGGGGAGCAAAAAATAAGCAGCGGCAGTAGAGGGGCATCTGGGAGTCATGATCAGAATGCGGCTCGGCCCCATTAGAGTGTGAGGAGCTTAGAGTCAAAACATTTACTTTAAGTAGGAGGAGCGGAGGGGTTTCTTCTTCTGAGGACCTTCTGCTGTCGAGCTCTCTCCTGAGTTTCTTCTTACATCACATGATGATAATATTGCAAAGGTATCAGCTAAGTGTTAGTGGTTCATACCACAGGAATAGTAAAATTGATTACAAATAACAACTGTTGTTATTCTTTGTGACACTACATAATGGAGCTTCAGTCTTGATAAGTTCATTGTAATATGCTACTGTGTTCTGTTGAAAGAGAGCACAGTGTCGTGGTATGAAGCCCAAGCAGAATGTGCCAACAAAGGCGGTTATCTGGCCAGTCTCAACACGCCCCAGGAACGAGACGAGATCATGCAGCTGCTGTCTTTAAGGAGGACGCCCTTCTTGGTGTTTCTGGGCCTGAAGTATCCAGACAGCAACCTGCCTTACATGTACGTCAGTTTCTGGTCTTTTGGTGAAAACACAGTCAAAAATAATTTTAGGGTAGTCTCATAATTCCGTAAGCCATTTTATTATACAAAAAGACAGAAACAAAAAGAACAGAAAGAATTTCAAGTCATGTCAACTTTATCATCTGTCAATGAGAAATTCGATTAGAGTTTGTCTTACTTAGACGCTCCTGCATCGTGCGGCATGAGACAGCCAGAGTGCTTTAATGGGTCTGGTCAGCAGGAAGTCTCAGGGCATCACTCTGAGATCTTCTGCCAATCAACCAGAAGGAAATTGTAAGCACTTTCAAATACTTAGAATAGAATTTTGTAAAACTGGCCTTTTTTTAAGGGTAATATGGCTGTCCATGATCAGGTTCAAAAGTCTGCGTTTTCTTTATTGCAGACATCCTGAAATGAATTTATAGATGAGGTTGTAGGTTTATAAAATACCATAGCTGTTCTTTACGGTTTCAATTTTCTTTTATTTTTGTTTTGTTAAGCAACTATTTATCCACTACCGGCTTGCTGGGACTGTCGTAATTGCACTTGCCGTACAGACAGTACTTGAAAAGTTTATTTACCAAAGATAAAAAATTGGCAGAAAATTAAGTTCACAGTCTACCAACTCACAGAATTTTGCAAATCATTACTGACTGATTTTGGCAAATGATAAATTCAGACCAGAGGCCAAAAGGCTAATGCTGTGAACTACTTTCACCCCTTCAGAAATAATGAAGCATCCTTATGGACACAAATGCACGGCTTATCAGTGCTATCTTTGTGTCGACACTCATTTAACAATGCCAGACCTGTAAATTAAAACACTTGAGAGAAAGATCACAACCTATGAGATCTGATGTCTCGGAAGAGCTGCAGACAAGACCAAAAGAGACATGATTAGAAATGAAGAGACATGAAAAAATGGTCAGACACACCTATCAACCATTACATCACACAGTTGTGGATCAAGTGGTTTGGCTACCTGACCAGGATGCCAATCAACCAGCCAGCCCTTCGAGTTTACTACTCTGGATGCTCTGGCTTTGGTGCCAGAGGAAGACCACGATGTCACTGAATGGATGGAGTGGCAGACATACGCTACATCGACAACATGACTCTATGTAAGGCTTCCCGTTTGGTTGCAAACCATCAACTTAATCTCAACAAGAACAATAACAACAACAAAATCAAAATATCGGAACGTACTTGAAAAATTGCAGATTTAGTTTTTGAACTATTGATTCAACTTTCGAACAAATGCTTGTCGGGAAAAGATGCAGTTTAGCTCGCTCTCTCTCTCTCTCTCTCTCTGGTTTTGTGTAAGGTTTTCTGGTCTTATCCCTAGCCCTACTCCAAACCCTTATTCTTATGGTCATTTTCTCCATGAACAGATTGCAAAACCCAAGGCCAGGGTTAGGGTTAGGGCCAAAGTTATGTTTCAAACAGAAAGGTAATGAAGTCCAACCGTGTGTATTCATGCGCAAGAATCGCAGAAGCGAGAGAGATCTATACTGTAGCATTCCCGTTTCTATACAACCTAAGACCAAGTCACTGTTGATATGTGTCAGGTACAGCAGAACAGTACAGTGGATGGACGGATCTATAGCATACGACGCATATTACGACACAGAAACCAGCATTAACAACAAAGTGTGTGGCGCGAATGCCCTGTCGTCAAATCCAATCATAAACTTGGACTATGACTGCACACAAAACTACAGTGTCCATTTTCTATGTGAAGAACATAAAACAGCAAACGAAGCCAGCGTTGAAATTCATGCAGCGACGAAATTGGAGGACGACACTCTTCTACCGTCTTACGTCATTTGCCGCCAGGGTCACATGACCCATGCTTTTTTAGCGTGTGACATTTCGAGCGCGTGTTCGACGGAAAAGAGCGGGAATTTAGACAATCATGGCGTCCCGTCCCGTTTCCAGTGCCCTGTGTCCTTGAACGTGGTTCCGCCTTCCTTCACGTGCACCAACGGGGTCCAGAACGTGCCGTACACGTTAGTATGTGACCATCGCCATGACTGTCAGGATCACAGCGACGAAGACTTCTGTGTCTTCCCACACTGCTCCGGTGAAAAGATTCTTTCGTGTGCCACTTCACCCCAGGTAAGGTCAGTTTAAGAACAAGTTATAAACAAAATCAAACCATAAATGACAACAAATCAAAACAAACAAACAAACAAAAACAAACGAAGCAAGTAAGTGAACAAACAATAGCAGATCACTAAACCCCTCATAACAATATCTACAGCAGCATATATAACAAACGATACCAGGATTTAAAACGAGAGTTGTCGTAGGTTGAAGGCACGTGAAAGATAGCTTGACGTCATACGCCATTTCTCCTCGTGCAGCTCACTTCTGACCACATCCTTCAGACCTTACAGCAACTCCTGACCACCCCCTGCAGACCTTGCAGCTCCCTGCTGACCATCCCTTTCAGACCTTACAGCTTACTTCTGACCACCCCCAGCAGACCTTGCAGCTCACTTTTTGACACATGACCCCTTCAGATCTTGCAGCTCACTTCTGACCACCCCCTTCAGACCTTGCAGCTCACTTCTGACCACGCCCTTCAGACCCTGTAGCTCACTTCTGACCACGCCCTTCAGACCTTGCAGCTCACTTCTGACCACGCCCTTCAGACCTTGCAGCTCACTTCATTTCTTTCTTTGGAATAGAAATTCGTCGCGTTTTATTTAAACATTTGTACAGTAAAATGTTTGAATTTCCGTTTCTTCACATTTAACATTTTATGATACATGATAGAAAAAAAACGTTGCCTGTCACGTGCTGTTGGTTGCTTTGGTCCATGAAATATGTTAACAGTAATTTGTATTTGTATCATGTTATGCTTTCTTTAGCAAAGCCAGAACAAGATGGAGGCAGCCGAGATGTGGTTTCTAAGAAGAATGTTGAGAGTTCCATGAACAGCAAAGAAAACAAATGATACAGTCTTGATGGAGGCAGACACAAGAAGATCATTCATAAGGAAGATTAGGAAAAGACAGGCAACATTATTTATAGGCCGTTTTATAGGAAAGGGGAATTAGAGCACCTGGTCACAACAGGAAAGCTGGAGGGAAAGAAAGCACCAGATAGACCCAGGGAAAAAATATTGGACGGACTTGCAGAGTGGCTTGAGGATAGTGAGGGTGAAAGATGTGTTTGCAGCAACAAGGGATAGATGCATATGGAGGGCCATGATCGCCAACGCCATGTTACAGGGCACTTGATGATGATGATGTGCTTTCTTCCAGATTCGAATGCGTCTATGTTCTTATAGCTGTAATGTCTGTGTGTTAGTGATAGGTTCATATGCTGTCGCTTTTCTTTAAGTTTGAAAGCATTGTGCGTACAACTCAATTGGGATTACAAACGGTTTTTTATGTATTAAAAAAAACCATGTATCTTGAATTGTTTTCTTCGTAAATTTGGTCATAGGTAGTAAGCAACTAAATATTTAAACGCAGTTATATATTACTCGGTGTGTTGATTTCTGTCATGACAAAGTTTATATATTATGTATTTGGCAATGAGTGTATTCTTATTCAGGAATACGAATAGACAGGTATTGCTGTCGTTTTGCAATTGGAGAATGAGCTGTGTTTCACTATCCAGGGCTGTGCTGATGAAGTCGTTTAACCCTTTTTTTATTACAAAACCTGACTTTACAATATCTTTCCTGAGTTGTCAGACTTGGCAATCTTTAAAGGCAAAGAGATGTCTCTCATTTTCTTAAGAAGAAATTGTGTAGTACGTTCTGCCTATAAGATACTCGTTTCAGAGCAAAATTGTGAAAGTAAGTCAAGTGAGAATGGAGTCAATTTTTTTTCTCATCATACAATTCTAATGCAAATGGAGTTTGCAACAGTGCTTAATTTAACAACAGCTTTGATTTTAAAGTTAGCAATGTGGAAAAATTATGAATATGACATATTATATCTGTAAAAATCATTAAGCATAATAGTCACAATTTCGGCTAAGGAGGTGACTGGAATCTCGTCCTCAGTCCATACTTAGACTGTGATAATTACATTCATGTTGACAACGCCAAAACAAAAGAAATAGTAAAAACCTGATGCTAGAGCTAAGCTTAAGGAATATATGGGGGTGGGAGTGGGGCTAAAATCCCCAAATGAAACATTTTATTTGGCAAAAGCGTCCCCTCTAAAGAGGTTAGATTTCTTTCTTTTGTCTGAAAACCCCATTTTGATTTATTCTACTGAACATTATCACATAGTTGCACTTGATATTCTTTTTTTAATGGAAATCGTTCTCGATATCTCAGATAAGTTATACACAGACTTTTTGCTGATAAAACTATAGCTTATGCAACAGTAAGATAAAAAAAAGAAACCATCAACGAAGGAAAAGAAACTTATTTATGAAACTCGAGACACTGGGAAAAAAAGGAAAATAGGACTGAAGCTGACATAAAGCCAGTGTAAGAAAAGAAAAACTAGAACTACATCCAGCAAAAAGTAATACGAGCAATCACAATAAGATCAAGAGCAAACTGCGTTGCAGAAGGGAAAAGTAACAAACTATTTCAAAATGACACTTCATAAACAAAACTATGATTACACTGATTGAAAAATGTTGTATGAAACAGTTCCATCCTCTTCCCTTAAAAGAAAAAGAAAATATATCACACCAACCATAACCTGAAATGGTGTTTTGATTTATTATAGCATATCAGCTGATCTGCCTTAGAAATTCCAAATCCATCAGATAGGTTGGGTGTCTTGCTATGTAAACATTGTGTGAAATGAATCGGTCCCATATAAAACCAAATGATTTCTGCTGACAGTGTGTATCAGAGAGCCAGTTATGTGATGGACAACAGCAGTGTTCAGATGCCTCTGATGAAGACATGTGTTGGTACACCCAAAATACTCGTAACTACGCCAGGTTCGCCCCTCTTCCTCCACCAGCTGCTATCTCGTTTCAGCCAGCCAACAAGAACAAGGGACATCAGGGATATGTCGTTTTGCCTGTGCCACAGGGTGATAAGGGCAAAGTTCTGTGTCTTGATACTCACTTTCAGTGTCCTGAAGGAGGGTATTGCTTACCTGTTTACTCCAGGTGTAACAAAGTCATCGACTGTCCCGGTGCGGAGGATGAGAACGGGTGTGACGGTTACACGTGTCCTGGTTTCTTTTCCTGTCGGGCCTCTAAGGTATGTGTGCACCCCAGACACCTTTGTGATGGCATTTTGCAGTGTCCACAGCACGATGATGAACTGATGTGTGATCTAGTTTGTCCACCGAACTGCACATGCTTTGGTTTGGCATTTACATGCTCAGGCGAGTTTTCAGCATCTTTGTACCCCAACATTCGATACCTTGTAGTCGTTGGAACAAATCTCCATCCCATTTCGCTGAGTAACAACAAAATGATTGTGCATCTCAACTTGGCCAGTTGTGGTCTAGCTTCTGCAGACACCCCTTCTTTCCCTAATTTGCGTTCTTTGGATCTCAGTAATAATTTCATTGTATCACTCAGCATGGAGACACTGAGTAACTGGCCAGATCTGAAGACATTGAATCTGTCAGAAAATCCTCTCAAAGTCAGCATATTCAGTGACAGATCTGCCTCTGTGTTTGCTTCATTGACTGCTCTGGATTTATCAGGTACAAAACTAACGCGTTTTAACACAAGCTGTTTGGAACGGTTTACAAATTTGCAGGTGTTAAATTTATCCAATAGTGGAATATGTTTTCTGACAGATGATTTCCATCTGATGGGTAAGTTGAGAGTTTTAGATCTGAATAACAATTCACTGTATTTTTACCCTCGCAGCATATTTAAGGATGTGTTTTCTCTGAAAAAGCTCTACTCTGACGACTATAAGTTGTGTTGTCCAGTGCTTCTTCCCGAAAGTTTCAACACTAAACACTGTGTGGCTCCTTCTGATGTCATTTCTTCATGTGATCGTCTCGTCGGCACGAACGTGAACCGCATGATAACGTCTGTGTTAGCAGCTGTTTCGTTGGTGGGAAATCTAGTGTGCTTTTTGGCTCGCACAGTTTTTCAGAGAAATTCAATCAAATCAAACATGGACGTGCTGATGGTTCATCTTTGTGGTTCTGACTTTCTCACGAGCATGTATTTGATAACAGTTGTTGTAGCTGACCGTGCGTTTGAAGGACAGTATCTGTGGCATGACCTTACATGGCGGAACGGCATAGCCTGTAAAATGGCTGTCTTCCTATCTCTTCTGTCCGTGTGTGTTTCCTCGTTTATTATGAATGTGGCAACTCTGCACTGTTTTCTGTCATTGTTTCTGAAATCAACACACAGTTCAAACATCTATGTTTCTTATTCAGTATGTGCTCTTGTCTGGTTTGTTGGCAGCATAATATCACTGACGCCAACGCTTCCCGTAACGGCACACTGGCAGATTGTCAATCAGTCAGGTTTGTGCATGTCACTTCCGCCAAGTTTAACCAAGACCATTTCTGGTCAGGAATACACTTTTGGTGTTCTTGTTGTCCTGAACTTGGTCCTGTCGTCCTTATCCTGTGCAGCTCACGTTTTCATCTTCTATTCCCTGACAAATTACACCGTCACAACAGAAGATCCGGTGGGAACATCGCCCCCTCTTAGGAATGCTCGGCGTCTGTTCTGGATGAGTCTGTCGCACACTGTGTGTCGCCTTTCCTTCGCTCTTGTGGAACTACTGGCCGCTCAAGGTGAAATGATGTCAAAGGAATGGCGGGTTGCCATGACGATGATTTGTTTACCTGGCGGTGCGGCATTGAACCCTGTGTTGTGCGTGTTGGGAGTAGCCATGGAGAGACGGCGGTGTGAGGAAAAAGACAGGTTGATGAAACAGCTGAAGGCTTTAGTTGCCAGTAAGCAGCGTCCGAACAAAACGAACACGGGTGAAAAACTGTAGACATAGAACTCTTTAAAAAACGACAGCGACACCATCGATTACAAGAGTAACAACGACAATGTAGTCAATACAGATTTATTGAAGAACGAGTCTATGGATTGCGCTGCAGAGGGCCATCAGGGCGTGCAGTTAGAGCGTTTTCAGATGTCCAGTACTGGGCCAGCAGGCAGCATCAGCAATACAGTCAATACAGATTTATCCAGGAATGAGCGAGAGGATTTCATTGCAGCACCTTCATAGCGTCCAGTAGGAGTGTCTTCAACCGTCCGTTATTAGGCCAACTGGCAGCAAGTACAAGGGGACAGGAACTTTGCGTCCAAGTTCAAAAGAGAATGGGAATTTCGTGTATGTATGTATGTATGTATGTATGTATGAGATTGCCACTCAAGAATCGGCCTGCACAGCCACAGCAGAAAGTGCACGTCATGACCACAACGCCTCCTGGTGCAGACTATCATCTCCTGAGATGTAAAGAGGCCGACGACGATGTATGTATGTATGTATGTATGTATGTGTGTGTGTGTATGTATGTATGTATGTATGTATGTGTGTGTGTGTGTATGTATGTATGTATGCGCGCGTGTGTGTGTGTGTGAGAGAGAGAGAGTTTTCACTCCAATCACAATCGCATCCACACTTGCTCGGTGCTTCAGCAGTCACACACTCTATTCTGGTTCATCCCTACACTCCCTTCATCCTTTCCCCCTTTTCCTAAGTTGAGTAAACGCAGGTACGTTGTAACAGCCCTTAAGAGAGGGAAAGTAACGTTGTCTACCTTGTAACAGCAAGAAGAAGAAAAAAAGAGACAAAAACAAGAAAAGAAACTAGACCCTTTACTCGACAAAATAAACGTATTTTCCTAGAACAAACACCATGGCCCCATTAGCTCAGTTTGGTTAAAGCATTATGCTGATCGATCCTTCGCTTTACAGAGGACACTGATGGCCTGGCAGGCAGTGAGAAAGATCTGGCTAATCTTGTTCATCATCATCAAGTGCCCTGCCACATGGCGTTGGCAATCATGGCCCTCCATGTGCATCTGTCTCTTGTTGCTACAAGCACATCTTCCATCCTCTCTGTCCTCAGCCACTCTGCAAGTCCGTCCAATATTTTTTCCCTGGGTCTACCTGGTGTTCTCTTTCCCTCCAGCTTTCCCGTTGTAACCAGGGGCTCCAATTCCCCTTTCCTCATAAAATGGCCTATAAATGTTGCCTGTCTTTTCCTAACCTTCCTTATGAGTGATCTTCTTGTGTCTGCCTCCGTCAAAACTGTCCCGTTTGTTTTCTTTGCTGTCCATGGGACTCATTCTTCTAAGAAACCACATCTCGGCTGCCTCAATCTTGTTCTGGCTTTGTGTGTTGACTGTCCACGCCTCACAACCGTATAACATTATCGGTTCTATATAACATTCAAGAACTCTCTTCCTGATGTTAATTGCTAATCTTGTTGAAAGACTAAAACATCGATTAGATATGGCATGAAAATCAGCTCCGAGAAGACCTCGTTGATGGCCAGCCACAGCACCATCATCACTGTTATATAACTGTCCATGGACTGAAGCAAGGAACTGTTCAACAGTTCACTTTCCTCCAAACCAGAAATCCTCTCAAGGGCAGCACTAGCCAGGCTTTTTGTTAGTGTTGTTGTTGTTGTTTAAAGCCCAGCCGACTGTGTAGAGCCATATCAGGGCTATAAACGCTTCAAAACATACAAAACTTCAACAGGAAAAAAGTAAAAGAAAATTAAGTACACATATCAGTGCATTCACGCGCATAATCTAAGGACATGCCCCACCGGCGTTCACCTCTCCGTCCAATTTATCGCAAGGGGATTAAAAAAAACACCTGAATACAAATATAAGCATACCTAAGGACACCAAAACATTATAAAAAACCGGCATAAATTACCTAAAATTGCTTCCGCATATCTCACCTCCCTAGAGCCAAAAATGCACTAAAGACATGTACCCAATTATCAATTCTAGGAAAAAGCTCGTAAAAACTGTCAAACACATTCAGGTGAATGGACAGCAAGGCAGAAAATGATAGAAGAAATGACAGAAAGCAAAGTAACAAGGCAGAAACAAAGAGAGTGACAGAAAAGAGGAAATTTCTAGCACAGAGTTTCCAGAAGGTGGGGATACTATTTATACTGAAAGAACCCCCGGCATCCCAACAGGGACCTGGCCAGGCTTAAACCTGTATGGAAGGACAACAGCATCTCCATGAAACACAAGATCAGGCTCCTATGGGCACTGGTACGAGTATATTCCATCTTCCTCTATGCACGCGAGACATGGACCTTCACTGCGGATTTAGACAAACGAATCCAAGCCATGGAAATGAGGTGTTATCGCAAGAGACCAAACATCAGTTATACGGATCGTGTCACAAATGAACACTTGCGCAGTATATTGGACCACATGAAGGTCTGCTGAGTTCAGTTAAGAAAAAAAAACTACGTTGTTATAGTCATGCAAGAAAACAAAAAAGCAAGCAATGGCCTTGCTAAATCAGTTCTCCAGGGAACTGTTGAGGAAAGGAGACGGAGGGGAAAACAGGAGGAAAAAAAACCCCGATGGACTGACAACATTACGGAATGGACAGAGAAACCATTTGCAGAGACCCAGGTATAGCATGTCATGTCTAATATTGCAATACATCCTTTTCAAACATCCTCCGCGCAACCTTCCTCCCTCCACTAATCCACCCACCTACACACCAACACTCTCGATCAGAATCTTTTCGCCCTCGTCGTTCTTGCACCAATCCCTCCTCCTCCCCTCCCTCCTAACCCCTATCCATCCATTCTCTCCCACAGTCAGTCAGGTTCAATTTTTGGTAGGGCAGACGTTCCAACCAGCACTGAATGCATGGGGGTCTTTACAAGAACTTTGCTCTGAATTGACAAAAGGGTGGTTCCACGCCAGTTGTTGCGGATATTCAGGTCATCCTTCGTCGGATTCTTCACGATGATGCCTCTCGTCCAGTCGCTCGGTATTTTCCTTCTCTGCCTTACTCGTATAACTTGTAAACCGTGGTAGAAGTATTTGGGCTGTTGCAAGTTCTGAATCAGTTTTGAACAGTTGTGCATTGACGTTGTCCTGTCAGGGAGCTTTTCTGTATATCTAGCTAGCTAGCTCTATCAATCTATCAATCAATCAATCAATCAATCAGTCAACCAATCAGTCAATCAATCTATCTACCTATCTATCTGTCTGTCTGTCTGTCTATCTATCTGTCAATCTATCTATCTATCTATCTATCTATCTATCTTACACTTCTCAAGGTCACTGTGATCTAGAAGAAGCGTCCAGTGAAATGAAAGGACGATGGTAGATATCACAATGGTAGAAACAGAGAAAACTAATATTGTCAGAGATTCTGAAAAGGTGCTGTTCATATACTTTCCTCAAAAAGTGCTGATCTTAAGTACACCTCCCCCCCCCCCCCTCCCTCCTTTTCTGGTCCATGTGATCTTTATATCCTTCAAGTTTGTACGTTCTCGACTCCTCAACACTCCACAGCTTTGGCCAAAGTTTCATCAAGATCCACAGATATCGAACGAATAAAATCTGGTTCACAATTTTTGTCACAGGCACACACTTACAGAAACACACACACAAAGCTAAGACACACAGACACAGAAATACACACACACACACACAGAGAGAGAGAGAGAGAGAGAGAGAGAGAGAAACACACACACATAGAAACACACACACACACACACACACACATATATATATATATATATATATATATAATTATATATATATATATATTATATATAATATATGTATATACACTATGCACAAAAAGTTAAGGATCACTTGCACAAAAATTCATAACTTTCAAAATAAGAAAGCCAATGCGTTGAAGTTTGGCAAACATTTAATTCCATGCTTTAGTGATAACGATACACAATTGCCTTCAATTTCGAGCAATCGTTTGGTGTGTACATTTGATCAAAGTGGGTACGTATCGAAATTTGATTTCCCAAAGTCATTGAAATCACAAGACAGGGCATTCTGATGCTCCCAAAAGTTCAGTAATGCGTGTAACCGCCATGGCTGTTCTGGCACTCGACGCAGCGAGTCCTCATCGAGTTGACCAGGTTGGTGAAGATCCTCTGTGGAAGCGCCTGCCACTCAGCCTGCAGCATCTGGTAGAGGTGTTGGGCATCCCTGGGAGGGGGGTGGTTGCTCCTCACTTTGCGATCCAGCTCATCCCAGAGGTTCTCAATCGGGTTGAGATCGGGACTGCATGCTGGCCACTCCATTCTGTTGACTCCAGACTGCTGCAGGAAGTCGTTGACCACCCTTGCCCTGTGGGGGCGATCGTTGTCATCCTGGTAGACAGCCGTCGGTCCCATCTGCTGCAGTGTAGGCACAGCCAGCTGTCGAAGGATCTCATCCCGGTATCGGAGGCCAGTCGGGTTACCCTGTACATGATACAAGGGTGTTCTGTGGTGAAGGCTGAAGGCCCCCCAGACCATTACAGAACCTCCACCAAAGGCCACCTTTTCTTGGACAGTGGTGTCAATAAAGCGTTGCCCTGGGCGCCTCCAGACCCTCAGTCGGCCGTCGTTGTGGTTCATGGTGAAGCGTGATTCATCACTGAACAGGACCTGGGACCATTGCTGACGTGTCCACCTCACGTGACGTCTGCAGAAGGCGCGGCGTGCTACCCTATGGGCTGGAGTTAAGCGTGGCCGTACAACTGGGCGACGAGAACGGAGGTTAAACCCATGAAGGCGGTTCCGTATGGTCTGCTGGCTGATGTTGATGTTAGTAGCCACCCTCAGCTGCCTTCGAATGATGCTGGAAGAGGCTGTTCTTGTCTGCAGGGCTTGTCGTTCAATGAGACGATCTTCACGTGGGTTTGTCTTCTTCGGTCGACCAGATCTGCGTCTTTCATGGACCCTCCCAGTGGCTGTGAAGCGTTGAATCAGTCTGACAATGACCGAGATGGACACCTGAAGTCGCCTGGCCACTTCTCGCTTGGGAACACCATCTTGGAACCATGCAACAGCTCGTCCCCTCTCAAACTCGCTCAATTTTCGTCGTGGAGGCATTGTCAGATCAGGCCTACTACTGGTGGAATGTCTTCTTATAAAGCCAAGCAAGAGACAGCATCTCACACATAAACAGCAGTGCTTGCACGTGCATAATGGTTTTTCCATCTGGCTTGTGCAATGTGTTCAGGCAGAACGGTCCAAAACAAGGTCCTTTTTCGCAAGTTTCCGCTTTTCCGTTTGCGGCCAAGCTCAGTAGTAGAGAATCCCGTGCAATTTTCGCACTAACACAACATCGCCCACTTACAGCTGAACAAGAATTCATAACAATTTGGCTGGACTGAGAAATAAATAACTAGCGAACTGAGTTTATTACGCACCTGTTTTCTCATAGTGATTCTTAACTTTTTGTGCGTAGCTTATATATACTCACAATGGATCTGTCAATGACCACCTTTCAGCTATAGAGAGGTCTCTTCGCTGACTATAAATTCGACTAATGTCAGAGGGTTTACTTTTCTATAGCTATCAAAAGAATCGGCCTAAAGACTGTATATAATCAGTACTCCCACATATACACGCTCAGGAGCAAGGGTTCAATGTTATGGGACAACTTGTACCTCACATCACACCTAAAACTCGCGTAGCACATCAAAGAGAATCTGATAAAACACAGCTAAGGACTCGAACAACATGCAGCATACTAAGAGGAACGTATGCAGCACACATAAGTGATTCGATTAATTAAGCCTGTACATAAACCCATGAGCTGGCCAGATCCTGAGGCCCTACATAGACTATGTTTTACCTAGTCTATATTTTATACTGGTGTTTTATCAGCCTATCACTGGAATAATCTTGGTTACATGCAAATGACCTGTGTATCTGTGTATTTATATTTTATGCTGGTATTTTATCAGCCTATCACTGGAATAATCTTAGTTATATGTAAATGACATGTGTATCTATATTTTATACTGGTATCTTATCAGCCTCTCACTGGAATAATCTTGGTTACATGTAAATTGCATGTGTATCTGTGTATCTTACCTTCAAAAAAAGGAATACATATATATAAAGTAAATAAATAGATAATTAAAGGTCTGAATCACAACACAACTAGCTATTCTGCAACCCCAGCAACACCTCTAAGACAGACGGGGAGCGCTCCACGTAATGCTCTTTTCAGTTCTTTGTTACGCATGGTAAGTAGAAAGTTTCTTTTTTTTTTAAAGGATCATCGCAGTCTGAAAGATTTCATTTGTGCTCACTTTTTTCTTTCTTTTTATTTTTGTGCCATTCTCTCATCATCATATGCCCTGCTGCATGGCGTTGGCGATCATAGCCCTCCATATGAATCTATCCTTTATTACTGCAAGTACTTCTCCTACGCTGTCTGTCTTCAGCCACTGAGCAAGTCCGTCCAATGTTTTTCCCCTGGGTCTACCTGGTGCTCTTTTCACCTCCAGCTTTTCAGTTGTGACCAGGTGCTCTAATTTCTCTTGCCTCATAAGATATCCTATACGTTTTGCTCATCTTTTCCTAATCTTCTTAATTAATGTTCTTTTTGTGTCTGCCTCCTTCAAGATTATCTCGTTTGTTTTCTTTGCTGTCCATGGAACTTTTAAATTCTTAGAAACCACATTTCAGCTGCCTCAATCTTGTTCTGACTTCGCATGTTGACTGTCCACGCTTCACATCCGTACAACAATATCGGTTCTATACAACACTGAAGAACTCTCTTCCTGATGTTAATTGATAGGCATTTCTTGCTAAGAATGCTTTTCATTTTCTTGAATGCTGTTTTACCTGGCCGATTCTGTTGGCTATTAAACGTATCAACTTGTCTCATTGTGGTGCCCTTTGCCGTTATTTTGCATGCCACTTAATGGTCACAGAAGCTGACACAGTTTTTACAATGCGATGATGATGATGATCCCTATGAGAATGATAATCATGATGGTATGGAGTTCCATCTAGGACTGAGACTGCGTGACATGACTGTACTCTATGCTTACTATCATAATATATCCTGGCGTCAACTAGGCCCGAGAGATAGACACCTGCGATGTTGGTCAAAAGATTTGAGCAACAACCTCAATGACGCATCCGTGAAGTGGAAGACACTCAACTGTGTGGTCCCAGTCTTTCCAATGAGCCCATTCCATGCTCGACTCTGGATAGGAGCCGGTTAGAACCCCAAAACTCCCACAGTGATTTTTGAAAGGACTGATCGAGATTCGAACCACAACCTTCCAGTCGCGACTGGTTAAAGCAGAAAATCTGAATTTCATCCACAGTGTTAGCTAAGCCTTCATACAGGTTTAACTTTTCTTTTTATTATTCGATTTTGTGTGTGTGTGTGTGTGTGTGTGTTTTAATCTATTTTTGTAATTTTTGTTTTTGTATTTGTTGTTTGTTCTGTTGAGGTACCACTTAAAAGGTGGAGATTTTCCTGATCTCCCATATGTGCAACATGTGTGCAGATCTGCTAGTGCTGGACCTCCTCCCCCCACCCCCCACACACACACTCCTACCCTCTTGTGTGTGTACATAGGAAGATCAGAACATAAAAATCCGCACGTTATAGATTGTGTTTATGGTGTCTTTGGAACGTTATAAATTGTGTTTATGGTGTCTTTGGAACGTTATAGATTGTGTTTATGGTGTCTTTGGAACGTTATAGATTGTGTTTATACATGTAGTATCTTTGGAACGTTATAGATTGTGTTTATGGTGTCTTTGGAACGTTATAGATTGTGTTTATAGTGTCTTTGGAACGTTATAGATTGTGTTTATAGTGTCTTTGGAACGTTATAGATTGTGTTTATGGTGTCTTTGGAACGTTATAGATTGTGTTTATAGTGTCTTTGGAACGTTATAGATTGTGTTTATGGTGTCTTTGGAACGTTATAGATTGTGTTTATAGTGTCTTTGGAACGTTATAGATTGTGTTTATAGTGTCTTTGGAACGTTATAGATTGTGTTTATGGTGTCTTTGGAACGTTATAGATTGTGTTTATGGTGTCTTTGGTGGCTTACGGAACACGAAAACACTTAGTATGCGTAACCCTGAAAACAGAATATGACTGTCATAATGGTGGAGTAAAAAAACCCCATTATTTCGAAAAATCGATTTAAAAAGATACGGCCATACACGAAAAACCCACTCACATTCAAGTGTCGGTGTGAGCTGCTGCCCATGAACACAGTGATAATAATGATAATGATAATAATAATGATAATGATAATAATGCAATGATAATAATAACACTGATAATGATAACAGCAATAGCAGCAGCAACAACGACAACAATACTTTTACTACCAATAGTAATGATAATGAGGAGGAAGAGGAGAAGGAGGAGGACGATGATGATAGCATTTATAAAGAATGAAATAAATGCCTTAACCCACTGACTCCTGCAGCCTGTCCATCAGCATCCTACATTGTCAACCATGCTAGCCGAGCAAAACCTTAACCCTTTGACTCTCTCACCCTATATATGGATAGTTTTTTGCAATTGGTGGTAGGGTGCGGGAATCAAAGGGTTGAGTGATACAGGATACAGCGAGCATCTCCCCCCTCCCCCCCCCCCCCCCAAAAAAAAGACTACTTATCTTTACGCCTTCCACAACAACTGCAGCAATGACAAAACAGCAGCTGTCAAAGAGGAAGTAAACATAGGTGGTGACGGGTGACCCTCGATGACGAGGAGGACCTCAGAAAACCATCCAAAGATACTGCTGTTGGACCCCCATGTATGAAAGAGATAAATCATAATGACATTACTGTTGTCATCATCATCATCATGTGCCCTGCCGCATGGCATTGGCGATCATGGCCCTCCATATGTACCTATTCCTCGTTGCCGCAAGCACATCTTCCACCCTCTCTGTCCCCTGCAAGTCCGTCCAACATTTTCTCCCTGGGTCTACCTGGTGTTCTCCTTCCCTCCAGCCTTTCTGTCGTGACCAGGCGCTCCAACTCCCCTTTCCTCATAAAATGGCCCATAACTGTTGCCTGTCTTTTCCTAATCTTTCTTATCAATGATCTTCTTGTGTACAACGACAAAATCACTCAGAGATCAATCATGGTGACGTCACCGTTGTACAACGACAAAATCACTCAGAGATCAATCATAGTGACACCACCGTTGTTTCAACGACAAAATCACTCAAAGATCAATTATAATGATCTTACCGTTGTACAACGACAAAATCACTCAAAGAAATCAGTCATAGTGACATCACCGTTGTACAACGACAAAATCACTCAAAGAGATAAATCATAGTGACATCACCGTTGTACAACGACAAAATCACTCAAAGAGATCAATTATAGTAACATCACCGTTGTACAACGACAAAATCACTCGAAGATCAATCATAATGACATTAACGTAGTACAACAGCAAAATCACTCAGAAATCAATCATAGTGATGTTATCGTTGTATGACGAAAGAAATCACTCAAAGAGATCAGTCGTAGTGACATCACCGTTGTACAACGACAAAATCACTCAAAGAGATAAATCATAGTGACATCACCGTTGTACAACGACAAAATCACTCAAAGAGATCAATTATAGTAACTTCACCGTTGTACAACGACAAAATCACTCGAAGATCAATCTTAATGACATTAACGTAGTACAACAGCAAAATCACTCAGAAATCAATCATAGTGACGTTATCGTTGTATGACGAAAGAAATCACTCAAAGAGATCAGTCGTAGTGACATCACCGTTGTACAACGACAAAATCACTCAAAGAGGTCAATCAATGTGACATCACCGTTGTACAACGACAAAATCACTCAAAGAGATCAATCATGGTGACGTCACCGTTGTATACTTTGGTGACATTACCGTTGTACATCAACAAAATCACTGAAAGAGATCAATCATAGTGACATTACCGTTGTACATCAACAAAATCACTCAAAGAGATCAATCATGGTGACGTCACCATTGTACATCAACAAAATCACTCAAAGAGATCAATCATAGTGACATTACCGTTGTACATCAACAAAATCACTCAAAGAGATCAATCATAGTGACATTACCGTTGTACATCAACAAAATCACTCAAAGAGATCAATCATAGTGACATTGCCGTTGTACATCAACAAAATCACTCAAAGAGATCAATCATAGTGACATTACCGTTGTACATCAACAAAATCACTGAAAGAGATCAATCATAGTGACATTACCGTTGTACATCAACAAAATCACTCAAAGAGATCAATCATAGTGACATTACCGTTGTACATCAACAAAATCACTCAAAGAGATCAATCATAGTGACATTATCGTTGTACATCAACAAAATCACTCAAAAAGATCAGTCATAGTGACATTACCGTTGTTTATCAACAAAATCACCCAGATGAATCATAGTGACATCACCGTTGTACAACGACAAAAGCATTGAAATCGTAATGACATTACCGTCACTATGCAGTTATTGTCATTAACTGAGGTCGTAGTGGCTGGAGTCCTCAGGAAGCTGAATCAGAACACTCACTGTTGAATTCAACCCGAATGACCCAGCAGCAGAACTTCTTTGATGGGTGGCCTCTGTCAGCTTGACATCGCTGGCTTCCACAGGCATGCTGGCACTGGGACTTCAACTGAATGGACTCGATATTCATGGCGTTGTTGCAAAGCTGGAATGATCGGCATGGGATCAGCGCCACCGATGGGTGCAGAAGATACGTAGGGAAGAGAAAAAATACGTGGTAGCCAGTTTATTTGATAGATTCTGACAGACTCAAGACCCACATACGTAGTAACCAGTTATGTTGATAGATTCTGACAGACTCAAGACCCACATACGTAGTAGCCAGTTTATGTTGATAGATTCTGACAGACTCAAGACCCACAAACGTAGTAACCAGTTTATGTTGATAGGTTTTGACAGACTTAAGACCCACACTACGTAGTAACCAGTTTATATTGATAGATTCTGACAGACTCAAGACCCACACTACGTAGTAACCAGGTTATGTTGATAGATTCTGACAGACTCAAGACCCACATACGTAGTAGCCAGTTTATGTTGATAGATTCTGACAGACTCAAGACCCACAAACGTAGTAACCAGTTTATGTTGATAGGTTTTGACAGACTCAAGACCCACACTACGTAGTAACCAGTTTATGTTGATAGATTCTGACAGACTCAAGACCCACACTACGTAGTAGCCAGTTTATGTTGATAGATTCTGACAGACTCAAGACCCACATACGTAGTAGCCAGTTTATGTTGATAGATTCTGACAGACTCAAGACCCACAAACGTAGTAACCAGTTTATGTTGATAGGTTTTGACAGACTTAAGACCCACACTACGTAGCAACCAGTTTATATTGATAGATTCTGACAGACTCAAGACCCACACTACGTAGTAACCAGTTTATGTTGATAGATTCTGACAGACTCAAGACCCACATACGTAGTAGCCAGTTTATGTTGATAGATTCTGACAGACTCAAGACCCACAAACGTAGTAACCAGTTTATGTTGATAGGTTTTGACAGACTTAAGACCCACACTACGTAGTAACCAGTTTATGTTGATAGATTCTGACAGACTCAAGACCCACATACGTAATAGCCAGTTTATGTTGATAGATTCTGCATATTCAAGACCCACAAACGTAGTAACCAGTTTATGTTGATAGGTTTTGACAGACTTAAGACCCACATACGTAGTAACCAGTTTATGTTGATAGATTCTGACAGATTCAAGACCCACATACGTGGTAGCCAGTTTACGTTGATAGATTCTGACAGACTCAAGACCCACACTACGTAGTAACCAGTTTATGTTGATAGATTCTGACAGACTCAAGACCCACATACGTGGTAGCCAGTTTATGTTGATAGATTCTGACATATTCAAGACCCACATACGTAATAGCCAGTTTATGTTGATAGATTCTGACAGACTCAAGACCCACAGAGTTTAGCACATATTTTCAGTCGCGTATGGTCGAAGTATACATGCAGTCTGGTATTTGAGCTGGTGTAGTTAAAAATATATAAATGATTTCAGTATTTGTATACTGAGTGAGGTGTTAAAGAGGGAAGATATATGCAGTCCATGATAGTTTTTTTTTCTAGTAATAATGATCATGATGTTGATAACAATAACAACAATAATAACAACAACAATACTGATAACAACAACAACAACAGCAATAATAGAGTTCTTAAATGTCTACCCACAATTACTGCTCCGAGCACCTTACAACACAATTGTGTATACATACACACACACACACACACACACACACACACACACACACACACACACACACACTATAATATATATATATATATATATATATATATATATATATATATATATATATATCATCATCATCATCATCATCAGGTGCCTTGTCACATGGTGTTGGCAATCATGGCCTTCCATCTGTTTCTATCTCTTGTTGCCTCAAGCACCTCTTCCACCCTCTTTGTCTTCAGCCACTCTGCAAGTCTGTCCAATATCTTCTCTCTTTCCCTCCAGCTTTCCCGTTGTGACCAGGTGCTCCAATTCCCCTTTCCTCATAAAATGGCCTATAAATGTTGCCTGTCTTTTCCTAATTTTCCTTATGAATGATCTTCTTGTGTGTGCCTCCATCAAGAGGAACTATTAATGCCATATACATCCTAAGAACTATCATAGAGAGGTCAATTGAGATGAATAAGGATTTGTATTTATGCTTTGTTGACTATACCAAGGCTTTCGATCGGGTACGACATGATGAATTGATCAACCAACTGGAGAGACTCAATGTTGATGGAAAAGATCTACGAATAATCAGGAATATGTACTGGGAACAAACAGCTGCAATGAGAATAGAAAACAATATAAGCTCTTTTCAAAACATCAAAAGAGGAGTCAGACAGGGTTGTGTTTTGTCACCAGATCTGTTTTCACTATATAGCGAAAACATCATGAGAAACCTAGAAGAAGACCCTGGAATAAAGGTTGGAGGGAAAATGATAAACAACATTCGGTACGCAGATGACACCGTGCTAATAGCAGAAAATGAAAGGGACCTACAAAACCTTGTGAATATACTAGAAACAGAAAGCAAAGATAAGGGGTTGGAACTAAACCAGCAGGAAGACTGAAGTCAGGTGATCAGTAAAAAACATGAAATCCCCTCATGCAAAATAAAAACAAATGGCACAACCTTGACACAGGTTAATAAGTTCAAATACCTGGGAACGGTCATTTCATCAGACGGCAGAAGCACATCGGAAATAGCTGGCAGAATCGGCCAAGCCAAAACAGCATTCAAGAAGATGACAAGCAATCTTACCAACAAATGCCTATCATTTAACATCAGAAAGAGAGTCCTTGAATGTTATATAGAACCAATACTGTTGTACAGATGCGAGGCGTGGACAGTCAGCAAGCAAAGCCAGAGCAGGATCGAGTCAGCCGAGATGTGGTTTCTCAGAAGAATGTTGAGAGTTCCATGGACAGCAAAGAAAACAAACGAGACAGTCTTGATGGAGGCAGACACAAATAGATCACTCATAAGGAAGATTAGGAAAAGACAAGCAACATTTATAGGCCATTTTATGAGGAAGGGGGATTTGGAGCACCTGGTCACAACGGGAAAGCTGGAGGGAAAGAGAGCACCAGGTAGACCCAAGGAGAGAATGCTGGACGGACTTGCAGAGTGGCTGGGGATGAAGAGGATGGGGGAGATGTTGGGGGCAACGAGAGATGGTTGGAAGTCCATGGTCGCCAACGCCATGCGGCAGGGCACCTGAAAATGATGATGATGATCACAATTGACTCAATTAAATGAGTTGTCTCTGTGTGTGTTCTTTTGCACATGTGTTGACAGATGGGTGGATACATTGATATAGTAATACAGTCGGGTTGACTGGCCCATCTGTTGATTAATTGACGGATTAATTGAATGATTGATCAGTCAATCAGTCATTTGACTGGTCACCAGCTTGATTGGCGTACTTAGTGATTTTTGTTTTGGTTGATTAATGGGTTGATTGATCGATTTAGCTATTTTCATATTGATTGACTCCTTCACACATCGGGGCAGTTCAGTCGCTTATTTAATTTTTTGTTCATTTTTAGAGCGATGAACGATTTAAATGATTGTATGGTTGACGTATTGTTGTGCTACATGTTTGACTACTTCCTAATTTTATCTACTGAGTGAGCGAGTGAAATGTTCAAACATTTATGGATCCAGTGATTTCTTTTATTCTTTCCTGCAATTGCTTATTAGTTCTTAGTGTGTGTGTGTGTGTGTGTGTATGTGTGTGTGTGTGTGTGTGTGTGTGTGTGTGTGTGTGTGTGTGTGTGTGTGTGTGTGTGTGTGTGTGGTGTGTGCGTGTGTGTATGTGGTGTGTGTGCGTGCTTGAGTGTGTGTGCATATGTGTGTGTGTGTGTGTGTGTGTAGTGTGTGTGTGTTTGTGTGTGTGCATGCTAAACCAAACACACTAAAAAAGAACACACACAAAACAAACCTAAAACATATGCATACTGTTTGATTTAGGACCAGATAGAGCAGGTTTTGTTGTCATGTTCATGAGGCCTCATGTAATGATCCATGTAGGTGTAATACTGTAGGTATACGTGCATGTGTTGTGGTGAGACTATAAATATGTACTCATTTGTGTATGTGTATGATGGTGTGCATTCTGTGTGTGTACGTGTGATATGTCAATCCTTCTGTATGTATCACACTTTGCGTCTTATGCAATGCACAGTGAGTCCATTTTGGAGAATAATGAAATATAAGATCAGTTTGTCAATAAGGTCAATCACCGAATGAACCACCAGCTCCACTAGACTTAGAACTGGCCAGTCAACATTTTTTTCTGCCCCATCCTCTATATCACTCCAGTGTCAGGACACCACACCACTTACTTCGCCAACAGCCAAACCATGTTGAAAACACTGGTTCTTGTGTGATCACTCAAGTTAAGCAACATCGGGCCTAGTTAATACTTTGTGTGAGATTGTTGGTTCTAATGATAGAGCTGCGGACTCAAGATCTGATATCTCCAGTTTAAACCCTAGCCTGCAACATCAAAAACTGGCCTCTTCGCTGCCCATCTTAATGTTTCCATCATTCTAGTGGTGTCACCTTAGTGTTTCAAAAGTCCCTTCCCACTCCTCCCCAATTTCAAGACCTTGCCAGTGCATAGGGTTTTGCGCAGGCTTAGGGAGTCTGCCGGCCAGATAATTTTTGGTAGATTTGGGTGAAGCACGTATGGAATTGTCCAAGTGCGATGATCCCTCTTGAACAAACTCTAAACTTCAACACTCCACCTAAAACACCAAAACTGCGATCACCATGACAGCAGGTCATGAAATGCCAGTCTGGGACATTCATTTAAAACACACAAAGACATAGATACAGGAAAGCTGGAGGAAAAGAAAACACCAGGTAGACTCGGGGAGAAAATATTGGACGGTCTTGCAGGGTGGCTGAGGATAGAGAAGGTGGAAGATGTACTTACGGCAACAAGGGATAGATGTATATGGAGGACCGTGATTGCCAACGCCATGCGGCAGGGCACATGATGATGATGATGATGATGAAAGACATGGATACACAAAGAGAGACAGACAAGAGAAAGAGATGGAATATACCACATGATGAAGGAATAAGAAATAACATCATAAAAACACAGGAGTAAGCACAGTGATTTAGTCATTTTCTTTTTTACTATATCAACTCCAATGTAGTCCAACAAACCAACCCCAACAGGAACACAAACAATGGAATCCTTCTCCTTCTCCTCCTCAAACACAGACAAATTGCAAAACATTCAACCAATTTCCTGAACATACAAAAACATTACAAGAAATCCTCCCCTCCTCAAGTACACACAACTACAAAACATTATATCAAATTCATGAACATACAAACCATGACATGGAATCCTCCCCTTCCTCAAACACACACAGACCACAAAACATCGATTTCAAAGAACGTATGAAACATTACAGGAACCCCCCTCTCCCTCCCCACCGCAAACACAAATGACAAAAATATGACATCAATTACCTGAATGCACAAAACATTGCATGGAAGCATCCACTCCCCAAATGCAAGACAAATGACAAAACATCACAACAATTTCCTGAACATACAAGACATTGTATCATAACCCGAACATGTCTGTACAAAAGTGACAATAAATAGCACAATTTTACAGATCTTTTAATACCTTCAGACACAAAAGCCTAAGTACAAAAGTCTTGGTAACCCTCTCACTCCCTCATCGAGCTTCCGGCTGATGGACAAGGTGACGAAGTGAAAGGGTTAAACATAGAGAATGCAGGGGGTATACAAAATATACATATAAATAATCTTTGACATCACAAAACAGAGCATTGCTAAAACTACACACACACGCACACACACACACACACACTATCACACACACGCACACGCACACACTCACACACGCACACACTCACACGCGCACACACACACACACACACACACACACAATCACATACACACACACACACACACACACGCACGCATGCAAGTGCGTGCGCACACACAAAGAAAGCAATAAAACCAAGCTGATGTTAGAACACACTGTCCACCTTACACAATTTCCACAATTAACTTTCAAACAACCAAATGTAAAGAAAAAATATATCTACATATTGCATAAAGCAAATAAACCTAAACAACAACTTAGTACCGGGTAGTCGAAGTACGACAAAACCCACCTTTTCAATAGAAACTTGGTATCACTTCACCATGGACTATGAAACTGAAAGCAAAATGTCAGCACAAACAGTCAAAATTAAATAATAGGATTTTTGATGAATATGTCTGTATATATATCACACACACACACACACACACAATATATATATATATATATATATATATATATATATATATATATATATATAATATATATATATATATATATATAATAGTATAATATATATATATATTAATATATATATATATATATATATATATATATATATATATATATATAGCATAAGGCAATATCCAGCTTAGTCATCACAGTGCACAAAAAAAAAAACCAATTAAGAGTTTTTTCTCTATTAACTTGTGTCATTTCACTGCAGACTATGCCACTAAAACAAAATGTCTAATGTAGTTCTCACATGTGTCTTTTATAACAATTTGTAGTGGTTTACCTGTGCTGTCATGTGATCGTTTCCAAAATTAAGAATACAAACATAACATTTGCATATGTATGACACAAGAAATTGTATACAAAACTAATGTAAGCCATTTTACCTGTAATATCACACACTACATGCTGACGTGTATACCCACATACATTTAATATTCTCCAAGTCAAAACACAATACAAAACATCTTGGCTAACAGTAAGCTAGAAAATAAAATGCATAAATGAATAAGCTGAGAAAATAAAATGCATATGTGAATAAGCAGACACACTAGAGCCTTCCGTTCCCTCATTTTATCCACCGGCTGCAAAAACACAACTCTTTCACTCTCTCGCCCCAGCCATCACCTTCCTGCAAACTTATGGTGGATATGGTGAAGCAGTGAAAGGGTTACAGTTTTAGTTTTGCTTTCATGGCTAATACTGCAGAAAGAGGTGGATAAGATGAGCGAGTGAAAGGTTTATCCACCATTTACACAATTCATGTTCAAAGACACTGTGACCTTGAAACTAAATCATTTCTTATTGTACGGCAACAAATTTACATCTTATAAATTGCACACACATGTTCCATGCTTGGCCAGGTTATTATTTCTCCATCAACTGGTCATCATGGTGCCATGGTTAGCAGAGTGCCTACTGGAAGATTGAGGGTTCGAATCCAATCTGTCCTTCAAAATCATTGTGGGATTTTTCTGTGCCAATCAGCTCTTACCTAGAGCTGAGTGTGCTGAGGGCTGGAAACCACACGGTCAAGTCTCATCCACTTCTTGGATGCGTCATTGTGGGTGTTGTTCAAATCTCCTGATCAACATTGTAGGTGTCTGTGTGGCTGACACCAGGATACATTATGATAGAAAGCACAGAGTAGGCCTACATCCCTGTCAAGCAGTCTCAATCATGGATCCAAGACAGAACTCCACAGTGTTATGGATTATCATCCCCATCACCACAGCACAGCGAAAAATTGTCCCAGATTCTGTGGCCAATAAAGTGGTATCAGAAATAGGACGGGAAACAAAACCCAAAAACGATATACAAAAAAAAAATCAATATCTATCCATTAACAGTGAAACATTACTGCAGTTTCATATTCATCAGACTGTGACCTTGAACTGAGCCCCTTGTTCACCCAATCTGGCAACAATCTGGTGTTTTCACTGGGCTAAACTAACTACATAAGTGAAGGTCTGTGCATGAAGATCAGTGAAGGCCTGAATGTTAGTGAAGCTCTGTGCATACAAACAGATATCCTTGTTAATATTTTTTTCAGAGGTCGGAGTTTGTTGTCTGTTCAAGGCGGATTCGCTGCACTCAGACAATTCAATACATACATGCTCCATCTAGCCAGTAATTATCCGCTAGAGCACTTGAACCAGCACAAAATTAATTGGATGGGGGAGGAAGAGCAATAGCTATGAAACACTGACTCGACCAGACTGATTGGGGCATTAACATGGGCAGCAAACAGGCCAGTTTTTATGCTGCGGCTGAGACTGAACTCCAGACATCTGACCACGAGTTGATGGCTTGATGACATGAACCAGCCAACTCTTACGAGACAAACTTTCAACAGACATAAGTGCACATACATCCAGAGGCAAAGGTTGAATAATCATTACAAATTTCAAGAACAAAAAAAAAAGGGGTGGAGGAATACAGATTGGAAAAGAAAAAACCATGACCATCAGTTTCGGTACATTAACTATATTACAGCTGCCTTTGTGAAAAATATGAAAGCCAGCCAGTTGTGTACAAACAGAACAGTATACTTTAACCCTTTCACTCTCTGACTCTGTCCAACAGTTTTCTAGTTAGAAATTGGTGCACAGGGTCAGAGAGAAAAGGGTTAATACCTGACCACTGAACCTGGCTGTACATCATGATGCAGTATACAACATCAAAATCAAAATCCAACACATCAATTCGTCATATGCCCACCGGCACACATAATACACATACAATCAGATGCACATTAAATAAACAATATATTTTTTTCCATTTCTTATAAAATAATACAAAATAATAAAAATCAATGTTAGATGTCTGTCCCATGTTCACGTTTCTTGAAAACAAAAATGTAAGGATCTTCTTTTCTTTCCCTTTTTTTTTCTTTTCTTGTTTTCTTTTTCTAAATAAGCTCAACAAAATATCAAGAATTCTTGATAATGATCAAAAGGTTCGATCCTGCCTGTAAAGTAGTGCCACAACGGTTGAACAATACGTTCCACTGTAAATGACCTACTGACTGGTTGTGCATGATTTACCAGCATAGTACAAGCAGTTCTAATCAGTATGAGATTACCTATTTGTACAGCACCACAGATACCAAGAAAGAGCCAGACAGTATGCACTAAACTTGTGTTGTCTGCTTTATCAAGTTTGACCAAGTTTAAAGGAGAAAATCATTTATAACGCTTGGAACTGGACTGACTTTTCATCATGAAAATGTTAAGGACTGGGACATCTGAAGGCAGACTATAAAATGAAATCTACTTCAAAAAGCGTGATAGTCAAGAAGGTAAAACGTCAGACTTCCCATCGGCAGGCCTGGGTCTGATCCTGCCTGGGTACCTCCCAGCTGGTGGGTAAAGAGTGGAGATTTTTCTGATCTCCCAGATCAAGATGTCTGCCGATGTGCTAGTGCCTGAACCCCCTTCACGCGTATAATGCATGCAGAACATCAAATACAACATGTTAAAGATCCTGTTGTGTTAAGTCCTGTCAGTGTCTAGTGGCTTAGGGAAACATGAAAACATCCAGCATGCACTCCCACCAAAAACAGTGTATGCAGACTATGCGACAGTATGCAGAGCGTAAACAAAATATCTTGCATATTTGTATCCAAGGAAACTGGGACGCTAAAAAACAATTCACCTGGGGGAGCAGGGGGCAAAAACAGAAGGACTGTTGGAACTTCTGTATAGTCTGAGGATTGAATACTTTCCTAGTAGCAGTGTTTGAAATGCAGTTACTAATATGAGACAGCCATATAAATATATGTATCAGCCCCATGTCAAAAGAGGCAAAATATAAAGTATAGACTGCACTTGTTTAAACAGATTCAATATATACTGTGTCAAAAACTGCTCCACAAACGTTATCACACTTGACCCCTCTCTCTCAAGCACGCACACACACACACACACACACGCACACACACACACACACACACACGCTTCACTTCATCTCAACCATTTGTTATCAGATTAACTAATGTTGTACACACACACACACACATGTGCACGCAGTTTGACACAAATGCTTTCACAAAGCATATACATACTGTTATATGCATCACACCATGGAAAACACAGCCACCACCACCTTTACATGTACATGTACATATGAAAACTCTCTCAACAGACAACAGTTTCAAGCCATGGCATGTGAACTGTACCTGACTAATGTGTTCAGAGATTTCTTTTTGTTGCTGTTGTTTTTAATTTTTTTCAGGACGTACTGCAATCATCAAACACACTGCTCACATCCGTTTAAACAGTACAAAAGTAAAAAAACAACACAAAAAGACAGATAAATAACAAAATGACACAACATTCCAGGGAGAAAAAAAATTACCTCAAAGTCAATATTCATAACTATAAACATTTGGGCGATGTGTCTGACTGTATTGATGAATTCTCTTTCCATTAATAAAAAAGTATTTGACCAAAGGTTGTACACTATGATACCTTACTCAGAATCCTTGCTTTGGCACCGACAGCTGCCCAAAATATTCTGGGCAATATTACTTGTATGTCATCAGCAATTCCAGAATGCGTCATGCCTATATTCTTTCCCTCCTACCCCATTCCCAAAATGCATGCAATATTCCCAAACACAACGAATCCTTTGTGCCCTTCACTGTGGCAAATCTTTAAATCTATACTTGGCTTCATAAATTAACTCTTTCTGTATGAACATTCCAGATCAGGAATGTTCACTTAACATCAGTTTTGTATAAACATCCTTCCATAGACCAATTTCTTTGCAAACATCCTGGGTCAGGATTTTTGACAGTTTTGAATGTTTTAGACTGGCACCTCCATATCTAGCAAGTTTTTTTCTTTTCTTTTTTTTTCTTTTAGTAAGTTTCATATTGCTTATAGCCTAGCTGACTACAAAAGCCATATTAGGGCAAACACCACATTAAAAACAAGTCTACAATTTAGTTATCAAAATGACAGTTAAAAGCCAAATTCACAATTATTTTTTCAAGTCAAAAATGCATTTTGAAATCTTTCCCACACTATAATCTTACAAGATGAAATCTACTTATTTCTTGTAGAAACTAAAAATTGCATTGGGAGGAGCATCTCTGAATAGGTTTTTTAAGGAGTCCATAGTACAGTGCTTATGTCTCACAACATGCAAGTCCAAGCAATCAGCAAGCAAGTTAATGCTCAGTGGCTCATCACATATTATACACATGTTTTGAAAGGTATGAGCGAGTGCAGAATGTGTGACACTGTGTGTAACTTACATAAACAGTCTTTTCCTATGATTCCCAGGGGAAAAAATGGAGAATCTGTTTGTCAGGGCAGATTCGGAAAATGTCTGTTGTCTATCTAGTTGTTCCATTCCATCTGCCAGAGGTATTTCACTTAAACCTGGGTTTCAGATCTGTGTACAGGATGCAGGATGTAAAGTCGTTTGTCTTGTGGCATTTTTGGCAAGGCAGTCAGCCTTTTCTTCACCTTGAATAACAGCGTGGCCAGGGGCTCAGGCAAAAACAATGTGTCACCTTCAGCTTAACAGAGGAAAACAGTTTTAAAACATTTTCAGAAGCTGTGGATGATGGTGTTTCAGCTAGCAGTTACACGCAGAGTGGAAAGGGAATCTGAAAAGATGAGAAAGTCTATGTTTGGATTGGGAAACCATTTTAGTGCCAAAACGAGAGCAGGCAGCTTGGCAGTATAGACAGAACTGTCAGAGGGAATGCATTTTGAAAATGACTGAATGAATAACAGAGCAGAACGCAACAGCAGCAACGCCTTCATCAGACTTGTATATTTTGTGGACTGACAGAAATTTCTGACAGAGTTCTGCATAAAATGACGTGTATGCCAATGACCTGGTAGAGGACAGATACTGATTCCACGAGATAAAAAAAACAAAAAAACTTGGATTTTCTGAAAAATAAATTTGGGGTTGAAGACACTATTGTAAATTTGGTTTTCCAGCTCAGAAAACAGTTTTAAGCAGAAATTATTAATGTTGAATGCAATCAATGCAGAGCTTGTGATTGTGTTTGCGTAGATAATGGATATGTTCCAACTAGGTGGTTGGGCTTCACTCATGTCAACAATAGTGCCTAATGTTGCAGGGAAAAGCAGATCAGGACCCCTGCATATGGAGTTTTCTTTTTATTTGTTTTTGTTTTTTTTCTTTTCATCCTGAACAATTTGTAGTCAAATTACAAGCCATTCTATACATTTATGCACTTGTTGTATACTTCCTGCATGGCCATGGACACACGCAAACTATGTCAGTGTACTGCTGACTATACAATTAGGGGTATTTTCCCCATCAAGAACTAAGCTGAATTCCTCTTGAGTTAAGAAGATAAGTATTTTTCTAAACTAGTCAAGTATATATAAAATAAGTTCTAAAAGTTTTGTTCTCCGACTTTATGTACTGTCTTTGTTGCGACTGTTCTGCCCCTACCCCTTCCAAATGGATCACTTGTCAGAAAAAGGGAGAGAATTAGCAGGACTATTCCAGTTTAACATACTCATTTTAACAGCCCCCTTTAGCTCAGTTGGTTAGGGCACAACACTAATAATGCAGGGGTTATAGGTTCAACCCTCACATGTGCAACAGTTTTACAAACGCTGGCCAACTCTTTTGATGGAGTTGTGGACACAGATCTTTTGTCTCAAGTTCAAACCAAGCCCGCAGCATAAAAGTTGGCTTGTTGCTCTGCCTGTTTTAATGCTCCAATCACTCTGGTGGTGAAGTGTTTCACTGGTCCTGTTTCCCTCCCAAAGACCTTGCAAATGCAGAGGGTTTTGTGCAGGCTCAAGGAGTCTGTCAGATTGCTGCTGGCAGATCTGGGTGGAGCACACAGAGAACTGTTGGAGTGTGATGAATCCCTCCTGAACACACACTGTACTACTCATAGTTTGGCATCTTGGTTAGAAACTGTGCAACAAGGCTTAATGCAGCCAAAAAAAGAAGAACATGTAGTGTATGCAACCAGACAAGACGGGCGCAAATTTCCAGCCAACTGGCCTCTGTCAAGCATTCGTTTGTGATCTCATGAAGTGTATGCATCCATAAATCTTTCTTTGGTGTGTCAAAACTAGTGACACAAAAATATTATTGTTGGTAAAAGTGTCTACATGGTGGAAAAATTGTTATTATAACGGATATAATACAGCATACATTTCAACCAAAAATGAAAGACACCGCATTCTGTAACTGACATATCTGAAGCAGGCAAAAGGGCTGACACTCATGTCCTTTCAATAGATCTATGTTCATTATATCCAGAGCTAAAGACGCGTAAGAGTAGTTTTTTCCCCCTCAAAAACTATGTTTAATGGAAACACTTACCATGTCTCACTTTTCACTTAAAGCTAAGCACTGCTTCCTAAGTCTGGTTTAAAGTGAAAGAGAGACAGCAATGTATGTATAGTCAAACCACATCACTAAAAGTTTACTGTCCATTAGTATCATCATGAGTATGGCCGGGGAAAGAGTTGACGGACACAGTGAGCCAGAAGGCCTGAAATGGAGAAATACCATGTGACATCAGGGTCTTTCTCATGCCATCAGTGCTGGCAGATCTTCCTTGGTCTACCTCTCACTTAAAACGCAGATTTCTCTTTGCTATATGCTTGACGAGCCAGCTGATGGGCTTGCACTTGGTCAGGGTAAGTGACCTAGAGTGTACAGTTTTCTCCATAGTGTCTGACCAGTGTTTGATGCAGGTGGAAAAAGCAACACTGCCCAGGACATGAGAAACCCAAGGATGCGAGATACCTGATACGAATCACCGACTGGACAAGAAATTTTCTCCTCACTCAGCTAGATCTTAAATGTGGTCTAGGTGCTAGTCTTTCAGGTAAGACGATAATCTGAGGTCCTGTGTGCAGCATGCACTTAGCACACATTTAAAATCCCACAGCAGCAAAGGGCATGTCCCTGTTATGTAGCAAAAATTACACCATCATGGGGCAGACATACATACACGCAAACAGAAAAAAGAAAACAAAAAAGACTGGCGCTGCAATGTGGAGATGTGCTCTCTCTGAGGACAGCAGCCCAAATTTCATATGCTAAGTCCACCATGACAAAAAAAAAAAAAAGAAAACACAATAGGCCTATTATAGAGTTAACATTTGATGCTGGCAGAATAACTACCACACAGTGTTTGTCAAGTTGTTCGCTGCTTGCAATCACAAGTGACACACTGCTCCCGTTAGTCTTTGCCGTCCTTGGCACCAGCTGCAATGGCTGTCTTGGTCACATTCTGAGTGGCAGAGGGTCGCAGCAGTGGAGGGGGCTGTTGTAATATGGTCTTCTGTGCTGGAAGTAGTCTGAAAGCAGGGAGACAAAAAAAGAACCATTTGTAATATGCAGCACATCACTGTGAAAAAAAAATAGCCCTAAAATGTTGGCTATGACACTTGCATGAATGAAACCTTCCATCCAGATGTCCCAGAATCTTGAGAAGGGCAATCCCAATTAACTCCTAATATTGAAAATAGCAACAGATTTTTTTTTTGGTCTGATATCGCACATTGACTCCCTCATCCTGGAGGAAGCTGGTGGATAGAGTGAGAGAGTCAAAGGGTTAAGTTTTTGCAGTTGATGGATGGGGTGTGGGAGTCAAAGGGTTAACTCCTAATATTGAAAATAGCAACAGATTAAATTTTTGTCTGATCTCACATGAGTTTGAAGGACAATTCCAATTAACTCCAGATACTGAAAACAGTGACATGTTTTATTTTTGTCTGACTTCACACATGTCTGGAAGGACAATTCCAATTAACTCCCAAAACTGAAAATAGCAACAGATTATATTTTTGCCTGTCCTCGCACATGTCTGTGGAAGGACAATTCCAATTAACTCCTAATACTGAAAATAGCAACAGATTTTATTTTTGTCTGATCTCACACACGTCTGTAAAAGGACAATCCCAATTAACTCCTAATATTCAAATTAGCAACAGATTTTATTTTTGTCTGATCTCACACATGTCTGTAGAAGGACAATCCCAATTAACTCCTAATATTCAGATTAGCAAGAGATTTTATTTTTGTCTGACCTGGCACATGTCCATGATTCCATCAAGTTCAAGTTGTACTTGGTAGTTACCCCAAGCTCTACTTGTTAGTTATTGCAAACTATCAATAGGAATCCATCTTTAACCTTTCTACAGCCTCAAAAGAGGAAAAAATCTGACTCTGCTAAATACTCTTGCTCTCCAAAAATTTCAAGTTCTTATTATTTATTTTTACAGAGATATACTTTAACTATATGTGCCAGTCCACACTTGTGAGAAAATATCATCATGTGCCCTGCTGCATACAAATCTATCCCATGTTGCTGCAAGTACATCTTCAACCCTCTCTGTCCTCAGCCACTCTTGCAAGTCCGTCCAATATTTTCTGCCTGGGTCTACCTGGTGCTCTCTTTCCCTCCAGCTTTCCTGTTGTGACTAGGTGCTCTAATTTCTCTTGCCTCATAAAATGTCCTATATATGTTGCTTATCTTTTCCTGATCATCTTTATCAATGTTCTTCTTGTGTCTGCCTCCTTCAAGACTGTCTCGTTTGTTTTCTTTGCTGTCCATGGAACTCTCAATATTCTTCTTAGAAACCACATTTCTGACAAGTACAGTATGTGCAATTAAAAGTTCCATTTAGGCAGTGACTTCTCTTTCTTTCTCTTTCACTCAGAAACACCCACTCAAAACTCTTTTCCTCTTCTTTAAAATGAATGGAACGGGGTGTTCCAGGTCATGCACACATATAAAGGGCTGAGAGCTAGACCAAGATGCCCTGCACAACCTACTTCCATTCATGCTGGTATTAGCTGCTATTTTCCTTGTTTTGTCTTGTGGCACAAGGGATAGAAACAGATGGAAGGCCATGATCGCCAACACCATGTAGCAAGGCACTTGATGATGATGATGATATGGCTAAGTGCACAATTTGATTTCAGAGATTTTAGCTCATTTTAAAACATTGAAGTTTAGCAAGTATTACCGATATAAATCGTAAAACCCCATGCAGAGCCTCATGGTCCAGCTCCCATGGCCCCCTATGCATGCATATGTGCTAACGGAAGCCCGACTTTCGAACTGCCTTTCAGGGTGCTTTCAGCCATAAAACTTCGGAAAATTGAAGATTAGATGTTAAAGACTTGGAAAAATCCCAGTTGTCAATGTGACCCTATCTAGCTATTTCTGACCATAACTATGGCTGACTGGCTGTGTCTTCAGCTGGACTTTCCCCTGCCACACCATATTTCTTAGCTAACACCAAAACCAATCAAAAACACTCTAAACGTCAGAGATAATCAAGTCAACTTGACTTGAAAGAAAAAAAAAACAAGTAGAAAAACAAATACCACTTTTCTTTTTTCTCTTCCAATCACTTTGATTAAGAACCCACTAATCACTTTGAGTACCCACCAATCACTTTGGTTGAGTACCCACCAATCACTTTGACTGAGTACCCACCAATCACTTTGACTGAGTACCCACCAATCACTTTGAGTACCCACCAATCACTGAGTAAATACCCACCAATCACTTTGAGTACCCCCCCCCCCCCCATCACTTTGAGTACCCACCAATCACTGATTAAGTACCGACCAATCACTCTGAGTACCCACCATTCACTGAGTACCCACCAATCACTTTGATTGAGCACCCACCAATCACTTTCAGTACCCATCAATCATTTGAGTACCCACCAATCACTGACTGAGTATCCACCAATCACTTTCGTTGAGTACCCACCTGTTACTGGAGCTGGCAGGACTGCCATTACCCGTAGGGCAAGAAGCGGGCGAAGGGGCCGGCTGTTTCAGTAGGGGTGGGGGAGCAGGATGGGGCACTGAACCAGAGCCTGAGGAATTACTGTTGGTCTGGGCAGGTTTGGTTGATGCCGATGCACTTGGGCCATTGTCAGACTGTTCCACTTCCATCTGAAAGTACATACACACACACACATACACATTTCACAATCTCAAAGACAGCAATTAATATCACATTACAATTTTCTTCTGAGATGGCAATATATAAACATTACAATTTATGGCAATATATAAACATTACAATTTCATTTTGAGTTTTTCCCTTTGATTCTGTATGTTCAAAGGTTCATGGGCTGTAACTCTCATGTGCATTCAGGTACAACACTCGGTTTTTATGTTCATGGCCTGCTTTTCATTCCACCATTAACCCTGTGACTGTATTCCTCGGTTATCAGGAACTTCCCATCTGACTCTCAGCCAAATTCCAGGTTTGCTGGGAATAAACACTGGCAGCAAATCCTGCTTTTATTATGGTGGAGCTCAGGCTAGGATACAACAAAGCTCTTTTGGTTCAAGGCTGACACAGTTAGGGCAGATGCACACCATTTTTGGGGTGTGATTTCCTGTTTACAAAAGCCGCTGAAGACTGACATGGCATACAGGTTCTTTTAACGTGTGCATCTGATATTCCACAGGCATATACACACAAAAGGATGGGGGTGGGGGGTGGGAGTTTTCAGCCACAAACACGTCTGCAAATATCATATAAGCCTGATCAGGAAGTTCTCTCTGTCGAAACAACTGCAAAACTCGTTCTCTCCTTCATAATGTCTCGCATTGACGATTGCAATTCACTCCTGTCTGGTCTTCCTGCCTCCACCATTCACATCCTGCAGCGCATTCAAAACAATGCTGCATGCCTTGTACTCAAAAAGAAAAAAGCTGACCACATATCTCCTCTCCTGGCACAACTTCACTGGCTCCCTGTATCAAAGCGCATACAGTACAAACTAGACACCATGTGCTACAAAAGCCTCAATAACGCAGCCCCCGATTACCTGTCAAGCCTACTTGAGATCTATGTTCCCTCACGTACCCTCCTCTCTGCCTCCGATCCTCTGACTTTTCGCTTTCCACGCACTAAGCTCAATACCTATGGTCCACGAGCCTTCTCTGTTTCTGGTCCACTTTCCTGGAACAAACTTCCTCTCTCAGTCCGTCAGCAACCTACTTTTGTCTCCTTCAAGTCCGCTCTCAAAACTCACCTTTTCTCCTCTGCATAAAATCCTGATCTCACTCAATCCCCTCTGCAGCCTGTCTCCACTCGGAGGGGAATCACATTGTAATATATAATTATATATAATATGCTCTCTATAATTTTCCATTGCTTTTATTCTTTCTCCCCATTTATAGCCGTGTGCGTGTGCGTGTGTGTGTGAGCGTGCGTGCGTGCGTGTGCGTGCGTGCGTGCGTGTGTGTCTGTTTTAGCGCTTAGATTTGATTTTATCAAGATTTTACGCTATATAAAATATTGTATATTAAATATATTAAATATGACTAAACTGGAATACAATACTAATTAAGTAGACTCTGTAAACAAGTGGTAACAAGATAAAAATATACACCATTTGCCGTAATTATTGAGCTTTGAGAGTTATCAAGTGATAATAAGATAAGAATGTACACCATTTTGCCAGAATTATTGAGCTCTGAGAGTTACCTGTGAATAAAACAGAAGTATTTTCACATATATTAGCAACAAACCGATCATTACAAGTGTGCTGCCTGTCATCACTAAATGATCCAGTCTTAAAGGGCACATATTACAAAAGAAAATAGCATTGCTTTCTCCGCATACAGATACAGAGACAGCAAAAGTATCCTCACAACTGCAAAGGTCAGCAAAGTCAACTCACAGAACTTTATTAAAAGCATAATGTCATGGTGCATTTATAATGTAACACAACTGTTTTGTGTTCACTTACCTTGTCCTTGCTTTTGCCATTAGTGTCACAGGAAGCAGCAGGTTCTGCAGCACTAGTGGTGATCTCCATTTTTTCTTCAGAAATGTTCTGTGTGCCATGCTCTGCTTCAAATTCAGCCAATACCTCATCCAGGTTGTAGCGACGACGGAAGTTGATGAAAAAACTTCGAACATGAGCCTCTAATTTGTTGCCAATGACTTCTGCTATGGCCTGAAAATTCTTGCCATATTTGCGGACACCTGAAACACCCAGGCCTGGCGATAAGTACACAAACCCTCAAGCATATGAAATATTCATGAGACTTTCTTGCGTTCCTTTTCACACACTGTCAGACAATAGGACTTCAAAATAAAACTTGGCGACATGTG
>JAPXFY010000012.1:39613409-39643409 GCA_030674185.1 Monoplex corrugatus | reverse complement strand
TGTAGGCCTCTTTTCTCTAGTGTACAAAAAAATAAAAATGGAGATTAAAAAAGTGGCTTTCCCCTTCCCTTTTGCTTCCCTCCCCACCCCCCCCCCAAAAAAAGAGAATAAAATTAGAGAAAGGAGCCTGACAACATTCCTCTGTGTTTTTGTTTGCTCGCTTGTTGGAGGTAATTGTCGACTGTGCTTGCTTACGGTTTGTTGCTGATGTTATTGTTGTTTACTCTTTTTGTTACACGTTTTGCTGTGGACTTTTTCCATCACTTACCTCTGGAGGTTTGAAGTCTTCAACTCCGTTAGCCATTTTATGTTTCTGTAAACTGAGCAGCTGTTTGTTGTTCTGCACCTGTGCCAACATAATAAAACATACACATTTTCAAATGAAAGGGTGAGGCTTGAAAGCAAAGTGCACAGCAAGAGGAGATTTCTTCCTGTTTAAATAGAGAGAAAAAAAGAATGAGCCTCTGATCTGAAAGCAATAATACCGCCTTCCAGGTACTCACACATCTTTGGGGGGGTTTTCCTTGACCACTCTGTCCAATTTATCACACAGATGATTTAAAAAAATTATTACAAATTTAGAGAAAACTAAGGACACTAAAACACACACAAAACTGAGCCTAAGTTACCTAAAAAGCGCTTTAACATCTCATTTCCCTAGAGCCAAAAATTGCACTTAATACATGTACCCAATTATCAATCCTAGGAGAAAGTATGTCAGACTTTAATGAACACTGCAGTCATAATAATGACCATGAGAGGTCTCTAACATCTAGCTATATAACCACTCTGATTAAGGGAAAACTGTCATCTTTTGATATGAACTTTTGCATTTTTGTCTATATTTCCAAACTCAGGATGACGACATTGCTGACCAGCCATCACAGTGCTGTCATACCAGCTTCTAGTTTCCACAGTGACTTTATCACAATCATACCCACCTGTCTTTTCAGAGTGATGATTTCACTGTCCAGACTTTTCAAGATGGCCTCAGGCTGGGCAGGCTGACCAGTCACCATAGCCATGAGGTCACTACTTTCCAGGTACATGCCCTTCGGAGGTTTCCGCTTGTGCTTGATGGGATTATGCCGTCCCTGAGTTGACTCATGACGTTTGGGGCCCGCTGATCGCATCACGCCAGTCCTCCTGAAATGCACAGGCTTTCTCAATCATGTGAGTCACAAGTACTTGAGGTACAAGGTATAAAACTTCAAACATGAGGTGTAAAGACATGAAGGTATGGGGAGCTGGGTATGAGGCAAAAAAGCATACTGACTTGAGGAAAGAGGCATAAAAACCAAAGGCATATACACAAAGACCTAAAGCATGAGGCACAAAGATCTGAATTTGTAGACTGGAGTTTTGGACTTAAGAGTTTGTTCAAGAGGACATCATCGCACTCTGTCAATTCCATATGTGCTTCACCTAAACATTCAGGAAGTATAACTGACACAGACTCCCTCAGACTGTGAAAAACCTAGAAGCTGGCAAGGTCTTGAAATAGGGATGAGGAATGGGGTGGGGGGGGGGGGGGGGGGGGCAGAGAAGGCAACTATTAAACACCACCAGAATGAAGGAAACATTCAGATGGGTAGAGAACAGACCAGTTTTTAATGTTGCAGACTGGGATTGAATTTGATACACTAGATCTTGAGTCCATAGCTCTATCAAAAGAACCAATATGGCTGCAAAACCATGAGTGTTTACTGATGGTTGCACCCACAACCCCCTGCTTATGAGCATGATACTCTTAACAACTGAGTTGATAGGCCAATGCCTGAGCCATGAGGCATCAAGGCATAAGGCACTAAGACTTCAGCTGAGGCATGAAGTATACAGACATGAGGAATGAAACAATAAAGACACGAGACATGAATTGTACCACACAAGACATAAATATGACATATAGCATGATACAATAAAAACATAAAGCATGATACAATAATGACTTGACGCATGATACAATAAAGATGTGAAGCGTGATACAATAGACTTGAGGCATGACATAATGAAGACTAGAGATACAACGCAATAAAGACTTGAGGCATGATTCAATGAAGCCTCGAGGTACAATATAACAAAGACTTGAGGCATGATACAATAAAGGTTTAAGGCATGATACAAGAAAGACCTGAGCCATGAAGCATGAAAGATTGTATGAATGAGCATGAGGACATGACACAAGGGAAAAGTCAACATTCACAATTTATCATGATTTTACATGCAGTCTGCAAATTAAAAGTCTGGAGAAATGCTGTCCACAATCATAAGAATCATTTATCATGGTCTAAAATAACACTTGTCATTTCCTGACTTGTGTGGGCTGCTGTTGTTTTCCATACATAGTTTCAAAATTCCATAATGCTAAGCACACACACACACGCATGCACGCACGCACGCACGCACACACACACAAGCACAGTTTAAAAATTCCAAGATCTCCACTCACTCTTTCTCTGTCCTTCAGCACACACACACACACACACACACACACAACACACACACACACACACACACACACACACACACACACACACACACACACACACACACACACACACACACACACACACACACACAAAAGTACGCATGCACATACGCACGCATGAACAGACAGACAGACACACTTTGGCAATGTATGACCATCAAGGAATTTTTTCAACTTATGAAAGCGTGCGTGCGTACGTGTGTGTGTGTGCGTATGCATGCTTACATGCGTCCGTGCATACGATTATCATGTATATCCATAAAAAATTCCAAGTTCAAACAGAAAACAAAACAGCAAAAACATAAGCAGTTCACAAATTTCTACACAGTGTGTTTTGCCTTGTCAGAAAGCAAGTAGTCACATACCTCCAGTACTGGTAACAACTGCTGCACTGTGAGCCCAGGTTGGTGACATGTAATTGTGTGGTGTGTAGCCCACAATTGTAGCAAGTGTCCTTCTCTTCTTCCTGTTGTAACACCACACACCACACACTATCATGTCACAGCACATCGATGTCATCCAATGGGAATGTGACTGAGAGACAGATAAGGAAGACAGAAGTATAAAGCATTCCACTATCCCACACACCTTCACATTTTCACGCACAAGAACTGGGGAAGGGAATAAAACAATTAAGCTATTCCAACAATTTCCTATTTCATACAAAAAATACTGCAGAAAATCCATGTTTCATGTTTTTCTTGGTCACTGTGACCTTGCATAGGTTTCGGCTGAATAAAAACTTCACAGGTGTTGAGGACAATGATAAACTGTCATAACAGTGAAAACAGATTTTCAAACACTGTCAGATGTCCTAAAGAAATAGCCGTTTACACAATTTCCTCAAAACGTGCTGACATAAGGCAATTTTTTTAAACCGGGGGGGGGGGGGGGGGGGGGGGGGGGGGGGGGGGTGAGGCATACCTGACCTTGAGTCGCGAAATAACACTGATGTCCAAAGCTATGCATTTGCGACTCAATGATCATCCCTACTTCTGACCAAAATTTAGTGTTTTTCAGAAGATAGGAGTGATGATCTTTTGTTGCTATTCTGCTATTCTACACACTGATGGCAATATAAGATAGCAGGCAGGTGTGGTGATCCTTTGTTGCTTCACTATACACCAGTGACATTACAGAGAAGACAGGAGTAGTGATCCTTTGTTGATTCCCTACACACTAGTGACATTACAAAGACGGGGGTGGCGATCCTTTGCTTCCCTGCGCACCGGTGACATTACAGAGAAGACAGGAGTGGTGATCCTTTGTTGATTCCCTATACACCAATGACATTGCAGAGAAGACAGAAGTGGTGATTCTTTGTTGATTCCTTACACACAAATGACATTACAGAGAAGACAGAAGTGGTGATTCTTTGTTGATTCTTTACACACCAGTGACATTACAGAGAAGACAGAAGTGGTGATTCTTTGTTGATTCCTTACACACCAGTGATGTTACAGAGAAGACAGAAGTGGTGATCCTTTGTTACTTCCCTACACACCAGTGACATTACAAAGACGGGGGTGGTGATCCTTTGCTTCCCACGGCTGTTTAAGGGTGATCACTTAGTTTCGTCCGCGGCGGCAGCTGTAGCAGCGCGAAGCCCACTGAGTGCTGCCCTGACCTAGAAATACGTGCTCGTAGCTCCGCCTTGTTTCCGGCGATCTCGCTACGCTGTATAAGCGCAGTAGTAACTATTACAAACAAGTAACTTCAGTTTTCCACTAATTTTCTCAAGAGCTTTGTTTGTATTGGTCTGTAATGTGCATCATTAAAAAGATGAGATTTTTCTCTATAAAATGATATGTAACTCAACACGTTACGTGCATATAAGTGTCTAACTAAACGCACAGAGAAGAAAGAGAATGAAAGACGGTGTTGACATGATTTTCAATCTTCGACCGTGAAATGATCAATGTTCTAACGCCGGTAAAATCCAAATGCCAGTTCTCGAATAAAAGTAAAGGCACACATTAGAAGAATGTTGTCTGTAGAGGACGGCTGTTTTTCATTTTTCAAGTTTCGGGGCTCGGGGGCCACGTACAGCGTATCGTAATAACACATGTGACAGCTAAGGTAAACAGGGATGCCGGCGAGGCGGTTGGTGGTTACTGGTTCTGGCAGCTCATTAATCTTTAGAGTCTTCAATGAATGTTGGTATCATTTCAGTCCTCTGGATAACGCTTACCACGTACTCACTGTGGCAGAATTCCTTTGTGCTTGATAATTGTGTATAGTGTTGCCTTGGACATTTTCGTTTGAAATATAAGTGTACTGAGACGACCAGAGTCAGGTTTTGCATGTTGTAGTCGTTGATTATCTCTGTTTATTTTCTTTTGTTTTTGTTGTGTGTGTGTGGTGTGTGTGTGTGTGTGTGTGTGTGTGTGTGTGTGTGTGTGTGTGTGTGTGTGTGTGTGTGTGTGTGTGTGTGTGTGTGTGTGTGTGTGTGTGTGCATATTTCATGAGTGAGACAATTAATAAGGGCCCAAAGACATTAAGCGAAGTGCAAAGTATTCCTCTCTCTCTCTCTGTCTGTCTGTCTGTCTGTCTGTCTGTCTGTCTGCCTGTCTGTCTGTCTGTCTATATGTCTGTCTGCTTGTATGTTTAAGTGTATGCATTTCATGAATGAAATAAGTAATTAAAGACTTTTGAGTATTATTATCATTGTTAAGCAAAATACATAGTATTCTTGTGCGTGTGTTTTTGTGTGTGTGTGTGTGTGTGTGTGTGTGTGTGTGTGTGTGTGTGTGTGTGTGTGTGTGTGTGTGTGTGTGTGTGTGTGTGTGTGTGTGTGTGTGGTGTGTGTGTGTGGTGTGTGGAGAGAGAGAGAGTGACAGACAGGCAGACAGAGAGATTTCAGTGTAGTTAAGTGGGTATGATATTCAGGAGTTTTAATTTCTTTTTAATACCAGTGAACCTAAAGTTCTCGTAAATGTATTGTCTTCTCTCCCCCCCCCCCCCCCCTCTCTCTCTCTCTCTCTCTCTCTATCGCTCTCTGTGTCTTTCCATTTTTTTAATGAATGGTCGTCTCAGTATCGTGATCCCAATCTTGACTCTTGTACGGACATGTGTGTATACGTTCCTACTATGGCAGTAAGGAGATTGCGGTACACAAGACTATCACTATCAGTGAAATGTTGGTTTTAGTGTGAAGGATAATGGAGTCTATGCCGTTATCAGTGATCTCGATTTACCCACCGCTACCTCCACAAGAAGCCACGGAACATCTGTCTGGTAAGTCAGTCTGTTAAAACATACTTTACTCTTCCTCTGTATGTGTTTCTTTCTGCTGTAATAACTGGTGAACTCTTGTTTTCGTTGTTGGAAGTTGGCTTATTTTTCTCATGAAACAGTGAAGGCGCGATATTTTCAGAATCGTTCTCCTCCTTTTCTATGTAATCCTGTTACGCATTATGGCAACAAACCAGTTCGTGTTTGATATGTATGTGTAGGGGAGAGAGTCTACTTTTCGGTAAGATTGATAATTACATATATGGCTAAATGACCAAAGCAGTATTGCGGGAAATGTAGAAACAGTAGTAATCACGTCACACAAAGGCAGCCACACAGTACCGCTTGCCTACCGATGACTCACAGCTCCAAAACCGCTGACGGGCCGTGTAGCGCAGCGGGTAAGCAGGAAAACACGCCTCTCGCGTGCGAATCGCTGACACCGTGTCCGAAAACTAAGTGATCGCCCTGCGGCCGGTTTAAACAGCCGTGTTCCCTACACACCGGTGACATTACAGAGAAGACAGGAGTGGTGATCCTTTGTTGATTCCCTATACACCAATGACATTGCAGAGAAGACAGAAGTGGTGATTCTTTGTTGATTCCCTACACACCAGTGACATTACAGAGAAGATGGGAGTGGTGATCCTTTGTTGCTACCCTACACCAGTGACATTACAGAGAAGACAGAAGTGGTGATCCTTTGTTGCTACCCTACACACCAGTGACATTACAGAGAAGATGGGAGTGGTGATCCTTTGTTACTTCCCTACACACCAGTGACATTACAGAGAAGATGGGAGTGGTGATCCTTTGTTGCTACCCTATTCATCAGTGGCAGAAATGATAGAGCACACATTATCATTATTATATTACTGTTTACAGTCAAGCTGACTGCGCAGAGCCACATCAAGGCTATTACATCTCAACATCTTTTTGATCCTGAAAAAGAAAGCTAGAAAAGAAAATCAGATGGACATATCAATGCAGTCAAGCACATAATCTAAGGAAATGTCCCTGGCATTGACCACTCTGTCCAATTTATCACCAGGGGGATTAAGAAAACAAACCTGAATACAAATGTAAAGAAAACTAAAAACACTAAAAGTAAACAAACATACATACATCTGGTCTAAATTATCTAAATTGTCTCTGCACATCACATTTCCTTACAGCCAAAAATGCAGTTAATACATGTGTCCAATTATCAATCCTAAGAGAAAGTATGGACAGCTTTGTGGAAAATACACAGATGAATGGGCCAGCAGGTGTATGGGTCAGCAAGTCAGCAAAGGCAAAAGATGACAGGATGAGATGACAGAAAACAAAAAAAGAGGAAAACACAAAGAGAAAAGAGGAAATTTCTAGCAAAGAGTTTCTAGAAGATGGGAATACTATTTAAACTGAAAGAGCCCCACACATTCTCACAGGGGACGGGGGGTGGGGGGGGGGGGGTAATAGATAATAGGGAAGACAGAGGTGGTGATTCTTTGCTGCTGCTTTACACATCACTGACAGAATAGGCAGCAAGTAAGTAAACAAAATAAAAATAAAAAACATCCTATGCACTAGTCTGATTTATTCTAGTTCTAAATTGACTTTTTAACTGATCACCAGTGTCAAAAACTGACAGGCATCTTCCCTGAAAACTGTTTCCTAATTAATAATTCAAACTTAAGTTTGTTTTTGTTGTTGTTGTTGTTGTTGTTGTTTTTTAGGAACCAGCAAAACACAAAAATAGAATCAGAAAGCATATTAATTTCTTTTTTTAAAATAGAAAAAGAAAGAGGAGCACAAATTTTCAGTCATCTGGCCTTTATCAAGCATAAACATGAAACAACAAAAGACTGGATACACACAATCAAGTGGGGGGAAAAAACAGCAAGACTTCCCTGATAGTTCATCATACATGAGAAATGATTTATATGAAATCATAAAGTGTTTGCGAGTTGTGGTAACTGGGGAGCAGGAGATGAATTTTATATCTTGGGAGAAGTGAGATGAATTCTACATCTTGAGGTAAGTGAGACAAATTATACAATGTAAATGTGGTCACGCCATACTATTACTGTTCTATCCTCAGGAGGGTTCAAGGCCAAAATATAATAACACAAACCATAATGCAATTGCTTTGTGTAGCTTCTTGAAGAGAGGATAATATGTATATAACACACACACACACACACACACACACACACACATATATATATATATATATATATATATATATACACACACATATATATATATACACACACATATATATATATATATATATATATATATATATATATATATATATATATATATATATATACACACATATGTATATAATACATATATATATTACACACACACATATTATCTATTACTGAATGAATGAAAACATTAACATATCTACACACACAAACAAACAAACACACACACACACACACACACACACACACTCTCTCTCTCTCTCTCTCTCTCTCTCTCTCTCTCTCTCTCTCTCTCTCTCTCTCTCTCTCTCTCTCTCTCTCTCTCTCTCTCTCTCTCTCTCTCACTGAGGAGACAAAATTATAGATACGAATCAGAGCAAAAGACTAAAACGTGAAATGAAGAAAATGAAAGGAAGAAGGAAAGGATTAATAACAACAGCAACAAATAGAAAATTTTAAAGGGAAAAACCAAACTTGCCTTTAATAAACGTACTGACTGTGAGTCACCAAAGCCAAGATCTCTTTTACAATCTCTGTCACACACACACAGCACACATACACATGTATAACATACATGCATACTCTCTCTCTCTCTCAATAGTTTCACAGTTTTACACTGTCTCTCTCTCCCTTACCACACACACATTTAACAGTAAGTGATTAAAATTATGAAAGAGAAAAAAATCTGCAAGATGATGAAGAAGTTAATTGTGAAGCATAGCAAATGACCAGTTAGACTAAAACACTGCCTACATAAACAAATGAAAATAATATAATAAAATATTACATTAAAGAACTCGCAGAGAATCAATGTAAACCTCGAGATCAATCCTTTGCCTTTTACATCTTCATGTTATCACTGGGACCTCACATTGTTCACCCACCCACCCATCCTCATGAAAATGTACCCAGAAGAAAGTTAAGCCATCTTTGTTGAAACAATGGCTTATTATGCTAAATATTTTCAGTCATCAGCATAAAAAGAATTTTACTAATCTTAGAGGGAACATGTTGGACCAGTGAAAATATCTGCAGGCACATAGATCTTAAAATTACACGCCCAGCTGACTAGTAGAAAATTCTAAACTTCGCCGAATCTGCAAGGAGCTGAAGGGAAACTGAACTACCTCAAGAAAAAATGAATCAGATAAGGCTGACCTGCCTCGTAAAGCAAGAATCGAAACAGATAAAAAGCGTAAAGACATGCAGCCGCAAAGCTAAGACTACCTGAAGGAAGTTCGGGGCGGTGGGGCGGGTAGTTGTAAAAAAAGAAGAATGATATGTGACCTCCCTTCACCAATTCAGTCTTAACTCGCAGTCAGTTGAACAGCAGTAGGACCTGAAAAGGTGACTGAGGGTCTATCTGGGGTGTTTAGACTTTTTCTCAAAATTGATTTCTGTGGTCAATAATCTATCCTCCACCGAATTTTTTTTCTCGAAATAATATCATTAATCAATTTAAAATGGCATTTTAATGCACTGATCGCAGCAGAAAGAACACAATTTCTTACCAAAAGTACCTATTTTTGTCCTTTATTGCGAACCGTAACCCACATTAACACACTGACAGAAAGCTCTTTGGTGCATCTTTCAGATAATGACAGCTGAAATTAGAAACAAACCGGGTCAAAGCCATCAAATAAAAAGATTTAAGGAAAATGTGTAGGAGAGTACATAAAAACTTTAGAGGCCATTTTCTCAAAATCGCCGTCACACAACTGATTGACTTTAAACATACATAACTTCTACATTTTTTTGAGTACAAACTTTATTCAGGTACCAAAATAATCAGCAGAATGTACGCTTTCCAGTGATATGTATATCTCAAAATACCCAAAATGCTAGTTAAGACTGATCTCGTGCTGGGAGGTCACATATGGTTAATTTCAGTACAATAAGACATTAAGTGTTGGAATAAAAACATCATCTGCTAGACATATACAAGCACACACTTAAAGAAGATTGTATGCATCAAAGTAACATAAACCATGAATACACATGCATAGTCAAAGGAAAACCTATGCATTCAAACAACTCAAAAGAACCATGTGCATATGAAGAAATGCACACAGGTATATATGCATGCACATGAAAGAATAATGTGTATACAGAGAAATGTAAACAAAATAATGGTACTGCATTTCTGAGGATATCGCTATGGTTTGTCTTTGAGACAATGTGGCTTGGGTTTTCCAAGTTAATCTATGAGATGGGAATCCCTATCTTTTCATTACATGATGCCATTACTGGACAGGAATCACAGTCCTTTCACACAGATGTCATTATTCGACTGATTGAAATATCAGCCAAATGTTCTTTCAAATGTGTGTAGAGGTACATCCAGTTCAGTTTCACCAATGTAAAGTTGAAAATATTTTCAACAGCTGATCTTGCAAACAATATTGTTGGTTTTCATGTGAGATTTGGGGCCTCTGACTATTTTGGTACAGCATATATATACACATATATACAACATACATATGACATGACTGATAATGGTACTGCATCTATTTATCATTGTGAACACCTCTAAATGTACATCTCTGCCTGATCTCTCCATTCTGCTTCTGATACTAGTTGTTTACAAATTCCTCAATACAGATATTCCACAGTTGATCGCCACTTTTCCTGTGTCTGGTCCACACAACTGGAATGATCTTCCCTCATCTACTCAACAGTCATATACTGTCTTCCTTTTCAAGTCTACCTTGAAGACATATCTTTGTGTCCAGCAGTAATTCCCCCTTTACATGCCTACCATTTTGCCCCACTTTCCTCATGTCCTATCTCTCCCAGTTTGCATGTGCTGTGTGCCCTGAAGTTTTCGTCATTGTTGGATGATTGCTTTGGTGAATGATGAGAGTGCTCACTTTGGTTTGATTCTTGTATCGAGATATGGCGCCTTATAAATGTCATCATTATTCCTTTCACTCAAACAACTACATTCACCAAATACTCATCAAGTACATGATAGTTTGTTTTTCTGTATTTTAGCCCTGGACCCTTCCAAAGATGATAGAATAATAATAACATGGCATGACCACTTTTACATTATCTCTCTTTCCCCAAGACACTGTATTTGCTTACCCTCCCCTGCTTTTCAGTTACTGTAACTCATAAACACGTTGCGATTTCACATTGGTCATTTTTTTCCCCTGTTTGGCATAACATCAGGGGAGTTTTGCTGTTTCTTCCCTATATTTTGTAAGTTTATCTTTTTGTTGTCTTATGTTTATGCTTGATAAAGACCAGTAAGCTGAAAATTTGTGCCAGTCTTGTATTGTTATATTAAAAATACATTCTGAGTATGTATATATATATACATGTACATATATTTCTTTTCTCAATCCCACTTGCTTGAACACGGGCGGTCATTTTTAGTTCGGATTTTCTTTCTTTTTCACACACATATTGTCACTGTAAGAATCTTCATACCTATTTCACACACAAGACCAATATCCATAGCATATAGAAAAATTGATTTACACAAGACAGTCTGACTCATTTTATTTTCAAATTAATATTTCAATTGATCAATCATGTCAACAGTATAGGGTTATCTCCCTTGCTAGATGTTTTACTAGTGCAGATGGCTGCATGTAAAGACGATTAAATGTGATGTCAAAAACTACAAAATGTAAAGAAGAGTTATTAGCTCTTAGCTGACAAACTGTCACATGTTTCCTCTGCAAGCAGATAATGAAATTACAATTTGTATAAATTAGAGAGCTGTCTTGTCAATGTTTTAATTCATTTCGTTTCCTAAAACTGCATGAACATTTAAAATAACTTTTCTTAAAAAAATGTTCAAACACACAAAAACCTCACCTCTTTAGAAGTGATGTCTTCATCTGAACCATTGCTGCTGGCATCCGAGCCAGCCTCAGCATCACCATCCTGCAGGCAGGCACGCTTTTTGGCATGGCGGTCCATCAAGCTTGTGCGTGACCGCGTCTTCTTCCAAGAATAGAAATACTTCACCAGACTGGCAATGGACTTGTCTGGTAGCTGTTACAAAGCAATTCTTTCTTTTGTAATAAAAATGTTGAGCTTTATATCTTTAATTTCAATAAACAATAAGAAAAATCAGTTTAATCTCGAGAAAAATCAACCTCAAAAGATTTACTTTACAGCCACTGAGAATTTACTTTACAACCATTCAGTTACAATGACAACAAAAGTAAGGTATTATCACTTAAATTTTGAAAGTTATGAAACATTGTCCATAAGATGGAGGTCATATCAATGAAAAATTACATGTCGTATGTCATTCATTTTCATAAAACACAGCACATAAAGCACCTCATAAGCACATTCAGATTCTCCATTCCCACTCCCAAACACACACCATCCCTCCTCCTCCCTAAACACATTCTGGCCTCACCCCTACCCCACAACAATCATAAAGTTCATACAAACATGATACAGCTGGCCAATACATGCCACTTACCATCTGTCGTATGCGATGAAAGGCTTTGCCATGGAAACTAAAGGCTTGCTCAAATAGCACTTTATCCTCTGCTGTCCACTCATCTGGGAAAGGGGTGAAGTTGGCGAGATCTGTCAGGGCTCTGTCCACATTGTGTTTATGCCAGAACAGCATCCCAAGTGCCTAAACAAAATACTTATTTGTTAACATTGCGTTAATAATAATAACAATATTAATAATAATAATAACAACAATAATTACTACTACTACTACTACTACAACTAATGATAATAATAATGTCTATTTTGTGCAGTGCCTCATCTCACAAGAGCCCTAGGTGTTTCACATAAGCAAGAGCGCCAAAGGCAGACACATGTAAAAGGAATACATGTCAACTCCTATGATGGAACTAACAATGAGACATACAATGTTACAAAAAAGCAATAAAAATGAACCATAATTACAAAAACATCTACTTTCACCTATCAACTTGTCATGCAACGACGATGGTTATAAAAAGTTTGTTTTTAAAAGAGTGAAGACCTTTGAAAGTACAAAAGCAATGAATGATCTCTCTCTTTCTCTCTCTCTCTCTTTCTCTCTCTCTCTGTCTCACACACACACACACACACACACACACACACACACACACACACACACACACACACACTCACTCACTCACACACCTACCCACCCACCCACCCACCCACACACACACACACACATCTGTCTAAAAGCAAATATGTGAACAGATGTTACAAGAAACAACAAACACACACACACACACACACACACACACACACACAAGACACACACACACATACACATCCAAGACAGATGTTCACACACATACCAAACAAGCACATGTGCACATGCACATACACTATCTAAAATGTCAAATCCTGGTAGCTTTTACATTTTATCATATGCATAACTTCTACAGATTATCATGTAGTAGAATAACAACTGTAACAATGTAGTGTACTCCAGCTTTTAGATATGACAGACATATTGTTCTAGCTTTTACATTCACTATTTGTGCATAACAATATAGTGGTTAACTCACTCGGTACGACGGAACGCTATAGTGGTCGTGATGAAAGGCACGGTTCCGTACAACGGAACGCTATAGCGGTTTCGATAATTAAACATTTTTCTACGCTCTCCTTGAGATCCTGCACGCCTACCATAGCCACACTGGTCACTGCAAACATGTCAAGGGTCAAAGGGAAAGTTACTTCGTGAGATTCCGCAGCCATACACTCGTCGGGAAACGATTGACTTCGGCAACCTACACGAATGGCTAATCTGCATTCGTGTCGAAAATGGTGTCGCAGGCGAGTACGAGTTTTCGAACAAAGTAGATCGCGACGGTGGCGTTTTACTGCTGCTGAAGTGATTGAAGTGCTTCAGACTGAAAGATTGGACATCGAGGAGTATGATGAAGATAATGGTGAAAGTGTATCAAGTGATGGAAGCTGCCAATAAGGAGGAACTGACAGTGACCCAGTTTCAGACGACAGTGAAGTGGAAGAGGGAGGTGGGCGTACACGTCACGAGAGGCGAGCGGTCTGCGGGTCAAGCACAGTGAGTCGCATGTCTGATGGAGGTTTCATTCACTTTCCTATGCATGACTGGCATGAAGATTTTAGTTTTTCTCCCATTTTGCCTCTGTTCTCTGGCTCTTGTGGCCTCCATGTCCCAGTTCAGTGCCACGCCCCCTTTGATTTCTTGAATCAGTTTGTGACAGAAGACTTTCTAAATTCCATTGTCATAACAGAAGGCATAAGAGAACTGAGTGGCAAGCAGAATGAGCACTTCTCCTGACCTTCTCACCTTTGACTGTGTGTTCATGGAGCTGATCAGAGTGTGTGACTGTACAGTGATCCTGATCACAAAATTTGGGGTATTTTCAACATGGCACATGACGAATAAATATTCAAGGAAGAACTTCAATATTTTGGCATGAACTAACCCAGAATGTAAATATTCAGATCTGAAAGTTTCATTTTGATCCTTTATGTTTCGTATTTTTTGTGATTTTTTTCCTAACCCTTCAAAATGGACCGTACCAGGGGAAATGCAAGGGGAAAAACTCTCCGTACCGAGTGAGTTAAACTACAGTAATTTTTTTTTTTTGATTATCATATAATGCTTTAACCACAGCATTCCATCTTTCCAATAAAGTCTAAACGTTAATGCTTTGTTATACAATGTCTTCTTATAGTTTCAGTTTCAGTTTCTCAAGCTAACATCTCAATACTTGGAATGAATTCCACATGCACTGATGTCACTGATGCCTATGATGAAGAAGATCCAAAATGATCATGGCATAAGCCATAAACCTGCACATAAGCCCTATGAGTCTGCAAGGTTGTGAAATAAAAGAAAACAAAACTCATTCGAAGACTGAACCCACAACCCTTGTATCATAAGCATGGTGTTTGATCAACTAAATTAATGGGTCACTAAAAGGAAAATAAAAAAGACCCACCCACAGGTTGAACCCAAACCTCTACATTATGATCATGGCACTCTACCATCTCAGTTAAGGGCCAACAAAACGTCTTCTTACAATTTTTTTTAATTGCATGAAAGTTCACCTTTCCTTTACTTTGTAATCAATTCCAGCATCAAACCATCTGGCTCACTGGTTTATACATAACAAACACATTCGAGCCAGGGTCAAAAGGTGCTTTGGAGTGACTTTCGTAGTTCAAATCACTGCAACTAATTTTCTTGCCTTTGCACAGCCTGATCAATCTAGATATTGAGCTTTAAATGTAAATCAAATAGCAGACATGAATTCATGGAGGTTGAACAAATCATTTATTGACCAATCAAGTTTATATTTACACTTTTACTCAAATTTCAGCCTTCATTTTACAGATAAGTGTAGTAGGCTGAGAATAAAGTTTGGTGTTAATCCAATGGTTGTACCTATGTATTTATATCTAGTTTCTTATCAAGGTTGCTCACTAGTTTATAATTTGATTTGGGTTTTTTGCCTAATTTTTTCATATATTCTGCAATATTAAAGTGTAAATATAAGGTTTCATTCGTGCTACTTTTGTGTCACAGGCCTACAGTTCTTCGATCAATCACAGTGGAAAAAAATGATTAAAAACTGCAATGAAATAGGGCTTTTCAAGTTTTATGCATAACACTGTCTGAATAGAACTCATCAGCATTGCAATCAAATGGATACTTTGAAAACTATTTGAGTTTTTAGCTTTCGTGTGACACCTGTCAAGGATGAAACTATGCCCTATAAAGTATGAGCTACTGCATCTGGAAAAGCCAAATGACTTGTTCAACCACCATGAATTCATGTCTGCTATTTGATTTGACATTCAAAGCTCAATATTAGGATTGTTCAGGCTGTGCAAAGGCAAGAAAATTAGTTGCAGTGATTTGAACTAGGAAATTCATCACAAAGCACCTTTTGACCCTGGCTCATTTGCAAAGCACAGACAACGATATCCAACAGATCTCAACTTTTTCATAGAATAACTGGCAGACTAATGTATGAACTCTTAAATAACATCCCAATATACCATATAAAGAAAGTAAATCATATAGAAAGACACATGAACTACTTACATCATATATAAAGACACATATATTCAATTATCTACACTCTCTCCCTCCATATCTTCTGTCTCTCAAATCTCCTCCTCTTTTACTCACCTGTTCTGTGTTATAGCCGTGTTTTTCCTTAGCAATACTGATGTACTCATCCACTGTAAAAACATTAAAAAAAAAAAAAAAGAAAAGTAAAAAAAAGTGCTGAGGCACAAACACTGGTAAAACACTTTCTTATCGCTGTAAAACAAAGATTTCTTGCTAATGAAAATTTCATATATTTGTTATTTTTGTTCTACACAAATTTTTTTTTAACATGCTCATATGCACATTCTTTGGCCCACACAGTGCAAGTCTTTTGCTGCCCAGTCTGCATGTTCTGTCTTCAGTTAATGCACATGGGGTGTTTTAATGTTTCTATGAGCCACCTAACACTGGCATGACTTACACTTACACGATATTCAGCATGTGTCTATTATGTTCAGGCACTAACAAGTCAGTACATAAGCTGACCTAGGATATCGGAAAAATCTCTATTCTTCACCCACCAAGGCAGTACACAGATAGGATCAAACAAATATACAATTAATCTGTGTAATTTTGCATTCACATCTACAGAGTTAAGACTCTCCTAAGAGCTGAAATTTCACCACACTTGTCACATCAATCAATTTCTCTGTACAGCCCAATATTACATCCTTGAGAATGTCACTATTTAAGAATTTTCAAACAGTCTTATAACCAACATAACTTTAAAAATTGTCCAAGCCATTCTGATTTGTAAAATAGTGCGTCTTTTGTAAAGTACATGTATATCGTAAATCAGAAATCTAAATATAAAAAAATAATCCATGAACATCCGCACACACACAAATAATTAATGGCACAATCATCTAGAGGCAAAGCATAGTTTTGTTTGGTTTTACTTCAGACTGTGTAGTGCTGAACTGTGTATGGTACTGCCAAGTGTTTATTCCATTTATTTCACAATTCATTTTTTAAAGTTTTTACCACCAACATCAAACTGAAGACATATCACTGATGGATAGGTTATCAATACGAGTATATACTTGATCATTGGTTAAAAATATATATTTGATTATTTCTCTCACCTTTGGCATCTGGGAGATCAGCACTGGGGGCCCATACCAACATTGCACTTGCTCCGCTGTCAAATTTCTGATCTGAAAGGGAATAGATATAAAAAGTACAATTGCAGTTAGTATTGCATTAATTACTGTTACGACTAACCATCACATATTCTCAACATTGCATAAAAAAGGCAAAACTAAACTGGCTTCCGAGAGTCTGTAATTATCCAATTGGCACAATGATCATAAATTTTATTCAGTTCGATTCAACGACTATTTATTGTGATTAACTTCTGTCGTAATGGCAATGATACTTTTGAATAGTATAGTGCTCAAGTGAGTAAATGTTGGACTTCAAGTCAGAAGGCCATGGGTTTGATCTGCCAAGAACTTCCATCTGGTGAACAAGGGTGGTGGTTTTCTAGATCTCCCAGGTCAATATGTCTGCACGTGCAGACCTAGCAGCAACAAACCCCTTGTGCACATATGCATGCAGAAATCAAATATGCACATTAAAGATCCTGTAAATTATGCCAATGGCTGCCATATGGAAACATGAAAACACCCAATATGCAAACCCATCAGAAATGGAGACTGACACCGTGCAACACCACCACGGAATAAGGTCATCTCACCTAATAGACTGAGCTCTCTGTGCTCTACTAAAAGTCTTATTATGTTTAATGCACAGGGAGTCCAAATGAGTTTGGAAAACAGTACTAAACAAATTTCCAAATAAAATGTTAAAAGACTTCTGGTATTATACTCCCAAAATATATGGGGATAGAAATCTTGAAACCTATCTTTAACTGACGGTGAATGTCACATCTGCTTTTTATACCTAGAGTAATTTAACACCCAAACTTGTTTCATCCATTCACTGGGGGCAAGTCCCTAATGACCCACTCATTACTATTATTATTATTATTATTATTATTGAATATGACCGGTGGCAAACCGTTTTCGTGCAGACTGGTTGGTTCTTTTGATAGACCTATGGACTCAAGATCTGACATCTTGAAGTTAGTCCCAGCCCGCAACACTGAAAACTGCACTGTTCACTGCCCATCTTCATGTTTCCATCATTTAGGTGACGTCACCTTTCTGTTTTATAGTCCCTTCTCCACTTCCCCATTTCACAACATTGCCAGTGGGTTCTGCACAAACTCAGCAAGTCTGCCAGATAATTGCTGGCAGATTCAGGTGGAACACACATCAAACTGTCCGAGTGTAAAGAGTTCATCTTCAACAACTCCGAATTCATCAGTCACCATCATTGTAATAGACACACTACGATGCTTGTTCAAACCTGAAATAATGTGTGCATGCTTGCGTGCATGCATACATGTGTGGCGTGCATGTGCACATGTGTGTCAACTATGTTTGTTCAGGTTGAATGAATATGAATGATACACAGAATTAGAAGCATCCACAATGTTCATTCGAACATAAAAAACATTTTATATGGGGGGAGGGGGGGACACATGAGCTATATCAACCTGGAATGAATACATAGTTCAGAACTGACCGATGGCGAACAACTAACAGTTAAAAACAAAAGGATTCAAAGAAACTGATCAACAATGACCATGGTGTGCATTATACATACAATGTGTGTGTGTGTGTGTGTGTGTGTGTGTGTGTATGTGTGTGTGTGTGTGTGTTATGTGTGTGTGCGTGTACATGTGTGTGTGTGTGTGTGTGTGTGTATGTGCAATGACCATGGTGTGCATTATACATACAATGTGTGTGTGTGTGTGTGTGTGTGTGTGTGTGTGTGTGTGTGCGTGCGTGCGTGCGTGCGTGCGTGCGTGCGTGCGTGCATGCTTGCGTGCGTGCGTGCATGTATGTGCGTGCGTGTGTGCGTGCATGTGCGTGTGTGCGTGCATGTGTGTGTGTGTGTGTGCCTGTGTGTCACTGTGTGTATGCATGTGTATGCACGCGCTTGCACGAGCATGCGTATGTGCACGTGTGCGTGTGTGTGTGTGCGTGTGTGAGCAAGTGCGCGCAAGCTCACACATGCATGTGTACATGCATATAAACCTGTGTGTACACAAATGTCTGTATCGAAGTAACTTTGTATACAGTCACACAAAAACACAAGTGTCAACATGCATGTCCAGTCTACAGCTGCAAGTGCAGGTGTTTAACGTAACCTGAACCAGAACACAAGTATTTATAGTTTGCAATACACAATATTTTTTGACATGCTTATATCACTAGGCACAAAATGAACAAATAAAATCAATAAAACAGCAGACCAAAAGATCTATTTGGTCTTTTTCTAGATTTCTTTGGTCTTAGCCTCAACATTCAAATGGTCAGCCAGGTGCAGTCCATCAAAAGTCGCAGGAATTTTGGGTTTCAACTCTGTTTTCAAGAATTATGACACTAACCTCTTAGTCTTAGCCACTGACCAATCCGTATATGTCTCATTACTTACCTTATTAAATACAACACGTCAGCTAAAAAACAATATAACAAACAAAAGAAAAAACCCAAGACAGTCAAGCCAGTCTAAACAATCTCCTTTTTCATAAAAAAAAATGTATAACAGAAAATCCAGGTTTTGTATATCTCAAGGTCAATGTGACCTTGAAAAAGCAATAAATGAAATAAAACTTGACATGTATTGAGGACAAAGGTAGATTCTTTGGACTGTCACAACAGTAAAAACAGACAGTAAATATTGTTGGAAACTCCTGACCTATCAGGGTCAATGACATGGAATGCTGTTAAAGTGCAAAATACACAAGTTTGGAAGTCATGGAATCAAGGTCAAGGTCATACAGGACAAAACGAGTCTAACATTAACAATTTCCCGGAAGGTGTGTGAACAGCACTTTCTCGGGAGACTCTTATGTCTGAAATGTTCAAAATCAAAAAGGGTGTTGTTTGTTTGTTTGTTTGTTTGTTTGTTTGTTTGTTTGTTTGTTTGTTTGTTTGTTTGCTTCCTTGCTTGTTTGTTTGCTTGCTTGCTTGTTTTGTTTTGTTTTTTAGAAAGAGAATGGGTATTCAACTCAGTAAAAAAAAAAAAAAAAAAAAAAAAAAAAAAGACAGGCGCATATCTTCAGCCAACCAACCCATGCCAAGCGCGCACAACAGACCACAAAGAAACAAGCATACAAAAGTTAGGGGGAAAAACAAAAACACAGAACCTCCCCGATACCCTGTCAAGTACAAGAAAATGACCAATAGGGAACCACAAAGCGTCTGAGGCACTGCCAACTGGGCAGCAGGGAAGACAAATGTGATAACACAAGGGAAGAGAAATGAATTCCACAATGCAAGAGTGACCATGCCATACCAATGCTGTCTATCCAGATGAGGGTCCAGGGTTAGAATGCAATGAAAATCAGCAAGCCACAATGCATCCACCAAGCATCCCCCCCCCCTCCCCCAAGTGTAAGCCTAAGTATATAATATATAGATAAATATATACATACATAAACACAGGCATACATTTTCACGTACACTTTGCATACATACAGAAATACAAAATATCATAAAGTGATACACACACTAAATACATAATCATACATACACACACACGAAAACACACACCCACAGCCAAATGAATGGAAAACATGAATATTGTAAGAGATATGGTCAATGCGAGCAGCTCATGCCCAAAGCAATGAATTCAGTCCGACCTTGGAAAAAGACAGGAAAAACAGCAAAAATAATAAAGAAGAAAAACATTCCAATTCAACACCCAAGAAACGTAAGGGAAAACCACTGTTGTCACAGTCTACCATCGTCCTCACCTCACATTACGCTTTATTTCTGATGTTTCTTCATGGTCAAAGTGACCTTGAAAAGTACAAACAAGGGTGGGCACTGGTGGAAATCAAAAAAAAAAAAGGAAAAGAGGACAGAATGGGGGCATGTACCCCCCGGAATTCTTTCAAACTTACATGAAAACTACAGCATTTTGAAGCACTTTGGGGCCTGAATAAAGGAATTTACAAAAAGCTGAAAATTGTTATTTTCAAGTCTCATTTAATGATAATGTGAATCATTCTAAACTAACAGTACACACAGGAAGCCATTCACATAGGGAAACAAAAACACACTTTGCAGATCTGACGAAAGGAATTAAATTACTTCCGCCAACTTCATGATGGTTCTGTAACTATGTGTGTACCGCTATATATCTGTCTGTCTATCTGTCTGTCTGTCTGTCTGTCTGTGTCTGTCTGTCTATCTGTCGATCTATATATATATGTATATTATTTACTCTCAGGTACTAGGAAAGTTTGAGAACTGATCGTCGGCCTTTTCATCTCTTTTTTCACCAGAACTTTTTTTCACCTGAAACTGAAAGTAACTTTTAACCAACAAAATTTTAGTTTTTAAAAAGAAAAAAAGAAAAAAAGCAAAGGAAAGAATTCGCACCTCTGTACAAAATCTGTATCGTCTTCTGAATAGTGAATTTTCCAATCAAATTTTCTTAGATGTTTACAATTTGATAACAATGACTATTCCTGATATTTATTTTTCAACAAATGGTAAACAATACGAGGCTGTAAAATTGCTGTAGGTTGTAAAAGATATCATCTTTCTTGTAAAAAAAACACCCAAATACATAGCAATTTCAACAGTATTAAATATTTTTCACTGATTTTTGTTAAATCAAAGTGCGAAACATTGCTTCTTTGGTCATACTTGTCAGCAAAGTCATAAGAACGGAAGAACCCTGTAATTGGCAGTTTACACAATATGACACCAAAAAGTGAAAGGAATATCATATTCTCTTTCAATGAATCACTTGAATTATTTGAAAAAGTAAATCCAAGAAGCGCAACTGTGATGATAAAAACTGCAAATTCCAGTCATTTTCATAACACACAAAACCTTTCGTCAAAATTAAGTCAAAATTATCTGTAATTTTTCCTCTTCCCTTATTTTGAAATGCTGAAATCATCGCTGAGAAATGTTTTCAAAATGGCTGATTAATACCTCAAACAATATTCAGCCCATTAAATAAAACCTGAAATTTCAGTTGCATGTAACGTTCAAATCTCTTGATTTTTTTTTTTTTCTGGTATTACTATCCATTTCTCATTTTATGTTATCTGATGTTGCTTGTTACAGTTTTTATACGGACCCAATATCCCACCCACCCCTTTCCTTTATACACACTGTGTGTAAATGTGTGCATGTGCATGTATATACGAGCATATTTGTATACATGTGTGTGTGTTTGCTTTCCTGTGTGTGTTTGTGAGTGTGTGAAAAATTGTATAATTTATCAGTTGATTTATGCATTTTCCTTCATTGTAGAGGCCTCCCAATGGCAAATGAAAAAAAAAGGTCTGAAAATGTAGGGGGTCCAGGGGCACCAGACAACAGATGCACAGTAGAAATAGCCAGCAGAAAAGCTAAAACAGCATTCAAGAAAATGAAAAGTTTTCTTATCTACAAATGTCTATCAATTAATATTAGGAAAGAGTTCTTCAGTAGGCCTATAAAGAACTGATACTGTTGTACAGATGTTAAATGTGGACAGTCAACAAGCAAAGTCAGAACAAGATTGAGGCAATTGAAATGTGGTTTCTAAGAAGAATGTTAAGAGTTCCATGGACAGCAAAGAAAACAAACAAGACAGTCTTGAAGGAGGCAGACACAAAAAGAACATTAATGAAGAAGATTTGGAAAAGACAAGCACCATTTATGTGACATTTTATGAGACAAGAGAAATTTGAGCACCTAGTCACAACAGGAAAGCTAGAGGGGAAAAGAGCACCAGGTAGACCCTGGGAGAAAATGGACGGACTTGCGGAGTGGATGGAGACACAAAGAATGGGAGATGAACTTGCAACAGCAAAGGATAAGTTCGTATGGAGGGCCATGATTACCAACACCATGCAGCAGAGCACATGATGATGGTTTTCACATCAGCCACATTGGTAGACACAGAAAGCACAAGACCCCGAATCTGTTTCAAAGTCACCACATGACAGAAGAGAAAGAGCAGAGCCAATTTCATGTTGCACGTAGATGCCAGTTTTGCAATGGCAACCTTTAAACACTGTTGAATTCGCTGTATTGAACAAATGACTTTGTTGCTTGGCAGATTTTTGTATAGTTATATATCCATTGATAACTGGTTTCTGGTATCAACATCAATAGTCTTACACTAACAGAATAAAAATTATAAAAAGTATCAGCCCATCGCTCAGCATCAAAGCATCCTATCGCTCAGCATCACAGCACGATGTGGTTCGCTTTGGTGTACTGTGTAGCTGACATTGTTTGGTGGTACAAGCGGTCTATGGGCCTTTGCCAACCATTTGTTCACATCAGTCAGTGTCTCGTTTAATTTCTTGACTAGAAGTTTTTGTTTTTTTAAAAACACAGATGTCTGTGCAAAACAAGCAAGACTAAAGATTGTCTAAAAACATGTAGCCTACTGTATGTGTAAGCTACAGCCTATTTAATTAAAAACATTTCAGTGGACAACAGAGTAGCAATGTATCTTATATGAAAAATTATTTTCATTTCTGTTAGAGTGCAAGTGTTACTGCAACTGTGTTGGCATAATAACTCTTATCAAAAACCTTGGTCTTCACATGATGTAAGGCCTAACATTGTACAGTAGTTAGTATTGTTAGTATTATAGATAGTACAGCAACAAAGGAAAAAAGAAGGGAGACAACTTACCTGGGTTGAAATTTGGTATCTCCGCTTGAAATTCCTCCCCTATTCTCATTCCACTGTCTGAAAATAAATGAGGTATGGACTTTTTTAAATTGCAGTCATGATGAAAAATACTGTTCTAGTAATTACAACAGTTCAAAGAAAACTTAGGCTTACCGAATATTTAGTTTTATAGTCTAAGCATAGAAACTAAGAAAACTGAAAGTATGGTATCCTCTTCAACCAACCTTGATCCGAGTCCGAGTCATCACTGTTTTCCTCTGAATGTGGACTGGCACCTCGGGAGCGCCGACCATTTCGAAAATCGTCTGAATTTTTATCAGCCATTACCATTTCTTGATTTTTCTACAACTTGTTACTTTGTGTCGACGATAGCTGTCCAAACCTCGTCAGCGACTCTTCGCGTGTCCACAGCGGAAAATGGTTAACCATTTAACTACATCTGAAACAACCCTGCGCTACGTTAGCTAGTTCTCAATTACTTTTTCTTTAAACAAGTTTGTGTTAATTAGAGAAAACAATTTACCACCTGGTTTTGGCAAGCGTATTAAATAGTAAGATATAGTGTGAGATTTGGAGTTACAATACAACTGTTTTCCCAAAAAGTTACTTGTTCGAAATTCATACACTGCTCTGTGGTACTTGTTTTCCAAATGTTTACATGTAGTCTCGAGATGTAGCCAAGTTTATATTCATGCCAGGCTGGACTCAAAATTATTCATCAGAATAATCATTTGAACTTTTCAATGAAAATATAACCAACTATTCTTGCATGACTTGCAAAATTGAAATCAGACATGCATCAGCTCTGTCCACCTCAATGGGTGACTGTGGTAGCCTTCCTGAACAGCCATTGTATAAACTGGTCAAGTAAGATTTATTGTGCCAGCGTCACATTTCGGAAACAACATAGTTTGTTATATCAATGGGCTGATCACCAATGAAATTCATCATTCAAGTTGAAAGCTGTTGATTTTTTAATTTCCTTGTCCATGTACCAGATGTCTCTCACATGGAGCTATCGGGAACTCCAAAAATATTGCAATGTTTGTGCACCATACTAATATATTTCGGTGTTTACGTTTTGTGTCGTATTCTGTTGCATTTTACAAAGAAAAGGATAGCTTGCATATTCAATGTGTCATTTTGTTGCACTCTGGTCTGCTAATTACACAAACGAAAATATATGTAAAAGAGTAAAATGGTTTCAATCAGACGAGGCCCTATAAGGGATGAAATGTAATATTTTTCTCTTGCCGTCTGTAGCTTCAGTTCTGCACATACAAAATTATGAGCTAAACTACATTCTACTTTGAAAGTAAAACATACAAATGCAGCATTCTATGTCAAAACATAGGCATCCTCACACAACTGCGACAATAAATGGCATACTAATAACAGCTACACAAACACCCCCGCAGAACCTCAAAGTTGGTTGTGCGTCTCTAATATTCCGTTCTGTCTCTGTATGAGTTCAACTTTGCCAACCGTTACTGGTAACATACTGCCAGCGCGCGCGCGCGCGCGCGCGCGCGCGTGTGTGTGTGTGTGTGTGTGTGTGTGTGTGTGTGTGTGTGTGTGTGTGTGTGTGTGTTTGATTGATTGATTTGGATTTACGTCAGCAAAGAGCTGAAGAAGTAACTAAACCAAGGAACTGGGGGAAAGAGGGGAGTTATCTAACCCTAAACTGACACGAAGGCGGGGTTTATCTAATCCTAAACGGCGGGGTTTTATCTAATCCTAAACTGCCCACGACCAGAACACAGATGTTAAGATGGACGGTAAACTCCTAAGACGAGCTTCTTTGGCATAGCAACGTGAGACAAAACGCACCAAACGGAGCCAGTCTCACAGTACGGGAATCAGAGGGTTAAGTTTGTGGCACATTGATGATAGTATTTGGGCTAAATGGCCTCTGTACTTTATTTCTTTACAGATTACAAAAGATTTCAGTGAAGATTGCAAATAGTTTGATCACACCTCTTCTAGATTTTTTTTTAATGGCCCCCAAATTTTAAACTACTAAAACGGCAGTGTGATATGATTTTCTGAAATGAACCATTGGAAACACTGTTTTTTCTACTTGGTGTCGGGCATTTTTGATGTGATCCTGTAGATCTAGTTGTTTTATTTCTCATAATAGTAAGTAATCTTCCACCACTTCGATGCCCACATTTGTCCCTCCCCCGTCCCAGCTCCTAGTCTTTATATGACCATCACCACTGTATTAGAAACTCGTAATTATCTCCTTTAGAGAAACGCACGTGATGCAGTAGGGGCTAACCACCACAACCCCTCCTTGGCACTGTGTGTCAAACTGTTCAGCATTATTCATTGCCCCAATTGTATTTTTTGTTTTGTTTGGTTTGGTTTGGTTTGTTTGGTTTGGTTTGGTTTGGTTTGCCACAAAAAATGGCTGTCAAGGATTCATCGGAAATTTCATTTAGATGAAGAAATTGAATACATTTTTCCATGTATTCCTCCATCTTGGATTTAGTAGGTTTGGTAGGTTTGCTTTGATAGTTTCATACACATACATGGTCACCCCTAGATAAGCTAGCCACTAGAATCTAGCTGTAGCTTGATCAGCTTGATTTGCTAATGCTAAGAAACTCTACTCAGTATAGACATGTATTACACTTAAAATTCCCACCTACCATATCACACCACAGAATGAAACCATAGCTGTAAACTAAGTATCCAATGTATCAAGGAAAACTGTGTGATTGCCATATTTTCTAACATACTAATAATATTCAAAACAACTTAGACGATAAAGAAAAAATATTGATAAATAAGTAAATAATAATATTGAAAATACAAATAAAAATATAACCTTAACAAGAAAAAGAAAAGAAAACAATTGATAAGTAATGAAAACATAAATACATAAATCAAATGAATAAAAAATTTATATATATAAATAAGTAATGAAACAGATAAATGAATTACCAATCCAGTGAATAATCAAGACTTATTTTGTTTTCAATATAATTATCTGACCTGACAAAATTTCAAAGAAAATTACACAGTTATTGTGACGGAAATTATTCATTTCTGTAAATATATTAAACACACACACACACACACCACACCACACACACACACACACACACACACACACACACACACACACACACACACACACACACACACACACACACACACACACACACACACACACACACACACACACACACACACACACACACACACACACACACAAAAGAAAAAACAGACATTTGTCTCGCTGTAACCCTACATAATAACCTACCTCTTACCTTCGAACTCGAAATATTTATGATAGCAGGGGTATACCACCCCTAAAAGAAGAAGAGATCCACCTTGTAGATGGCAGCCTTCTTCAATTACATGCTCCACATAGTACGATGTCAATTTCACTTTATACCTTCTGGCCATTTTATTTGACAGGTTCTGAGTATAAAAATGACCAGTTCGCCCATGATCTGCAAAACAAAATATGTACTTAATATCACTGTGATAATCCAAACTATGAGAGGACACATACTCAAAACATGTACAAAAAATCCCAAAGAAGAGTACATAAACAAGATGCACAAAGTAGACCTACAGTGCATTAGCTCTTCGTGTTAAACGGTTCTAGCAGAGCATGCATGGACCCTGCTGGAATTTAACATGATTTACCACGTGACAGAATACGTGAATATCTATGCCTTCCATCTGAAAAAAAAACACACACAAAAACAACAATATTATAATACTGACACCCCAAACTTATTCAGAATCATTTTAAGATCCCACATTTTGTAAGCATGTTATTTCATGCGAGCATACGCACACTGTCACTCACACACACATATAACACATAAGTGGGATAAAGAAAAGCACCACTTTTACAATGTCTTCGAAAAACACTCACTTAACGAATCTTGCGAGGACCTGGCCTACATGGGATATAGGAAACGAATTAGATCACACACACACACACACACACACACACACACACACACACACACACACACACACACACACACACACACACACACATACACACACAAATATACACACACACATACACACATACATACATTCACACACACACACACACACACACACACACACACACACAAATGCACACACGCTCTCACGCACACACACACACATACACACACACACACACAAATACACACATACACACACACACACACACATACACACACACTGCACAATACATTGTTGTACGAATGAAAGTGAACGATTTTAACTTGATGTTTTGCGAATACAGACTAAATGAAAAGGCAGCTCAAAGTTACATCAAATACAGCTCGCAGGTGTCTGGATTTCACAGTCCATAATGCTCTTTTTGCGGAAATTCGATGATATTCTTATGGTAAACAGTGTCTGTGCTGTTCCGAAGTATGATGTACATGTTGTGCTTACACAAAAGATAACACACAGTGATCAGTATAGCACCTTTAGCAAATGCAACAACAAAAGCAAACAATGAAAAGAAAATTTAAAAAAGGAAGGAGACAGAAGGTAATCACAATTTAACTTGAACATAACTATAATCTCTCAGTTGGCAGTTCATTTGGGCCTTAACCCTTTGACTTCCTTACCCTATCCACCAGCATCCCACTTTGTCAGCCATGACAGCAAAGCAAAAATTTAAGTCTTTCACTTCCTCACTCTATTCACCAGTTTCCCGGAGGAAGTTGGTGGATAGGGTGAGGGAGTGAAAGAGTTAAGTGTTCGCAGTTGGCTGGTAGGATGGAGGAGTAAAAGGATTAATTCACTTTCAGCAGGCGTTAAACATTGATCGAATTTGACCAAAACACCAAGTTGGCAAACCAAAACTGCAAAAGCGTGACTGTTACTTGCCACCTCGAACCACAAGTTTTCAGTTCTGAGAAAAGTACTCAACAACAGATGTATAACAACAGCAAGAATTATTTCCGTATTGATGATATGAAAGATATAGTCACAGCACAACATTTGCCGCCAAAGTGTAGCACTTATTTCGCAATTGAAAAAAAAGAGTCGCCTTCAAATACAAAGGCGACTTGCTTGACTGCTATCTTTACCTCGTCAGCGAGATCCTCCCAATGTTACCTATAACCAGCTTTGCAAAAGCCAAAGTGGGATAAAGAAACGCACCACTTTTACAATGTCTTTGAAAAACACTCAACGAATCTCGCGAGGACCTGGCCTACCTACGGTATGGGAAACGAATTAGATATCACCACACACACACACACACACACACACACACACACACACACACACACACACACACACACACACACACACACACACACACACACACACACACACACACACACACAGTTTGCAAAGTTGAACTCAACCTACCTGGTCTTTTTTCTTTTCTCCGTTTTTTTCGTTTTTTTATTTTTATTTTTTCCCCCGCCCGATTGGCACGAGACGTGGGTCGATCAGAAACCGCAGCATACGAACGGACGAACAAACGATATACCGGGAAATGCGGAACTTTTTAGAATGAAATACGACTTCAATTCTACAAACTGCAATTATGTCTGAAAGCATTTTATGATCTAAATCAGTTTGTTTTCTTTGACCGATCTGAGTTCAGTTTTTGTTCAGTGCTTTGACGGCAGAGACGGTCCCCGTTTAGCATGGCAGTCCTAAAGAACTGTCATCTGATATGGCTTCACTAACTTTTCTAATCTCCTTACTAAAATAAATAAATAAACAAATGAATAAAATGCTATGAGAATTTGAAGACGGGCGCCTGGCGATAGTCGAGTGGTAAAGAGACTGGCCTTGGGACGACTGGCAAAGACATTATAAAAATGTTCTATTTATAACGTCTTTGGAGGACTGGAGTTTGGAGTTCGGAGTTTTCTCAAGAAGGGTTCATCAAAATCGGACAATCCATATGCGCTCCACCCAAATCTGTCAGTAATTATCCAGCAGACGCCTCGAGCCTGCACAAAACCTCCAGCGCTGACAGGGTTCTGAAAAGGAGAGGGCGGAGGGGAAAGAGGGACCTATGACATACATGTGTGAGTAAGACATCATCACAGAATGATGGAAATAGTAAGATGGGCAGCGAACAGGCCAGTCTTTAATTTAACCCTTTGACTCCCGCACCCTGTCTACGAGCATCCTGCATTGTCAACCATGCTAGCAAAGCAAAAAGTTAACCCTTTGACTTTCTCACCCTATCGGATAGGGCGAGTGAGTCAAAATGTGAACTTTTTGCGGTTGGTGGATAGGGTGTGTGAGTCAAAGAGTTAATCTAATGTTGCAGGCTGGGATTGATTGTTCTCGAGATATCCTATCTTGATT
>JAPXFY010000012.1:39590909-39608409 GCA_030674185.1 Monoplex corrugatus | reverse complement strand
GCATCGATTTTATCCCGATTAGTCAGTTTCTTGCCTTTATCCAAACCAACCGGAGTGACTGTCCTTGCACCAAAATGGCGACATTTAGGCCTTCTTCTTCTTCAAAGGATCGTCATAATCACTTTGCTGCTTCATCTGTGTGAAAACAAAGCTGTGTTTGTTCTTTTATATCTTCTGGTCATTCCAAGGACTTGTGATTACCTGGATTTCTGGATTACCTGGTCAAGAATGGGTGTTTCACTGACTTTATGTGTTGGATTACTGTCGTTCGGCTGCAATCAAAAACTTTTCCCAGAGCCAAAACCCTACCCCATTTCACCTTCTAGGAAGGTAAGTAGAATAGATGTATTGTCCTTGTATGTAGCTTCAGCTCAAAGAGCGTAAACTGAATTTTATTTTGATATAAAATATGTTCTTGTGCTGTAAAATCTGTATTTTTGAGAATTTTTTGAAAACTCCCCAAAATCGTGCGTCACCAAGGGTTGTGGCAGGTCCCGTTGATCGCGTCCACAGTGGTTGTGCAAGGCCACTATATTACATCTTCAAAGAGTTAACTTCAATTCCTATAGGTTTATCCATCATGACAAATGAAGATGGAGGCAGACTTTGTGGTGGTAACATCATAAACATATACCTTTATATGGCTATGAATCTATGTTTAGTGCAGTTGGAAGTGATATGATGGGAGGTTGGACAATACAGCACTAACAAATTTTCTACGGGTTATATGGTTACTTTGTAAGATGTCTGGTTGGGCAGAACTCCTGTTTTCCATTCTGACTGCACAGGCTTGAGACTGACTCAAAAAAATGTTGTGTGGACAACATCTGGTCTACCCAGCTGTGAAAGGGTACCTGATCTTGTTCAGAGTCGGGGAAGGTAAAACAGCAAAGGAAAAAAGACGGACATCATCTTCATGATTCTGGACCCAAGAAAAAAAACGTCTCTACCACTTCACTTCCCTACGATTTCGAGGTGATGGGAGTTCTGGGATAATCATTATCTTTTTCTTTCACTGAGTACATGCACATGCTTGCAAGTGTGTGTATGTGCAAGGTGTGTTTGTGTGTGCATGTCTCTGAGTACTGCATGTGTGCATGCTAGTCAAGTGTCAAGGCATGCGTTTGCATGGCTATGGAAAATCACTCAGCACACATATACAGCAAAATGCACGATCAAACATGTTACACTGTACTCACTTTATTCTTGGCATAAAATATCATTTACTCAAGCAGTAAAAACTGAGAGTTCATGAAAACTGAAAGTTCATGAAACACAATCACCGATTTCTCACCAAAAAGCAGATGCATGAAACAGTCAGACACATGCACTAATCACTCGTACACACACAGTCAACTATTTATACGCCCAACAATTATTTCCTCAATGGTCTGGCACGCAATTTCTTCTCTTCTAGACTGGGTTCTAATCCCAAAGCTTCCCTTTCCAGCTGTGCCTGCTTCTGGTTTCTCATCTTCATCAAGAAGCGTTTTTTGATGCGCCAGCTCTTCATTTTGAAGTAAAAGGGATCCTTCTTCGATCGATACAAAGGCACCTTCCCACCGTAGTACAGATTTTCAAAATTGAAGCCTTCTTCTTTGATTCCCTCTGCCTGTGTCTGTCTGTCCTGTGGGCTGGCAACCACAATAGGGATGTTGCCTAATTCTGGGCGGAACTCCACCACATTCAGTTTGACACGGTCAGCCAGTTCTTGGTGGGTCTCCTATGAACAGGTAAGGCCAATGTCAGATATTTAAAATGAAATGGTTGTCACGGTCAATGACAAATAAACTATTTCCTTTTATTTGTAACATATATAGCATCACTGTTTTCGGTAAGAAGTAAACTGATCTGAGAGGGAGAGAGAGCTAGCCTATGCTCTGTGTGTGTGTGTGTGTGTGTGTGTGTGTGTGTGTGTGTGTGTGTGTGTGTGTGTGTGTGTGTGTGTGTGTGTGTGTGTGTGTGTGTGTGTGTGTGTGTGTGTGTGTGTGTGTGTGCGTGTGCGCGCGTGTGTGCGTGCGCGCGCATGTGCGCGCGCATGTGTGTGTGTGTGTGTGTGTGTGTGTGTGTGTGTGTGTGTGTGTGTGTTGTGTGTGTGTGTGTGTGTGTGTGTGTGTGTGTGTGTGTGTGTGTGCGTGTGTGTGTGTGTCTTCGTGTAAACTATAAGATAGAGCATGCCTGAGTGAATACGAATACAAAATATTTTACACAGAAGGCAATAGCTCCTTTTGAACGAGTATTTGAACAAAAGCAAGAGAAATCATACAGACATTCATAAGTTAAATCAAACCACTGTCATGGTTGTGACAAACACAATGGACTTAGATTATCATAAGATTCTGTCGTTTGAAAGACTTGTACAAAGAAAGCAATAAATTACAAAGGACAGTATCATTCCTCGTGGATAAAATAAGCTATCGTAAAGTTCGGGCTATAAGCCGTGACTTTTCCCCCCAGCTTTAACCCCAGCGGCTTAAAAACAATGTGGCTTATTTGTGGATTTTCCCCGACCCCAGGAGCGTCACGTTCTCATATATTCTTAGTTTGTCTTTAACTCACCAAAATCGTGTTTACCGTTCATGAATTTTCTGGTGAGCTTCACATTAAAGTGTTAACTGTACACATTAAAATGTTAACTGTTCACATTTTTAAATCAAATCCGCACACATTGAAGCATTCAGATCGGTATTCAGATCTGCTCTGCTCAAGCGTACACCCTCATCATGCCGAAAACACGACGTAATGCCTACGAAGCAGCCTTCAACTTGAAGGCGATCAACCTGGCCATTGAAAAAGTGCGGCTTATAAACCAGTGTGGCTTATGTGCAAATATAGTTCAGATTTTTCTATAATTTAGTGGGTGCACCTTATACACCAGTATGCCCAATAGCCCGAACTTTATGGTACTCTGAAAATATGTGGGTTTCAACAAACCGTACAAGGACGTATGCTGTCACTTTCATATTTGAGGAATATGCTGCTATGTCAGAAATACCAAACATTAACTTCTGCCTGGAAGGTAAAGGCAGGAGATTTTTTTTTATCTCCCAGGTTAACATGTTTGCAAACCTGCCAGTGCTTAAATCCCCCTCGTGTGTTCCCAAATGCAGACAATCAACTATGCACGTTAAAGATTTTGTATGTCATATCAAGGCTGGCTTATGGAAATTTGTACACACTCAGCATGTAAGCAACGGCAAGCTTGAAAACAAATGGCTTTAGCTAACAACTTCTACTTCTGGAAAATATAGTATCATTATCATTACCATTACCAAATATAATATCAAAAATAACTTTCCTTGCACAATATCCTTTTCAAAAGGAAAATCACACACAGACATCACAAACAAACCCGAAAATTTTTGCACTGCATTTTTTTTTTACAATTGCATGTGCATTAATGATGTCACACACCTGTTTTTGAAGCCCAGCGAAGAAAGCTTTGGTCATGTTCTGGATATTGGTTGATCCTTCCACTTTGGCTGCCAGGTTCTCGATGCCAATCACCTCACATATTGTTTTGATGGCACGATGACATGTCAAGCCCTTCCCTGGGAGAAGAGAAATAGAAATTTAATGCAGACTATAATGCAAAATCAACACAATACTAATGTGTTTTTTCTCAGTATTCTTTTCCACCTTACCCTCTGTCTGTCAGCATGATTAGGAATCAAAACGTCAAGGTGGAGACTGCAAGAGAACCTACTGACCCCCCCACCCCCACCATACCAAAAATATCTCTGCTGGAACATCAAGATCAGTTGTTTTCTTTATCTGATGAAAAAAACATTCTCCTAAGTTTTGGGTCATCACTGTGTTGTGTGCACAAAGATTCTTTTTTTTAAATTTTTTTTAAGTATTCTTACACAGTTGCCAGATTGGTAAAGATCCATGCACTAAGACAACTGATCCAGAAAAATGTAAAAATAAATCTGAATTTTATCAATGGCCCAAAGCTGGTCAAAAACTGTGTGTACATGCAAAATCTATTTGCTCTCTCTCACACACACACACACACACACACACACACACACACACACACACACACACACACACACCACACACACACACACACACACACCACACACAAACTCTCTTCTTTTTAAAGAAAACAATCTAGTTCTTTAAGACGCCAAACAAAGCCAACAATTTCAACTCTTTTAACACAAACAGGCAATTTCTAAATGATTTTCTTTCAGAAAACGCATGCAAATTCTGTATCTACCGTTTTTCTTTTGTTTCAAGAAAAATACAGCAGCTGAAAAAAAAAAGAATACCTTTCCTCAAAATGAAAGGCTTTTTCTGTTTTTGAATTTTTTCATCAAGAGACGATTGTTACAGCACATTATTCATAAAACTGAAAGGCTAACACTGATGACAAACGCCTAGTTATGACCACAAAAATATTAGTATTATCATAACTAGTAATGCCTTTTCATAGGAAAAGTGACTGTTTCAAAGACGCCTTTACCTTCAGCTGCCTTGTAGACAAACACCGCTGTTTGTTTCTCTTTGGAATAGAAGTTGTGAAAGACTGGAAAAAGTTCAAAAGAGAAAGATTATACAACACATTTCAACAGTTAAACTGAAACAAACATCTTCAAATCGAAACAGACAATTTCAACTTTCTGAAGACTGACTAACAAGTAAAATGACTCCACTAGGAAAAGAAACTGTTCAAACCCTCACTACATAGAAAAACAACAACCAACAACAACAACCGCCATAAATGTGTCATGATTACAAAGAATGGAGGCATGAGACAAGCAATACATACTTTTCAGATTTTCTTTGGTACATCAATATGCCCAGATACTGGTAATTAGGTCTCAATGAAATTTGTTGACTCATCTTTTCGTTATCAAATATTATAGCAGAAGATGAAAACATTACCAATTTAAACTTTTTCTCAGTCAAAAAATTTTTTTTTAATCTACGAATAGATATATAAGTCAATATCAAAACAATTCAAGTCTTTTGTTCATACACTGATAATGCTATGGATAAAAAAGACTGATTCAAAATAGCAAAAAAATTAAGTTTACACATGAGTACAACAAATCTGAGCAAACTAGAGCCCGATATCTTCAGCTTGAGCAAGGACTTAATGGCATGATTTTCCATGAGAAGCTGCTGTCATACCAGCATTCATACATAAAAAAAAGCCAAAATACATTTCACAGAATTTTTTGACTGACTGACTTAATACTCTTTTCAAGCTTGAAATGATTCTAAAATAATGAAACTGAGACTGTAAACATTTCTCTACACAATATCAAATTTACTTATTTACTTCAGCTTTAAAAAAAAGACAAAGCCAAACCTGTGTGATCCTGGTACCTCTCGATATAGCGCAGACGTTGAGCAGCCATGTTTTTAGCCTAAAACAAAGCCAAATTTATTACCACTACAAACCTAGACAAAGAAAATGAAAAATCAAGATGATTAAGTTACAGTGACATGTGATTAAGTCCTAGTAACATGCTTCTGTTATTTTCATTTTTCTTCAATTGCAGCATTCTTTCTTGCAGAAAAGGGGGTATTCAAAAGAGATTGCTGTACTGTATCAGGTGATAATCAATTAAACAAGAAAACAAAACAAAGTAGTCAATTTATGTAAGGAATTTCTTTTGAGTGTCTTTACTTTTAACCAGGTTTAGATTAGAACTTCATCATTTGCACAAGTTACATGATAACTGTAGAGTGACTGGCAAGTTCAAATGCATGCATACATGCTACGAGCAGTATGAATAATTCATATATATCAGGTCTTACCTTTCGTAATGAGGCTTGAGCATTGGGTGCTTTGGCAAGTGCAAAACCTGTTTACCAAAAACATCCATAATTTTCTTTTTAAATAACTACACTTATAAAAAGCAAGTGCAAAACCTGTTCAACAAAAACATCCAAAATTTTCTTTTTAAATAACTACACATATATCTTGGAAATATTCATAATTTTTGCAATCCTTCCCCCGACCTCACAAAAAAAATGCACAATAATTCAAATAAAACTAAAAAGCAAATAACTTATAATAGTTATATGTTTTACTGACGGATAATGAATGCAGAATACAACTGTATGTTTCATGTTGACAGGATGAGATGTGATGACCTCCGAACCGCAGCTATAACTACAGTGAAAGGCTTAACTCAAAGAAGAAAAAACAAAGAAAAGAAAAGAAAGAAAGAATTATATCTCTTGTTTATGAACACATGGCATAAAGAGAAAATATTTGTGTTACCATTAGTATATATAATAATTTACTGTAAAAAAATTTTAACAATACGAACAGATATGGAATGCACACCCTCACACAAAAGAAAATATTTATCTTGTATATGGGCTACAAAGAGTTATCATATATCATTACATATAATTCATAAAGTTATCCACTTGATTCATTATCATTACAATCAGCTTCAATTAACATAATACTCCTCAGCATCACTGCTAGTACTGATACCTTTTTACCAGCAGTACTCATCTCGACTAACTGGCTATCAAAATTTTTAAAACATCCATTCTATGGGGACAGTGGAAGGGGGAGATTCGGCTTATCTAACTTATTTAACATCACACTGAGATCACCAGAGCAACACCACATCATATGGACATCACCAGAACAACACCACATCCTACGGACATCACCAGAACAACAGCACATCACACGGACATCACCAGAACAACACCACATCCTACGGACATCACCAGAACAACAGCACATCACACGGACATCACCAGAACAACAGCACATCATACGGACATCACCAGAACAACAGCACATTACACTGACATCACCAGAACAACAGCACATCATACTGACACCACCAGAACAACACATTACACTGACACCACCAGAACAACACATCACACTGACACTACCAGAACAACAACACATCTCACTGACACCACCAGAACAACAGCACATCACACTGACACCACCAGAACAACACATTACACTACCACCAGAACAACAACACATCACACTGACACCACCAGAACAACAACACATCACACTGACACCACCAGAACAACAATACATCACACTGACACCACCAGAACAACATATCACACTGACACCACCAGAACAACAGCACATCATACTGACACCACCAGAACAAAACATTACACTGACACCACCAGAACAACAACACATCAAACTGACACCACCAGAACAACACATTACACTGACACCACCAGAACAAAACATTACACAGACACCACCAGAACAACACCACATTACTCTGACACCACCAGAACAACAACACATTACTCTGACACCACCAGAACAACACATCACACTGACACCACCAGAACAACACCACATCATATGGACATCACCAGAACACCACCACATCACACAGACACCATCAGAACAACAGCACTTTACGATGACACCATCAGAACAACAAAACAGTAGGACAGGCAGTAAGAAGACCAGTCAATACGCTGCATCTCAGATTTAAGCTCACAACCACAGGCAGGTGAACCTGACAGAGATGAATTCAGGTTTGGGTCTTAAGTGGCGGTGGTTCATGGGAGCTGTAAGGCTGTAGTGGAGGTCTACTTAACAGATTCTCTTATTTGTTCAGGCTCTGCGACTGAGCGATTTCTGTCATTAGAAGGGGCTTAGCAGGCAGCGTCCTTATTCAATAAGTTTAACTAGAACACGCATATCTGAACTCCACTTGGTGAGTGGCCTCATGGTGACTTGGTATTTCTGTTAGCCATAGGCTTCCTGGCACAGGGACTTCAACCCACCTGTTATTGTTATTTTTGTTTAAAGCCCAGCTGACTGCGTAGAGCCATATCAGGGCTATAACCATTTCAAAACATATACAGCACTTCAACAGAACAAAAAAAAAGGAAACGAAAAATAAGTACACACATCAATGCATTTGCACACATAATCTAAGATGCCCTGGCACTGACCACTCCATCCAATTCATCACAGAGGGGATTTAAAAAACATACCTGAATACAAATTTAAACATAGCTAAGGACACTAAAACATACACAAAAACAGACCTAAATTACATAAAACTGCTTCCGTATATCTCACTTCCCTAGAGCCAAAAGTACTCAATTATCAATCCTAAGAGAAAGTATGCAAGACTATCGAACACATACAGGTGAATGGACCAGCAAGGCAGAAAATGATAGGAAGAAGGAAGAAATGACAGAGAGCAAAGGAGGAAGAAAGAAACAAAGAGATCGACAGGAAAAACGAAATTTCTAGCACACAATTTCCAGAAGGTGGGGATACTATTCATACTGAATTTTGACTGACTAAATCTGAGACTGGTGGTGTGCTGTGGAGAAAAAATGAGGGGCATGGGATCAGTGCCACTGAGGCTTCACAGAAGTTGGGATAGGGGAAAAAAGAAAATATCCAAAAACAATCAACCAAAGAAGCCATATGACCAACTTACCAGCCAGCCCATTCTTGTTTCCTGTGACGACAAAGGAACTGAAACGCTGCTTTCGTCCCAGGTTTCCCGTCATGTTCGTCACCAGTTTGAACTGCACATAACATTTAAGTAATTACTCAATTGCATCAAAAACTTGGAAAAGTTAAGCATGAACAGTTGACGAATCACCCCAACTCTGACTACTTGTAATGTCAGTTAACTACTACATCAGCTTGTACTTCTCCGAAATCATTAAACATTTCTCTCAACAAACAAAATAGTATTTCCATTAAAAGCAACTGGTGTGTTGTTAAGTTTTTACATTAAGCTTACTGTCTCCTTTCCATTTTAGCCACTGTGCATATTAACATGTGACTTAAAGAAAACATGTACCTTTTCAAATAAGAAAAATAAGAAAAAACATAATAGAGAATACTGTGTTGAGTGATAAACATACCTCAAGCACTCTTGTATCAAAGCCTTGAAATACATCTGTAACAAGACACAAAACATAATCATATAACATAATTGTATTACACAAAAAAGAACAGTTCTATTTAATCGCTACTGCTTTAACCATTTCATAAAATCAGTGTTCAGAATGCTTCAATGTTCTTCTTTTACCTCAAGCACTCTTATATCACACCTTCTTCTAACAGTACTTACTTTAGGCACTTTTTGGGCCATGTGAACAGACAACAGGCAGACAAACGAACGAACAAACAGATACAGCACACACACACACAAACACACATATCCTCTAGTTAATATGAAATAATTACAAATCATCAAAATCATTCATAAAAATTAAAAGAGAAACCAATCCAACCTAATCCAAATTTAAGTTCTACTTACAATCACCCACAGGGTCAGGAGGACCAATGCTGGTGCCAGCACGCTTGGCACCTGTCCAGCCCCTTTGTAAGGCAGGTACTTTAAAATGACGGAACTGAGACCCTTGGTCTCGGATCTCCCTTATCTTGCTTTCTCTCTCTGGGTCTGGCGGCAACTGTTTGATGGTGACCACCTCTCTGCCCTTCACCACAGGGGCATTCAGGCCTGGCCACACAATGTTATTCTTTCCTGAAACAGAGCAAATAACAAAAATATTATATAATCTTATATTCAGTTTTATGAGTTATCACAGCAGCAGACTATACTCTAATACAACCAATGCAGTACTTAAACAGTATGATATTGGAGAATGATTCGATACATCGGTTAAAATTCTTCAGGGCTGCCTTCTGTGCCCCACACTTTTCAACATAGTCCAGGAATGCACGACTGACACAATTGAAGATCTTGTCAGCACAATCAGCACTGGAGGAAGAACCATCACAAATCTTCCTTCAGAGATGAAACTGATGGCTAGCAGACAGTGAGCAAGAACTCGCCTAGCAGGCAGTGAGCAAGAACTTGCCAAACTTGTTAAAAAAAACCCCAGACAGAACATCGACAAGATATGGCATAGAAATCAGCATCAAGAAAACCAAACATCGACAAGATATGGCATAGAAATCAGCATCAAGAAAACCAAGTTGATGGCCAACCACAACAAAACCATCACTACTGACACAACCACCTATGGACGGAAGCTAGGAACTGTTCAGCGATTCACTTACCAGGGATCCATCATTAGCAATGAGAGATCCAAACCAGAAATCCTCTCAAGGGCAGCAAAGACAACATGAGCAATATCTAGGTTGAAACCTGTATGGAACGACAAGAAAATCTCCATGAAGTATATGATCCAGCTCTTATGTGCACAAGTACATTCCATATTTCTGTATGCATGTGAGACATGGACTCTCACAACTGATTTGGAAAGATGAATCCTATCCACAGAAATGAGATGTTATTTCAAGATACTAATCATCAGATATACTGACCATATCACAAATGAACAAGTTCACAAAACCATCAAGCAACATACTGGACCATATGAAAGTCTGCTGACGTCAGTTGACTCTTTCTGTACGTCAAGAGTTTTCAGACTGGATGCAGGGTACATCTGCAACCTATTTTGGAACAGGGGGTATGGTCAGTAAAATACTTGTAGATATGTTTGTGTTCGACATAGAATAAAAAGATTGGTATTGGGTTGTGCAGAATTGAATTCTAAACAACATACAGGTAATAACATCATGATATTTTTCATTATGATGTAAAAGAAACAGAACGGGAGAGGCGTGGTCTCTTTGCAGAACAAGAAAGTTCTTCACGATCGTCAACACTCGCTTCTTCTGACTCTGCACTTGATGCACTCTCAACAAAGCTATTATCACTGTCACTGGCAGCTATTTCATCATCACCTTTGTCAAAAATTTCTAAAAAAGTGTGACCGTCTGAGCAGCAGTGAGCCTAACAGGATGCCAACTGCCTGACACCACGGCAATTCAACTTACAAAACTGAAAACATATCAACAAACGAGGCGCACACACACAAAAATTACATGTCAAAAAACGGCTAAAAAGGAAGAGGAAGTATCTGACAGTCGTTATCTGCTGTCATGTTGTATGTAGTTAAATGGGGAAGAACGGAAAGTAGAAAGGACGATCCGTGCCAAGTTGCTGTGATCGGCTCAGTGGCCATTTTGAAAGTCTGCCGAGCTGCTCACGGCGGCTCGTCATACAGGAAGAGTTAAGAACAGAAAATTATACTGGTATGGCCATATAACAAGATCCAATGGCCTTACTAAATCAATCTTCTAGGGAACTGTTGAGGGAAGGAGACAGACAGGAAGACAGAAAAAAACAATGGGCTGACACTGACCACACCGACAAAACTGGAAGAATTTGGTGAACAGCTCTTTAGTGCAGCACCCTAAGGACTCTTCACTAGGTTAGGGGAGAGAAAAAGGGAAAAGAATAGCAGCACAGCAGAGAACAAACACCACACACATCTGTTAGGAGCGTTTCTCTTCTCTCTCTCTCTCTCAACACACACACACACACACACACACACACACACACACACACACACACACACACACACACACACACGCACACACACATGCGCGCGCACGCACAGACGCACACACGCACACGCCGCACACCACACACACACACACACGCACACACACACACACACACACACACACACACACACACACACACACACACACACACACACACACACACACACACCCACACACACACACACAACGTTACAGAAATAATATCAAAAACTTCTATTATCTTCAACTGTGTTACATGAAAATATGAAATATATGTTGTCTTCAATACTTAAATCATCTCTATTATTAACTTCAACTTACCCACTCCAATAATCTGTCCCCTGTTCAGATTCATTTTCTTCCTTCCCCGTTTTCCTCGCCCTCTCTTCCGACCTGCGTTACTGACTCCATACACACTGCCCCACAGCTCATCCGCCGTCACTAAGGAAAAAAAGAAAAGATCAGGCATAGCATTAAACACAAACCAGTGAACAAGCATAAATAAACAACAATTTAAACTGGAATTTGTTAAAGAGGGGTTCAAAACACTCGGACGATTCCATATGCACTCCATCCGAACCTGCCAGTGACAGTCTGGCAGACTTCTTGAGCCTGTGCAAGACCCTACGGTAAAGTCTTGAAGAGGAAGCGAGAAGAAGTGGGAAAAAGTGGCCTATAAAATCAGTTAACATCACCACAATGGTTAGACTTAGTAAGAGCATGAAGATGGACTAGTAAATATGTCATGGGCTGAGACTGAACTTGAGATATAAAATCTTCAGTCCATTCCTCCATCAACATGAGGCATACAACCCACTATATCAAAACAGTCAAGCCATTTCAACAATTTCTATTTTCCAGTGCCTGAGAGCTGTGGATATATTTTGCCTAGTTACAACCATCAAAAATTTGTTAACCCTTCACCACATTCGGTGACTAGAGTCAAAGATAGGAATTCACAGCTATGGGCAAATCCAGTCAACACACTGTCAGACAACAGAAGGCAACTGTACTCAACCTTAATGAGGCATTAGCAATTAACAGGTTGTCATTTTTGACATGGTGTTAGCCCTGATATGGCTCTAGTAGTCGGCTGAGCTACAAGCAATATGAATTGAACTGAAGGTATTAGCAAGACTGATGGTTAAGTTCCAAAGTTATGGCCGTATAGTGCAGTTAATGTTCTGCATACAGTGGTGCATTGGCTGGCTAAGGCCAGTGCACAAGGTGCAGTCTGGCTGGAACAGCAGAAGCGAAAGGGCTAAGCCAATGTTCTCTGCTGAGCCAAATATTCCACTAAAACTTTGTTGTTTCAATCAACTATAAATATTTGAAAAATCCTTACTGAAACACTTTCAAAGTTCCACTTCAAGTCATTGTGACCTATGCAAGTTCAAATATATGCATTCAGGACTTCTACATCAGTTCTGATGTTCTGTTGCTGTTTTTTACCCCTGAGATCAAGGAACACTTCGGACAACCACCTAGGAAACAGCTGGAGGAAAATGTGATTTAAAAAAATTACAATGAAAGAATGGTTGAGGAGCTGGACTGAATCTTCTTTGGGCCACAGTCATCATTACATCTGATGGATTGTGCCTTAACCCTTTGACTTCCACACCCTATCCATCAACTGCAAAAACTTAACCCTTTGAATCCCTCACCCTATAGCGTGAGGGATTCAAAGAGTTAAGTTATCACTTTGCTAGGGTGGTTGACAATGCTGGATGCTGGTGGATAGGGTGCAGGAGTCAAAGGGTTAACAACAGTAGGTAGCAACAGGTGATCATCAGCAACCTGAGCAAGCATCAATAATAGTCATCAGCAGGACAGAACGCTTCTTGAAGCAAGCCCCCTCCTGGCTAGGGGAGAGCTCCAAAACCAATGAATAAGTAATCAAACTCCCCACAGAGCCTTGACTGCATATGCTGTAAAATAAAGAGGAAAACAAAGTAAAGAAATGATAGAAATACTTCAAATAGTGATATTTCATGGTTGGTTGTATTCTTACCTACAATACACCTCTTATACTTGTCAAAAAGTCAGACTAGAGAGTACACAAACCTCATACAGCTCTGGAAAAGATCCATCAACTGATTTACAAATTATCATAAAATAGCTGCTGACATATTTTCACATCTGTGCACACACGCCTGCACACACACACAAACAAATGTCACTTAAAGCTGCAATGTACCATGATGAACACTTTATATGAATGTTATATATTTTATCACAGTGACACTACACAAATGTTACACTTTGTAAATATTCAATGTGTTCTTAAAACTAAAAAGAAAAATACTAACCTTTTCCAAAAAAGCTGACATTCCTTGTAACGTTGAGTTGAATGGCCTTGTATGTATCCACCTTCTTCAGGGTCTGTGTGGTCACACTCAGATTGTGTGATGTTCTTAAATGCATCCATGCACATGCTGAAACTAAAAACAAGGGTAACATGCATTATGTAAGGTTTGGAATGTTAAACTTTAACACATTTCTCACTGATGATGCAATACTGCTGTGTTTGCTGCCCCTGGACCAAGTAATTCTGACTGTGGTCAACACTAGAAGTTGCTTTTCATTCTTTAGGTTTGCTAAAAACTTTGTTAAATCCTGTAAGAATTACTGCTTGATATATTTTGCAACTGTCTGTAAATTGTGTAATAGAACAAAATTACATCTGAACATTCAATTTGACCATGCCTACCTATATGCCCCTACTGACATCACAAACATTTTGATTGTTGTTTCTTGTGGTGTTCACAAACAATGAACAAGCACTGATCACCATCACCACCTTTTAACACAAACTGTCAATAGTTTTGAAAATATTTTCATTAGAATTGTCATCCAAATCACTGTCAGAATCACTGACTGAATCTTCATCATCCAGAGTGCTACTGCTAAATTCGTCCATAAAGATGTCATCTAGCATGTGTTGAGCGATATAAAAACTTCACTTTGCCATGATTTTAAATAAATAAACTATGCATGTTACATGATTTACAAGAAGTTCAGTGAGTAGTTTCCCCCCGATACCCTTGCGCAGTGAACTCCTTCTTTCTTCTGTTGTACCAGGCAAAGAGCCGAAACCTAAAGTGGTGGTCATGACCAGCAATTTGTCAGTTGTGATCCACTGGCAGAATTTCATGCAGTCAAAAATAAAACCGAAGTAAAATTCTAAACTCTGTAATGAATTACAGATCCAGAATGTTTTATCTGCATAGTTAAAAATCAATGTTATCTTTCTGTCTGCACATCACTGAATTAGACATTTGTCCTGGCAGCAGGAATTATTATCACTAATATCAGACATATTCAGTTTTTTTAGGACTATGTCTTCATTTTGACACCTAGAAACACCACTGCAGTTATAATATAAATACATGTATGTCTATGTGCATATAAACTTTACAAACTTTTGTATATATGCTTGTGCAGCCCTCCATGACTGCATTGGCTAGAAGACAAACTTTTTTACTTGCCAGCCCAAAGTTCACATTCTGTTGACCAAACAAGGACAAGCAAGCAAATACACATACACACATACAGAAGAAACTATGTGGTTTTGCATGACAATACCTGCAAATCATAGCGCTATTATTATTTACTTCATCTTATTCCAGCCAATCAAAATCTGATAACCACCTTGACTGGAATTTTCACTATGTCGAAAGAGTGTGACATAGTAGCCACTTCTTTTGATGTGCATGAATGTTCTGGTTTAGAAGACATATCTAGTTCACTGTGCCTACCGGAGGATTGTTGTAACAAGTACAAGGATTGTTCACATTCATTGTCTGTAATACCTGATGAGTGGAGAAAAACAAAGATAATGTCTGTTGCTAAGATGGCAGGTTTTGTTTCCTGCTTGCTATGCTTGTAACACAGATATTTCAAGAAAATGATGAGATTTCAGATTTGTTCAACCATTTTCATGAAAATGCTGCATTGTAATAGTCTATCCTTATTGTAACAGTCTATCCTTTTTTGACAAATTGTGTTTAGAATTGTGTCTGGGAATCTGACCAATTTGATGTAATGTGTAGGCCTAACTGTGGTAAGACATTTCTGTTCATGTTTCACTTGCAGCCCCATTATTATTTATTATCTCACCACTGGCAATTTACAGAACTATATTCAAACATTGGTAGGAAAATTCAGTCACTATCGTTAGTGATTTATTTGCATTGTACAACTACAAGGCTGAAGTGCATATTCTAGAGTGTCTGCCTTTCAGGCCACTCTCTAGTCTTAGTCTCTGTGTGTTTTAGGGTGTGTGTGTGTGTGTGTGTGTGTGTGTGTGTGTGTGTGTGTGTGTGTGTGTGTGTGTGTGTGTGTGTGAGTGTGTGCGTGTCCATGTGCTTATGCATTTGTGACAGTGACTTTGTGAGTGTCATTATGTATCATTGTGAATGTCACTGTGTGTGAGAGTGTGTTTGTGTGTGTACATGTACACATGTGTGCATGAGTGACACCAACAATATCTGTGCATGTGTCACTGTGGGTCATTGTTAACTATGTGCTATGTCAAGTATGCAGTATGCCTGTGGGAGTGTATGTGCGTACATGCATAATGTTTCATTAGCAAAGTGTTACTGTTAGCTTACTCAGTACTGTCAGTATTATGTTACTATTAATGTTGGTGTGTCATCATCTGACAATATGAGTGTGATACCTGTCAAATAGGCCTCCTAAAACTTAACACACTGGAAATGTGGCTGCAAGTGTAATGTAACGCATTAGGCTACAATGACTCAAAAGAGTGAATATAGTCATTTTCCTGATACTCTGAATGTGGTATCTAACACTGATAGGTAAAACATGACATAGTTGGTGGATGTAATTATGTAAGACATGATCATGATAAAACATGACATACTCTGTGGCTGTAATTATCATTATGTAAGACACGATCATGATATTACAAGTAGTAGGCCTACTGTGAATTACGCCAACTGTAAATAGGCCTACATTATGATAATAGTCTAGGCCTATTGGCATACTGTGAATTACGCCAACTGTAAATAGGCCTACATAACAGTCTCATCTGATCTCAGCCTTCCTCACAAGGACTGAATGAGGTATGTCACAATTAGATCTATATGATGAATAACAATTATTAACATGTGTACTGTGTAGGCCTTAATTAGGCCTACTTTTCAAGCATGATGATGATCATCATCAGTCTCATACCTCACACTCTAGTCTCTAGTCAGACACAGGCCCATGATCTTGATCTTATCAAATTTCTATTGTACAAATTCGCTTTACACTGCATAGAACTGGATCGCCCACAGTATCATGTATGATGATTATGAAATGACAGTACCGGTACACAGATATAGTAGAAACTAGAATGACATCAGATCTGAGTGAGATCAGTCAGACCTGCGGTCAGATTGAGAACTGTAGAACTTTACTGATGCACTGAGTCATCCGACTTAAACAGTGACTGGGCAAATGTGGCCTGGAATCAGTCTGAAATCTAGATCCAGGGTTTCCCTATTTGACGGAAAATTCACCTTTTTACCTCGACAAGCAGGAGTTGTCCTTGTCAGCCTTACAACGAGGCCGCACAAGACGGCTGCCATCTTGGACAGTCTGAACCGTCTTTTTAAACCAACGTGACGGTATTGTATTTTTAAAAATCATTTTCGGGAATTCGAGCGAGTAATGGCAATTTTTTTCGAGGTACAGAAACACATTTGAAAACATAAAAGTCAATACAGCCATTCTGAAAGTAAAACAGAACATATCTTGATAGAAAACACACAACACACATATGTAATATATTACATTTTCATGTCCAGTATCAGCTCCTCGGTAGTATAGTGGTAAGTATCCCCGCCTGTCACGCGGGAGACCGGGGTTCAATTCCCCGCCGGGGAGGGCAAATTTTTTTTTCTTTCAACCATTTCAGGGGGAATATTATCTCTTTCTCGATCCTTTATGTTCGTTTAGTTTTAACTCATTGCTTTGTCTTATCTGTCATTACTGCATGCAATATTCCCTCCGCACCACTTCTTCCTACCACCTGACGGTTCTGCATTCACTGTGGTAGACAACATTCGTCAAATTTTCACATTTTGTGGGTGCACTTATACTAATCTATCATTTTTTTTC
>JAPXFY010000012.1:39535909-39588409 GCA_030674185.1 Monoplex corrugatus | reverse complement strand
TGTGTTAAAGTATGTTTAATATACATAGATATGTATGTCTTGTGAGTATACTAGCAATAGAAAGCAAAGGTAAGGGGGTGGAACTAAACAGCAAGAAGACTGAAGTCAAGGTGAACAGTAACAGACATGAAATCCCGTCATGCAAAATAACAGCAAATGGCACAGCCTTGAGACAGGTTGATAAATTTAAATATTTAGGAAAGATCATTTCACCAGACGGCAGATGCACATCAGAAATAGCCAGCAAAATCGGCCAAGCCAAAACAGCATTCATGAAGATGAAAAGCATTCTTATCAACAAATGCCTATCAATTAACATCAAGAAGAGAGTTCTTGAATGTTATATAGAACCGATAATGTTATTCGAGTGTGAGGCGTGGACAGTCAACAAGCAAAGCCAGAACAAGACTGAGGCAGCCGAGATGTGGTTTCTAAGAAGAATGTTGAGAATTCCATGGACAGCAAAGAAAACAAACGAGACAGTCTTGATGGAGGCAGACACAAGAAGATCATTCATAAGGAAGATTAGGAAAAGACAGGCAACATTTATAGGCCATTTTATGAGGAAAGGGGAATTGGAGCACCTGGTCACAACAGGAAAGCTGGAGGGAAAAAGAGCACCAGGTAGACCCAGGGAGAAGATACTGGACGGACTTGCAGAGTGGCTGAAGACAAGAAGGGTGGAACAGGTGCTTGAGGCAACAAGGGATAGAAACAGATGGAAGGCCATGATCGCCAACACCATGTGGCAAGGCACTTGATGATGATGATGATACTTACTTACTTGCTTACTTACTCACTTACTTACTTACTTACATACTTACTTACTTACTTTCTTACTTACTTACTTACAAACAAACAGACATACAGACCATACATACATGCACACAAATAGGCAGAAAGACAGACAGTCAGACATACACACATGTGAACTCCATCGCACAAAATCAGCTTAATAATTCATGTGACAAAAATTATATTAAGAATACTCATGATGAGGACACGGAATAGATTCAAAACAGAAATCTCAGAAGAACGGTGTGGATTCATTGAAGAAAAGATAATGCCATATATATCCTAAGAACTGTCATGGAATGATCCATTGAGTTGAATAAGATTTACATTTTTTTAAAATTATTATAATGTACCAAGGCTTTTTATCGGGTAAGACGCTAAGAATTTATCAACCAACTGGAAAAGCTCAATATTGATTAAAAAGATCTAAGAATAATAAGGAATATTACTAGGAGCGGACAGCAGCAATGGGAGTAGAAAATCATATTCGTAAGTTCTTTTCAAAACATCAAAGGAGGGGTTAGACAGGGATGTGTTCTGTAATTAGATTTTTTTTCTTTTTACAGCGAAACTATAATGTGAAACTTAGATAATGCCGTGGGATAAAAGTTGGATGAAAAATGATAACAAATCTTTGTTATGCAGATGACTTCGTTCTGTTTCCAGAAAAATTAAAAATCCTTCAAAATCTTGTGAATGTAATAGAAATACCAGAAAGAAAGGGCTAGTGCTAAACAGTAAGAAGGCTGAAGTCATGGTAATTAGTAAAACATCAAGACATCCGCTCATGTCAAATAACAGCAAGTGGCACAACACTGAGACAAGTTGATAAGTTCAAATATCTGAGAACAGTCATCTCACCAGACAGCAGATACACAGTAAAAATATCTAGAGAATTGGCCAAGCTAAAGCAGCATTCAAGAAAATGAAAAGCGTTCTTATCAACAAATGCCTATCAATTGACACCAGGAAGAGAGTTCTTCAATGTTATATAGAACTGTTATTGTTATATGGATGAGAATCCTGGACAATCAACAAGCAAAGTCAGAACAAGATTGAGGCAGCTAAAATGTGGTTTCTAAAAAGACTGTTAAGTGTTGCGTGGACATAAAAGAAACCTAACGAAATAGTCTTGAAAGAAACAAAAAGAAAAATAATGAATGAGAGTAGGAAAAGACATTTAAAGCACATTTTATGAGGCAAGAGAAATTTGAACATCTAGTCACAACAAGAAAGCTGGAGGAGAAAGAGCATCAGGCAGACCTAGGTAGAAAAAAGTAGGTAGTTTTGCAGAGTAGGTGTGGCCATAAAGGGTAGGAGAATACTTACAGCGAAAAAAGATAGATTCATATAGAGCGCTATGATCGCCAACGCCATGCGGCAAAGCGCATAACGATGATGATGATCAGTATCCTAAGAACTTTCGTAGAAAAATAAAATGAGTTGACTTACGATTTATGTTTATACTTTGTTCACTATTCAAAGACTTTTGATGGGATAAGGCACAAAGAATGTATCAACCAAATGGAAAAGCTCAATGCTGATGCAAAAGGCCGATCTAAGAATAAGGAACATGTACTGGAAACAAACAGCAGCAAAATTGAGTAGAAAATAACAGAAAAAAAAGGGGTTACACAGGGATATGTTTCATCACTAGATTTTTCTCTTTACAGGGAAACCATCATGAGAAATCTAGACAAACGTCCTGGGATAAAAGTTAGAAGGTAAAAAGATAACAAATGTTCGTTTTGCAGACAACGTTCTAACTGCAGAAAATGAAAAACAACTTACAAGCTCTTGTGAATATAACAAAAATAGAAAGCAGAAAGAAAGGGCTAGAACTAAATAGTAAGAAGATTGAAGTCATGGTAATCAGTAAAAAAAAACAAGAAATCCGCTCATGTCAAACGAGCAAACAGCACAATACTGAGACAAGCTGATAAGTTCAAATATCTGGGAACAGTCATCTCATGAAACAGCACTGATGCATATTAGAAATACCCAGGAAAATCGGCCAAACTAAACCAGCATCCAAGAAAGTGAAAAGCGTTCTTACCAACAAATGCCTATCAGTTGACACCAGGAAGAGAGTTTTTCAATGTTGTATAGAACCAGTACTGTCGTTCGGATGTGAATCCTGGACAATCAACACGCAAAGTCAGAAAAAGGTTGAGGCAGCTGAAATGTGGTTTCTAAGAAGAATGTTAAGGACTCCATTGACAGAGAAGAAAACAAATGAGTCCAACTTGAAAGAAGGAAACACAAGAAGGAAAATTATTTTAATAAAGAAGATTAGTCAAAGACCAGCAACATTTATAGGACATTTTATGAGGTAAGAGAAATTTGTCGCAACAGGAAAGCTAGAGCCAGCAGAGGGGAAAAGAGCACCAAGTAGACCTTGGGAGAAAATGCTAGACAGCCTTGACGAGTGGGTGGGGACTACAAGGGTAAGAGATATGCTTGCAGCGACAAAAGATTCTTATGGAGGACCATGATCGCCAACGTTATGCAGGAAGGCACATGATGATGATCGTGTATTTGTGTTTTGCGGACCGCTTGGTGTGTTATGTGCAGTTTCTGTAAAAAGATCTACAAGAAAAATAAAACCGGAAGTACAGCGTGTGCGGTCACTTCAACACATTGTTTTCTGCTTTGCTTGTCTTTTAAGTGTAATCAGAAAATAATTGTTGAGGGAAAAAGATGCTGGCAGATCTCGATATCTTTACAACAAAAGACGAAGACGTACGTCTCATCTCGAAGGATCTTCTTCAACAAGGATGCTGTCCTCGCTGTGTCTTGCGTTTCTTTGGCGAAAAGAAACCTTCAGCGTATTCTCTGTCGGAACAGGTAAAGAAATCGGAATCTGATTCGTATGTTTATCCCAATAAAATGGAATCTGGTTCCTTTCTGAGGTGCTAAAAAATAAGTTTTCTGGCAGACTTTGAGCAGGAAATAACATGCCTTTTTCGATCCTGGCAGTAAGCAACGAAATTTTTTTGCATTTTTATAATAATAATAGTCTGCCCTGTTTTTGAACCTGTTTATTAATAAAACTTCTCCCAGTTTAGGCCATATTTTCGAAATTTTAGTACTTGGAACACCTTTTTCTTGGGAATTTGCTAGAGTTTGACAAAAGTGTCAACATGTCCGCCATCTTTGTTCTACACTTCGGCTTCGTACTTCAAAACTTGTGATTGAGAAATTACACCATGGTCTCAGTCTACTTCACTACTTCTCTCCTACTGCTGTTGATATTCTACAATGATCTCACCACGCCCGGAAACAAGTCACCCTTCAGGATCCTGAACCAGCTGTTGAAAGCAGGAGGTAACATCAGGAAGGCTCTTCGGCCAAGCCTACACCCTCGTACACAGTAACCCTGGTCCACATCCGAAGAACATATTCCTATGTGGTACGTGTGAAAGACATGTGTCTTGAATTGATGCTGGGGTTGCCTGTGATAACTGTAGTATTTGGTATCACAAATCGTGCATCGAGATTTGTTCAGCAGACTATGAGATACTAAACCGATCAAGTATACAGTGGATCTGTCACTAATGTGATCCTTCACCTTCCGCAGTCTGTCCTTGGAATCTGCCAATTACTACTACTACCCATAGCTGATCTTGACTCTAGTGTTGACTCCTTCCACCCTTCCCACCAGAAATTCAGTCCCCTCAAGGCTCAAGGCAAGCAGCCCCAAGGGTGAGAATAGACTGAGCCGAGAGAGTAAGGAAAACTGCCAGCCACTTCATTCAGCAAATGCTCACTCTGGATCAGGCACCCCCCCCCCCCCCTTTCAACTACCTAGCCTCTCTTCAGTTGGCCAAGGTAGACCAATTAACCATAGCAGCCATGTTTATGACCTGTCGAGGAAACAAAACCTCAGGATCTTAAATCTCAACTGTCAGAGTGTGACTGAAAAGGGGGCAGAACTAGCAATGATAAACTATATTAAACCAGACGTCATGTTTGGAACAGAGTCGCATCTGGAGAAAAACATCCTCTCTGCTGAGATCTTGCCGGAGAACTATGAGCCCTACGAAACGACTGAAATCGATTTGGTGGAGGAGTCTTCATTCTAGTCCACAAGAGCCTTGTATCTTCAGAGTATAAAGACCTCAAGGTGGACTGCGAGGCGGTATGGGCAAAAGTACGTCTCCAGGCAGGTGGAGATCTCCTCCTTGGATGTTTTTATGTGCCCCATCGAAACTTCATGATCTCAGTGAGCTGGACAAGACCATGAAGAAGATCACAGCGGGGAGAAACCAGAAGCGAGTCATCCTGGCTGGGGACTTCAATTGCCTGGATATCGACTGGGATGCACACACAGTCCTGCCAAATGCTAGCAACCCCGCTGTACATGAAGAGCTCCTAGACATTATCTCAGTAGCGTACCTAACCCAAATCGATGACCAACTCACCCGGAGGGAAAACATGCTTGATATAGTCTTTGCTTCCAACCCCTCCCTTGTTAAATCCTCAACAACCGTCCCTGGACTCTCTGACCATGAGGCAGTGGTTGCTGACTTTGACACCCACCCAGAGAGAATGAAGTAGAAAGCTAGAAGATGTTTTTCTCAAAAGCAAAGTGAGAAGACATCAAACACAGATTTACAGCCCCTATCAGAGAGATTGGAAACCAAGAAAAAAGAAGGGGCCGATGTCAATAGACTTTGGGAGGATTTCAAAAAAACTATTCTGACTACCGTAGAGAAGCATGTCCCATCTGCGCTCTGGCATAACAAGATTGATCTCCCATGGATCAATAAAGACATCCGTAAACTCCTGAAAAAGAAGAAGAGGCTGTGTAAAAGAGCCAAGAAGACACAGAACTGGACCAACTACACATTCTGCAAGAAGGAATGTAGGAGGGCCATGAAGAAGACAGAACAGCTGTATGTCACCAACTCCATTGAGGAAGGCATGAGAGAGAACAACAGCAAGCCTTTTTGGAGGTATGTCAAGATGCGGCGCCGAGATAACACTGGGGTAGCTTCCCTGAAGGATGGTGCAACACTCCGTAGTGACAGCCCCTCCAAGGCTAGACTACTAGTAAACCAGTTCAGGTCTGTCTTCACGAAGGAAGATGGCTCATCGCCCCCCCCAGATGCAAGGGCCAAGATCTCCAACTATTGACGACCTGACCATCAACACAGAAGGGTCGCCAAACTGCTGCGAAATCTCAACCCCTCGAAGGCCAGCGGACCAGATGGGATCCCCAGTTAGGTCCTGAAGACATGTTGGCAGACACTGACTCCAGCCCTAACCTGCATCTTTAGCTACTCCCTATCCACTCGATGTCTTCCTGATGATTGGCTAACTGCAAATGTATCCAGCGTGTACAAAGAAGGAGACAGAAATAAAGTGAACTATAGACCCATTTCCGTAATGTCTGTAGCCTGTAAACTGTTGGAACATATATTATTACCTGTCACCACTTACATGAACACCTGGAGAAGTACAATATCCTCACTAACAAAAACCATGGCTTCAGGTCTGGTTATTCCTGCGAGACCCAACTGCTCACTACAATGTAAGACCTGTTTGAGTCCACTGAAGCAGGGATGCAGACCGATGTCATAATCTTGGACTTTAGTAAGGGCTTTGATACAGTGCCCCATACCAAACTCTTCCACAAGTTGCAGCACTATGGCATCCAAGGCCTGTTCACCATTGGATAACAAGCTTCCCAACCAAAAGGACTATGAGGGTGGAGGGGGAATCCTCTGGGGAGGCTGCAGTTGAGTCGGAAGTGCCCCAAGGTACAGTCTTAGGCCCATTGCTGTTCCTGTGCCACATAAACGACCTCCCTGCTACAGTGACGTCAAAAGTAAGCCTGTTCGCAGATGACTGCCTGCTCTTCCGGGAGATACGCTCCTTCCGGGACCACCTCACCCTCCAAACAGACCTCCATAGACTAGAAGTGTGGGCCAACGACTGGGGCATGAGGTTCAACGCACAGAAGTGCTACATCCTCCCAATCAAGCCCACAGCCTCCTTCTTCTACACCCTCTGTGGAGAGGTACTGAAGCATGGGGACCACAACCCGTACCTTGGCGTCCTCATCTCCTTGGACCTGAAATGGTCAACTCACATCACCAACATCTGCAAAAGAGCTGGGCGGTGCTTGGGTTCCTGAGACGTAACGTAGGGGATTGCCCCCAGGAGTGTCGCCGACTGGCCTACATTGCTCTTGTCCGATAAATGCTGGAGTACGTTTGGGATCTGTACCTGAAGAAGGATATTGATCAGCTGGAGCGAGTGCAACGACAAGCAGCACACTTCTTCAAAAGAAACTATAGGTCTAGAGAAGAGGGCTGTGTTGACAAGATGCTCTATGAACTGAGCCTTCCTCCCCTACAAGAATGCAAGAAACAACAACGCCTCATCACACTCTACAAAATCAGCCATGGGCTCATCAAGGCAATGCCACAAGAGAAGTTCCTGACCCCTGCAAACAAAACTAGAAGGAAAATCCGCCCCACAACACTTAAGGACTGCGATACTACAGACATTGTTGCTCGCCATGCTGTCAACAACACCAAGGGCTACAAGATTCCAGATGGCACTTCAGAGCAGTACAGATGCTCCTTCTTTGTAAAGACCATCGAGGAAAGAAATCACCTGGAAGAAAAAACAGTCCCGGCCAGTACTGTTGCCGCATTCTCAGCAGCGGTGGGCAGTTCTGAAGCCCTCCACTAAATCTACGCTGCATATTACTATTAGTTATTTAGGTTAGGTAGGTGGGGAAAGGGTGGGGGTGGGGTCCTTTTGATTTTTGTTGTTTGTTTTTGTGGGCTTGGCACTACCTCCTGTAGTGTCAGAGCTGGTAATGTACAGGCTTGCCTGTATGTGCAAAGCGAAAAGTAGTAGCGATCCGGCAGCTCCACACCTAGCTAGTCGGGGAAAAATAAGATTTTTTTTCTTTTGTGCTCCCCCTGTTTTCCGTGGAAATATAATCAAGTTGGTTCAGCAATGTATACAGCCAGACCAGACCAGACCAGACCAGAGCAACCAGAGTTTGGAATTCGCTCAAGAGAGATCCTTCGCATGCGATTCGCCCGACAATTTCATTTGCACCCTACTCATATCTGCCTGTAATTAATAGGCTTGTCTTTTAAGTACAATCAGAAAATAATTGTCACGTGAAAAAGATGCCCGCTGGCCTCAGTGTCCTTACATCAGCCTGTGGTCTAAATGTGTGTTCATGTGTGCATCTCACAACTGTATGTGCATGCCTGAGTGTTCGTTCCATATTTCTTTTAACGTCTATTCGCATGTGGTTTTAGACAAGTGTGTGTGTGTGTGTGTGTGGTGTGTGTGTGTGTGTGTGTGTGTGTGTGTGTGTGTGTGTGTGTGTGTGTGTGTGTGTGTGCATGCTTGCGTGCATGTCATGTGTGTGTGTGTTTATTTTTTGTTTGTTTACTTTTGTGACATTATTTTAAACTTCATACAAATGACAAAATTGCAGGAGCTGTACTCACAGTACATCAAGCCGGGCCTGGACCAGGAGACAGTAGCCAAATTAGAAGAGAAAGCTGAGTCACAAAAATGCCCAGCATGTCTGGGCATTTTACAGGAGTTTGCCTCCGCTGAGTTCTATCAACAGGTAAGATGATGATATCATTACAGCCTTGTCACAGGCTTGTGTGTTATCAGTTTTCTTAAACTAGTTTTTGAAGATGAACTTACTTTACAGTAAGTTTTATTTGATTTTTCAATTTCTTTAGAGTAAGTTTTATTTGATTTTTCAATTTCTATTTGTGTTGTGTTTAGCCCTGCCAACTGTTAAGAGCCATATCATTTCTGCAAAAAGGTCTGTAATGAGTACAGCAAAATTGAATACTCACAATAGGTCTATAAAATGAGGGATTGAACGAAGTGGAATACTCGCAATGATAACCCTGCAAAATTAGGAACTGACCACTTCAGTATCATGCAGTCTGAAGTGTGCTAAGCATTACTGTTCTTCTGACTGCATTAGTATTGAAGTGCCTACCTTTAACTGCAGCTTTGTCAAAATGCCCATGTTTTCGTCTACTCCATTTAAATAACTATGGCTCAGGCACTAAGAATGTTAGAGATCTGATCTAAACATTGTGGGAAAGAGCATTTCTTGTACTTTCCAGTGATACAAATATCTGTACACTTCCCCTCCCCCCTCCAAATGAACTTTGGTCCCTGTTTGTGACAATGGGTCACATATCAATTATCATGAACAGTGTTATTTTGTGTGTTAGTTTCTAAACATGATCTCCAGTTCTGTTTTGTTGTTGTGAGAAACAACATTCTTGTTTGTATTTTCACTATAGTATAAAACCATTCAAAGATTTATGATACTGCCTGGCTAGTTTAAAAGTGCAGGTCTTGAATAACATTAATAACATTCAACCTTAACAAATGGTACTTATTACTTCTCAAAACTTTGGTGTACAGTCAAACTCACAGTCACAGTGATTGTTTCATTTCTTATGTGATTGAAGTGTTTGTTTCCTTTTTTAGTCTCCCTTTAAAAATGTGCATATTTGTGTGTGTATGTGTGTGTGTGTGTGTGTGTGTGTGTGTGTGTGTGTGTGTGTGTGTGTGCACGTGTGTGTGCGTGCGTGCGCATGTGCACACATGCGTGCATGCGTGTGTGTGTGTGGTGTGTGTGTGTGTGTGTGTGTGTGTGTGTGTGTGTGTGTGTGTGTGAACTGGATCTGTACCAAATTTTGATTAATGCTGTGGACTGTTTAGAAGTCATGAAAGCATGGACTTGGAAGTCATGAACCAAGGTCAAGGTCCCCCTCACACACCCTTAAAAGTACCTAGAATTATCCCTTTTTGAGGAAGGTGTGTGAACATCGCTTTCTCAAGAACTTTGGACAATAGTCAAATTCTAATTTATTTGTTATGAGTCTACCATTTTCCTCAATACATGTCAAATTTTATTTCATGTGAAGCTTCTTCAAGACCACAGTGACCTTGAGAAGAACGGAGTTGATTTTCTGTGATTCTTTTGTTGTATAAAAAGGGAGATTGTTAGAATGGCTTAACCATTACAAAACATACTTTAGTTTGGATGAATGAATGCTTGTACATATATGTCTTTGTCAGGTGATGGACAAGGTGAAGGAGGCAGATTATGAATACAGCAATTTTCAGTTTTCTCTAATGTTGCCAGCTGCAACCATTGTGAGACAGGTATGTCAGTGTGTACGTGTGTGTGTGTCTGTGTGTCTACATGTGTGTTTGTGCGTGTGTGTGTGTGTGTGTGTGTGTGTGTGTGTGTGTGTGTGTGTGTGTGTGTGTGTGTGTGTGTGTGTTGTGTGTGTGTGTGTGTGTGTTGTGTGTGTGTGTGTTTTGAAAGAGGAAAACAATACATTCAGCACTATCAGTTTTCAGTCATATTTCCCACAGTATCTGTTATGAGATATAGGTCACTCTGTCAGTGTGTGTGTGTATGTGTGTGTGTGTGTGTGTGTGTGTGTGTGTGTGTGTGTGTGTGTGTAAGGAGTGAGTGAGTAAGTTTGTGTGTGTGTGTGTGTGTGTGTGTGTGTGTGTGGTGTGGGGTGTGTTTCAAGTATGGTTTAGATCAAACGCATTAGCTCAGATTATTAGAAGAAGTTGTTAAAATATGTTGAACTTTTAGGTGACTTAGGTTAGATTGATTCGGAAGAACAACTTCAGTGATTTGTGGAGCAGTTTTGGGTTGGTTTGTAATGTGAAGGCTTTAAGTTTTGCAGTTATAGCTTTAGTGAATGCAGAGGTATTCATATGATTTTCTCAGGAAAGGGTATCTATTTTCTAAAATTAATTTTGGCACTCTAACATGTAGTGTTAGGAGACCAGAAAGACATGAAAACACAACAAGAATGTATACAGATATGAAGGATGTTCATCAGGTATATAGATGTGAAGGGTGTTCATCAGGCATATAGGTATGAAGGGTGTTCATCAGGTGTTCATCAGGCATATAGGTATGAAGGGTGTTCATCAGGCATACATATGTGAAGGGTGTTCATCAGGCATATAGATGTGAAGGGTGTTCATCAGGCATATACTGATATAGATGTGTGTTCATCAGGCATGTAGATGTGAAGGGTGTTCATCAGGCATACAGATGTGAAAGGTGTTCATCAGGCATATAGATGTGAAGGGTGTTCATCAGGCATGTAGATGTGAAGGGTATTCATCAGGCATGTAGATGTGAAGGGTGTTCATAAGACATATAGATATGAAGGGTGTTCATCAGGCATATAGATATGAAGGGTGTTCATCAGGCATATAGATGTGAAGGGTGTTCATCAGGTATATAGAAACATGAAAACACCCAGCCTGTGGTTTGTTTGATAAGTAAAAGGTGGAGACCTTTTCAATCTCCAAGGTCAACACATGTGCAGACCCGCTAGCATACGAAATGAATCCCCCCCACACCTGTATGCCTGATGAACACCCTTCACATCTGTATGCCTGATGAACACACCACTCACATCCTACAGCGCATTCAAAACAATGCTGCACGCCTTGTACTCAAAAAGAAAAAACTGACCACATATCTCCTCTTCTGGCACAACTTCACTGGCTCCCTGTATCAAAGCGCATACAGCACAAACTAGACACCATGTGCTACAAAAGCCTCAATAACGCAGCCCCCGATTACCTGTCAAGCCTACTTGAGATCTATGTTCCGTCATGTACCCTCCGCTCTGCCTCCGATCCTCTGACTTTTCGCTTTCCACGCACTAAGCTCAATACCTATGGTCCACGAGCCTTCTCTGTTTCTGGTCCGCTCTCCTGGAACAAACTTCCTCTCTCAGTCCGTCAGCAACCTACTTTTGTTTCCTTCAAGTCCGCTCTCAAAACTCACCTTTTCTCCTCTGCATAAAATCCTGACCTCACTCAATCCCCTCTGCAGCCTGTCTCCACTCGGAGGGGAATCACATTGTAATATATAATTGTATATAATATGCTCTCTTTAATTTTCCGTTGTTTTTATTCTTTCTCCCCATTTATAGCCGTATGTGTGTGTGTGTGTGTGTGTGTGTGTGTGTGTGTGTGTGTGTGTGTGTGTGTGTGTGCTTGGGTGCGTGTGTGGTGCGTGCGTGCGTGCGTGCGTGTGTGTGTGTGCGTGCGTGCGTGTGTGTGTGTTTCAGCGCTTAGATTTGATTTTATCAAGATTTTGCGCTATATAAATATTATAATTATTAATTATTATTATTATATAGATGTGAAGGGTGTTCATCAGGCATACAGATGTGAAGGGTGTTCATCAAGCATACAGATGTGAAGGGTGTTCAACAGATGTGAAGGGTGTTCATCAGGCATACAGATGTGAAGGGTGTTCATCAGGCATATAGATGTGAAGGGTGTTCATCAGGCATATAGATGTGAAGGGTGTTCATCAGGCATACAGATGTGAAGGGGGTTCATCAGGCATATAGATGTGAAGGATGTTCATCAGGCATACAGATGTGAAGGGTGTTCATCAGGCATATAGATGTGAAGGGTGTTCATCAGGCATACAGATGTGAAGGGTGTTCATCAGGCATACAGATGTGAAGGGTGTTCATCAGGCATATAGATATGAAGGGTGTTCATCAGGCATATAGATGTGAAGGGTGTTCATGAGGCATACAGATGTGAAGTGTGTTCATCAGGCATACAGATGTGAAGGGTGTTATCATCAGGTGTGGGGGGGATTCATTTCGTATGCTAGCGGGTCTGCACATGTGTTGACCTTGGAGATTGAAAAGGTCTCCACCTTTTACTTATCAAACAAACCACAGGCTGGGTGTTTTCATGTTTCTATAAATCTTTGAATATTGGCAAGCTTTCAAGATCTTTATCAAATGTATTTGGTGTTCTTCATGTATACAGATGTGAATGGGGTTGATACACTAGCAGGTCTGCACATATGTTGACCTGGGAGGTCAGAAAACTTTCCACCCTTTACCCACCAGACAGTATACAAGCTGGTTCAAACCCAGATCTTCCTTTTAGAAGACAGGTAATGAGTATTCTGACCACTTGAATATCACACCTGTCTCACACATGTTCATCATCTTAAAGGTTTTCATGATGGTGAGCTTCACAACCAAACTGTTCAGTTTGCACTGTGTATCACACCCTGATTTTTCAGCCATTGATATAATTGTGTCTCACTCCCTGATTTTTCAGCCATTGATATAAATAGTTCCTGTTTAGTGTTTGTTGCTTATTTCATGTACATTGAATATTCTTATTTTCTCTTGCAGCATGCAGTCTTTGTATTCCTGGTACAGAAATATGAGTAAGTGTATGAGTAATTTGATTTTCTTTTACCTGGTACTGTTTTCGCATTTGTAGGTAGTTTGTGTAGTTTATATGCAGTTTCCCACCTCAGATTGTTAATGTTATCAACAACCAGAACAATAGACAAATCCTACTACTTGAGCAGTACAGTGAGAAACAATGGATCTCTTGATGTGGAAGTGGTGCTGCACATCTCCAAGGCCAGCTTTGCCATCGGAAGACTGACCTAGAGGTTGCGGTAAGACCATGGCATCAGGAAAACCACGAAGGTTGCTGTGTGCAGAGCAGTAGTCTTGAGCACCTTGTTATACTGCTATGAGACTTTGACTGCCTGCTAATGGCATGTTCAGCAGCAAGACCATTTCCGTGCAAAATGTATAAAAGATCTGCGGATGTGGCAGTATCAAGTGTCCAACCTTTAAGTTCATAAGAAGTATGGCTCACCAAGTATAGAGTTTCTACTAATGAAATTACAGCTTTGATAAGCAGGACATATCCATAAAAAAAAAACAGTCATACCCCAAAAGTGATTTTATATGGAGAGCTGTAGCAAGGATACCGTGACCATTGAAGATCACAAAAGAAATACAAGGATAAGTACACGGAAGGCCAACTTCATGAGAGCTGTGGCATCAACACCACCAAATGGGAAGATATTGCTGGCAACAGAGGAAGCTGGTGACAGTAATGCATGCAGGGCACAGTCACATTTGAACAGCACAGAACAGCTGCTATTCAACAGAAGAAGGACCGGCAAAAGCAGAATTCAAGCTGCAGGACTCCTTTCCATGTAGCACCAGGGAAGAACATGTGCCTTCAGAATTGATCAAGTATCCGACATGATGACCCATACCAGATGACATAAAGTATTTCTGTTCATTTCGTCAGAACAACAGGAGAGAGTGCAGCTTTACTGTGCAAGCTGTTGGAGAGAGTGCACCTTTACTGTGCAAGCTGTCGGAGAGAGTGCACCTTTACTGTGCAAGCTGTTGGAGAGAGTGCAGCTTTACTGTGCAAGCTGTTGGAGAGAGTGCACCTTTACTGTGCAAGCTGTCGGAGAGAGTGCACCTTTACTGTGCAAGCTGTTGGAGAGAGTGCAGCTTTACTGTGCAAGCTGTTGGAGAGAGTGCAGCTTTACTGTGCAAGCTGTTGGAGAGAGTGCAGCTTTACTGTGCAAGCTGTTGGAGAGAGTGCAGCTTTACTGTGCAAGCTGTTGGAGAGAGTGCAGCTTTACTGTGCAAGCTGTTACAGCATTTATTCTTAATGGTTTGCATTTGATTAACTCATCTAAAGCTGTAGAAATTTTGTGTTTCAAATAATTTATGATTACTACAAAACCAGTAATTATATTTCGACAAATTACATTTCTTTGACTTGACCCCATTGCACTTGAAATTTATATTTGTTTAGGTCATATTGCCTTTATATGTGATTGCTTTGCTGTTAATATGTGACAAGTCATTCTTGATAATATGATCATCAGCGATAATCACCACATTATAATCATCATCATCACAATTGATTTTTTAACTTTTACTGTTTTGTTGGAAGCTGGTCTTGCATTTCCATAGTCTCACCCTGTCACTGCTGTTTGTGTGTGTATGTGTGTTTTTGTGTGCGCGTGTATGTATGTGTGCGCATGCGTGTGTGCGTGTGTGTGCGTGTGCGTGTGTGTGTGTGTGCGTGTTGTGTGTGTGTGTGTGTGTGTGTGTGTGTGTGTGTGTGTGTGTGCGCGCGCGCGCGCGCACCATATACAAAGAGAAAGAAAGCGAAATGGTCTCTGTCAAAGATGTGTTCCATTTTAAGAGGTGCACAGGACCAAATTTCTCAAGAGTTTTCTGTGTGTGCGCACACCATATACAAAGAGAAAGAAAGCGAAATGGTCTCTGTCAAAGATGTGTTCCATTTTAAGTGGTGCACAGGACCAAATTTCTCAAGAGTTTCCTGTTTGTATGTGTGTGTGTGTGTGTGTGTGTGTGTGTGTGTGTGTGTGTGTGTGTGTGTGTGTGTGTGTGTGTGTGGTGTGTGTGTGTGTGTGTATGTGTGTATGTGTGTGTGTGTGTGTGTGTGTGGTGTGAGAGAGAAAGAGAGAGAGTGTGTACGTGTATGTGTGTGTGTGTATGTGTGTGCATTTTCATGCTTTGTGAATGCTTGTATGCTGTGTGTGTGTATATGTTATACAGGTCTATATACAAAGACAAAGAAGAGAACATTGCCACAATCAAGGATGTGTTCAAGTGGTGTGCTGGGCTGAGTTTCTCAAAACTCATGGGTGTACCTTTCAAGAAGGAGGTATTGCATTTTTTAAAATCTCCCCTTAGAAAAAGGGGGTGTGTTATATAAACATCACAGCACAATTTACTGATACGTGTACATGCATGATATAATTATAGTTGTGATTATAATACGAAAGAGATATAAACTTTCATAATTTATGTGTGTCTTATAGTAAGTGTCCATGAAGAATGTATAATCACAAGTACATGATTGTAAGTGTTGGACCATATTTTTTAGAGTTCGGAGTTTGAGAGTTAACACTTGGACAGTTCTGTGTGTGCTCCACGCAGATCTGCTAGCAGTTACCTGGCAGACTACATGAGCCTGCACAAAACCCAGTGTGCTGGCAAGGTCTTGAAATGGGGAAGAGAATGGGACATATGAAAACACTGATTTCCCCAGAATGAATGGAGGTCAAGATGAGCAGCAGACAAGCCAATTTTTATGTTGTGGAATGGGATTAACCTGAAACAAAAGATCTTGAGTTCATGGCTTGATCATAAATCAGCTAGCCTTCATAAAAAAAAAAACCCACAGAAAATTGTATATCATGTGTTCGTGTGTGTGTGCGTGGGGAGGACCATGGGTTGTTCAGATCACGTGGATTGTGTTCACTATTCTTGACCATCCTGTTCCTGTTTGTTTCAGAGTTCCTTTGACATTCTTTTGACCATGACCTACAAGCCATCTGATGGAGAATGCCATTTTCTGTAAATTTCTGCCTTTTTTGATCTTTTTATGCAGTGTTTTTTTCCTTGAAAAGTGTGCATGCATGCTGCCCATCTCCTCTTCCAAGCTGCTGTACTTTCCCAAACTTTGAAGACAAATACACATTCACAGCAGGATAGACTGGAGACTGCACACACATGTTAAGTTCTCTGGGTGTGAATTGCACCCGTACAAACTAGTGCAGGCAGACTGAAAGGCAGGTGCTCCACCTCTTCACCAACCAACTTCAAGTAATTGCTTGCTGTTGTGTCAGTAGCAAAAATCACAAACAAACAAATAAGGAAACAAAAACACTACTTTACAAACAGGACCAATGTTTAAGAATAACAGGAGATGGAAATGTTGCTTATTGTTAAAAAAATCAAAGAAAGGAACAACTCCACTCTACAAACACAACCAGTTTTCAATTAGAGAGGACAAACTCTTATAAATTAACTTGTGCTTCTTTTTGTTTGTTTGTTTTTGTTTTGTTTGTGTGTTGTTTGTTTTTATTTCTTAGTTATAAAAGATTTACACACAGTATTATCATACACTGTCACATTGTCACACTTTTGACATAGTTATGCCAGTATTATGAAAATGACAGAGTAACACAGATTAGTATCTGTATGACTTAGATGAAATAAAATTATTACATGATTATGAATGATTTGATAAAACATAATCATTAGATGGTTGGCCATAGTTTGATCAAAGATAATTATTCTATGAATGTTTAGAATTAGGTGAAACAATTGTGTGAATGTTTATGATCAGGTAAAACACAATTATTGCATGAATGTGTATGATTAAGTAAAACATGATAATTACATGAATGTTTAATTTAGATGAAACATAATGATTATCTGAATGTCTGTGATTAAGTAAAAGATAATTATTGTATGAATGTTTACAGTTAAATGTGTGAATGTTTACAGTTAAAGGAATTCTTTACTTACCATATCACAAAGTCGATCTGTCCACAGGTTAGATACCCATCCAGACACTTTTCGCAAAAGAAAAGTGAACAAGGTACTGCTTTTTCTTTTCTATTTTTGGTTTTGTTGTTGTTGTATTGTTATGGTTTGTTCTGTGTTCATATTCTTATTGGTACATACTTTTTTTGTTGGTAAAAGCCTTTTATGTTGTTTTTGAGAAAAGAGAAGGGTGGGTGGGGAGTGAGGGGTGGGGATTGATCGGTGAGAGTGTGGAGATGGGTGTGGGTGTGTAAGATGTGATCGGGTGGCAATGGTGTTGGAAGGAGCAGTTAGTGACAGTTGCTTAGACGTGGTAAGGCCGTAGGAGGGTGCAAGTCTGACATTGTTAGCTCATACAAATTTCCAGGCACGAGGACCTTGACCAAATGAACATGTATGTTGTGCTGTGTTAGGGAAGTGAAATGTGTGGCATGGGAGCAATGCACTGAAGTGGTGTAAAGAAAGGGATGGAACTGCAAATCATTTCAGCTTATTTATTGTCTAAATCATTGTTGAACACTGCTCTTAAACAAACGGTGATATTTGTTGCATTTCAAAGTTTGCCAAGTTTTGTTATTGTTGTTCTGTTGTCTTTGTTTGAAAACTCATCAGTGCATGGATATGTATAAAATGTATACTGCAGTTAATGACTGAGACAGGTTTAATAATAATAATAATAATAATAAAGAGCATTTATATAGCGCCTAATCTGATGAAAACAAGAGCCCTAAGCGCTTACAGGTATCACGCAGACACAACACACACACACACACAACACACCCCCCACACACACCACACACAACACACACCCACACACACACACACACACACCACACACACACACACACACACACACACACCCACACACACACACACACACACACACACACACACACACCCACACACACACACACACACACACACACACACACACACACACCACACACACACACACACACACACACACACACACACAACACACACACACACACACACACACACACACACACACACACACACACAACACACACACACACACCACACACACACACACACACACACACACACACACACACACAACAACACACAACACACACACACACACACACACACACACACACACACACACACACACACACACACACACACACACACACACCACACACACACAACACACACACACACACACACCACACACCACACACCACACACACACACCACACACACACACACACACACACACACACACACACACACACACACACACACCACACCACACACACACACACACACACACACACACACACACACACACCACACACACACCACACACACCACACACACAACACACACACACACACACCACACCACACACACACACACACACACACACACACACACACACACACACCACAACACACCACACACACACACCCACACACACAAACACATTCAAGGCTCAAAAGACAACAAGGGGGGATTTGGGGAAGTTAGGTGGTAGAGTCTTTATAAGTATCATGAGAGGGACTGGAAGAGATGGGTTTTCAGAGAGGACTTGAAAGAAGTGAGAGTCGCAGAGTGGCGAACAGAGACAGGGAGCTGATTCCAGATTACAGGGGCCTGATAGGAAAAGGAGCGTTGACCATAGGTTTCAGTGCGACAGAATGGTATGCGGAAGGTACGAGTATCAGCCGAGGAACGAAGTTGACGAGAGGGGGTGTACAGATGGAGGAGGTCAGAGATGTAAGGGGGTGCAAGACCGTTGAGAGACTTAAAACATAACAAAGCAATCTTGTTACATAGAAGAGGAGGTGGGGAAGAGTTATAAGTAAGTGTGAAGTTGACTGCATCTGCACACTGACATTATTGTCATTGTGGTAATAGGTTCGTTTGTTCATTATTTCTTTTCATGTCTATTCACATATAATTCGCTTTTAGATGATGGTAAGTGTATTAAGTTTTCTTTTGTGTGTGTGTGTGCTGTTTGGCCCGCACAGGCATTATATTGCTGCACAGTCTTTGATGTGTGTGCATGCAGGGTATTTTTGTGTTTCCCAAAGCCACCAAACACGGACATGGCTTGCAGGATTTTTGACATGCATATTTAAGTTTTAGTATTTATGTACATGCATACATGTGTCCACATGAAAGGGGGTCAGGCAGGAATAGGTCTGCACACAGATTGACCAAGGCAGTCAAAACAAAATGATTTACCCCACCAGGCACCACCCAGGCAGGGTTGAACTCAGATCTTGCAATTGGAAGTCAGGGAGTTAGCCACTTGGCTGTTATGGCTATCATGATAACAATGAAAAGTGTGAAATTTGTTGTTTAGGGGACCTATGAAAGATTCTCAAGGGCCAGCGTTCAGAAGGTTTTAGGAGAGATGAAACACTCTGAATTCTCCAGGTAAGTACAGGTGTATATTTTCCCTGTTCTCAGTCTCTGTCTGATTAATTATCTCTTAGCTGTGCTGTTGATGTATGACATATGTCGACTCCACAATCACCAGTGCATTGTTGATGTATACCATATGTCAGATAGAATATGTTAATCTTTCATTCCGCATTGCAGAAATATCCAAAGCTAAGTTTCAAGATTCAATTCAGGTGCGCTGGATGATGATTCTGACGAAGATGATTCTCCTGTGCCATATGTTGTGTGAAAATCTGGTTCAGTATCTGCAAATTCTATGTTATTTCCAGAAGAACCTGTGTTCATTTCTGTTTCAATTGATGGATACTTCTATGGTGTGATTTGCAGTAGGTTTGGAGATGTGAGTGAACAGAACTCTTAAGTTTTCAGTTTTCCAGGGGGCCAAGGGAGACAACCCCCCTATTATGGGCGTCAGATCGTACATCCGCCCAGGTTGTCTCCTTTCCTCCCCTGCAGCCTACTTGTGCCCCCGCTCCAACCTCTTTGTCCCATCCGGACAGAGTGCTTGGTCGCCTTGGCAAATGCCAAGCGACCCACTGCGGGCTGGCACATCTCTGTCCCATTGTGGACAGAGCGCTTAGTCGTCTTGGCAAATGACAACCGACCCCCAGCAGGCTGGCCCCTTGGGCACTGGGGATCTGGGGACTCCATCGGCTCAGCCCATGACACCTCCCATGGCACCGTACATGGCGCCATGGCAGCACTACCCATCTATGGGATTTCCCCTTGCCTCGTTCGCAGGGTATACTTGATAGCCCTGCTTTATGCCCGGCGCCCCACCCACGCAGGCGTCTGCCTTGACCACCCCTCTGGATCCCCCCCCCCCTCCAGGTCGGATTCCTCCCCAAGGGGGCCTCCCCGGGGCTTCTGACCCCAGTCCGTTTGGAGTTTGCCCACACTTGGGCACTCCACAGTCCATCGCCTCCTCTGTAGGCGGGCCGGTGGTACACTGACTCCACAGCCCCAGTCCTCCCCTTTCCTAAAAGAGTCAGGCTTGGTGGCTGACTCGGTGAGGAGGGCCCATAGCAAGGTGAGGGGCACTGAGGCACAGGACATCCTTCCAGGCTCTGTGCCCGACTTCCTTGGAGCTCTGGCTTACGGGAAATTCCTGAGGCCAGAGAAACTTCCTTTCCACAGAGTGGTCCTCACGGTCCATGAGGCCATTCCAGAGTCGCCACTCTCCCTCACACAGGATAACCTCCTCTTAGCGCAAGAGAGGTCTCAGGCCCAGCAGCGGCATATCTCCCTCTCGCAGCGTTGCCTGGCAAACTGGGAGGAGACTGCCAGGAGGGGTCTGGAAGTGGATCCAGTGGTGGATTCCTTCTTGGGTGTGGTCTGGTGTCCGCTCTTCAGGACCCAGACTACGAGCCCGCTTCTCTCCGTCAGTCACCTGTCTCTCCCGCAATGGTTGCTCCCATTCACTCCATGGCGGAAAGACCTCAAGCACTCGGCCAATGCCCTTCGCCAGATTGTACCTCAATTCAGTCCTGTCAAGGCCAAATGCAGTACTCTTACCATCTTTGGTCACCCCTCTTCATCTGCCAGAGCTTCCTCGAGAGCTGTGCCACTTAGTTCTGGTTCCCTCTTCGGGACCCACGTGCAGGCCACTATCAAGAGTCAGGACGAAATCAGGAGAGACCTCGCCCTTCACTCTGGTCCCGCTTGCCCCGCGGCAAAGCGCCCTGCTCCGGCGGCTCCCCCACCTTACAGGGGCCTCCACAGGAGACGTTTTGCGCCTTCTTCAGCCCCAAAGGGGCTAGGGCAAGCACCCACCCACAGGCGATCCTGTGGGCAGTCTGTCCCGACACATAGACACTTTCAGATGGAAACCCCTAGGTCCATCTGTGAGCCTTGCTCCCGGACGACTGGGGGATTTCCATTGATCTCAGAGATGCGTATTCCCATCTCTTTATTCACCCAAGGGACAGGACGTACCTCCAATTCATTTCGAGGAACCGATTCTCCCAGTTCAGGGCTTTTCCCCAGGGTTGCTTGGGACCAATCATCAGTGAGCAAATGGCACTCCCGGTCCCGGTTAGCCCAGGGATTCCATATCACACACACCCCTCCTCAGCGGACTTGTTCACGGATGCGTCCTAATCCGGGTGGGGGGCCTATGTGGGCCTGCTAACAGCAGCAGGTCAATGGTCACAAGACCTCTTTTCCTGTCACATCAACATTCTGGAACTGGAGGCAGTTTTTTCAAGCCCCCAGAGACTTTCTCCCCTTTCTTAAGGGAAAACATGTTCGCATCGACATGGACAACACTACTATGGCTTGTTACATCAACAAGCAAAGGGGCGCCCGCTCCCAATCCTTGTCTCGGAGAGCAGAACAGCTTCCACTCTGGTGTGCAGAACAATCCTTTCAGATCTCAGCGATGCATATCTCGGGAAAGATGAACATACTTGCGGCCTCCGTCCGCAGCTCCCACAGGATTCTTCCTTTAGAACAGGCACTGGTCTGTGCAGTTCTGCAGCCAGTGTGGGCAGCGTGGTCCAAATCACAAGTGGACCTGTTTGCCACCAGATTCCACCGCCGCCTTCATCTGTATGTCTTTCCAGTCCCGGATCCTTTGGCTTGGTCCGTGGATGCTCCGTCCATCCCACGGTCAGTCCTGTCGGGCTACGCCTTCCCTCCGTTCCCCTAACTGGGAAAGTTCTGCGGAAGGTGCGGGCAGACTCTGCCACGATGGTTCTCGTGGCACCTCGATGGCCTGCCCAAACATGGTTTCCGGAACTGCTGCACCTGTTCCGTGTGCCTCCAATAAAACACACTGTCACAGGCCGGTCCTTGCTTCAACCAAGGTCACGCATTCTGCACAGCAACCCAGAGGCTCTAAACCTTCCTGCTTGACTGCTGTGCAGGCCTCAATGTCTCCATTAGGCTTGTCCCCGGCAGTGATCGGCCCTGTGGTGCAAGCACACAGACCGGACACTCAGGGAACGTATAGTGCCCACTGACACAGTTGGCCTTCTGGGTGCTCCTCAACTTTCCAGTCACCCCCGCGCTCGCAGTGGGCCAACTACCACGGCCTTCTTCGTCGGGGAAAAACCTTTTGTCCTCCTCAGTGAAGGGACGCAGGGCAGCCATCTGCAATACCATCAGCCAGTCGGGTAGTCCTTCATTCGCGGACAACCCTGTCCTGCTGGATATTGTCCGTAGGGCTTCCCTTTGGGAAGCCTGATCCCCCGCGGCACCCGGCCGGGGATCTCCTTCTCGTCCTCTCCTCCCTGGGACTTTCGCCTTAACGAGCCCATCAGGGAGTGTTCTCCCAACTTCCTCTCATTTCGGACGGCCTTTCTACTCACTCTAGCGTTGGGGAGGCACTGTAGCGAAGTGCACGCTCTTGGTGGACTCCCCGGGGATGTTGCTTTTGAACCGGAGGGCTCAATGTCTCTCCGCCTACTCCCGGACTTCTTGGCCAAGAACCAGTCGCCAAGTTCTCCTACTCTGTCTATCTCCATTCATCCCCTGACGTCTATCCTTGCTCCGGATGATGAAATCTTCTCGCCAGAAGCAGCACCACCTGTTTCTCTCTTACAACGAAAGTTATAAGAAGGCCATTAGCCACGCATCCCCCTCTCGATGGCTGTGAACAGTCATCAAGGATGCATATGCCAGGCCGGGCTCAGATTCGGCTGTCTTCTCCCTGAGGCCCCATGAGATTAGAGCATGGGCCTTGTCACTGGCGTTCACTCAGGGCCAGCCCCCTGAGTGTCCTGGACACCACGCATTGGCGTTCTCTGGGCACATTCATTCCATCCTACGGCGCGATGTATACCGTCTGCGCGACGATGGATCTAGGGGTATCGCTTCCACTGTGGTGGCTCAACACCCCATTTCTGCTGCACGCCCTGACTTGTCTCATTCCTCCAGGCGTTAACCAGGTAAGCCCTCCTTCCGGGTAGCGCTATTCTGCATCAGTGAGCCACGGTACAGTATGTGTAATTAAAAGGAAATTTTCCTTCTAAAATTACGTTTAATCTAACATACCGTGGCTCACGCAGAGTCCCTCCCGTCCTCCCCGCCTTCCTGGTTCCTTCCGTTCACAGTCAGGGTCTTGGTTTCCTCGAAAAGAGGAAGAGCACATGCGCATGCACAAGACATGGATACTCTCAGAGTTATGGTCCCTTTGGACTTTATTGTTTATGAGGCAGGAATGGCAAATCGCTGCCGCTTATTGCATCAGTGAGCCACGGTAAGTATGTTAGATTAAACGTAATTTTAGAAGGAAAATTTCCTTTTTCCTGGACATTTTCTCAGCATATGCTATAGGCAAATTCATTAGTAGAAAAGGGGTTAAAGGTTGTCCAACATTGGTGTAGTGGCCTGGTGGTTAAAAGCACCTGTCTGGGGAATTTGTTCAAGAGCAATTCATGGTACTCACATGCGCTTCACCCAAATCTGCCAGCAGTTACCTGCAGACTTCTTGAGACTGCAAAATACTACATGCTGGCAAGGTCTTGAAAGAAAAAATACAGAAACAAATACAATACAAGATTGGATTGAAGGGACGGCTTAGTCTTTTTGTTTGTGCTTATCATTGCAAAGGTCTTGGAAGGAAAAAAAAGTAGAAACAAAGACACAACAAGATGGGATTGAAGAGACATCTGTGTCTTTCTGTTTGTGCTTATCATTGCAAGGAAGACAACCTAACTTTCCTTCTCTTGGAACTGTAAAGACGTACCTGCATTTACTCTACTCGGTGAGGCATCCCAGGTGGTTATTTTCTTTTTATAAATGTTTTTAATTTCTATTTCCTGTTTGCCCTGTCTTCAAAGAGACATAGGAAAAAAAAACAACAGAAAAACAAACAACAACCCCCCCCCCCCCCCCACACACACACACACACAAAGCCCCCAAATAATTCTGTAGTTTGTTGTAGAGGGATTCTTTGCTTGGACAGTCCTATATGCACTCCAGCCAAATCTGTCATCAGTCAGTTATCTGGTAGGCTTCTTGAAGTGTCTGCCTCTTCCCCAGCCAGACCTCAGAACTCTGTTTGGACAAGAAGTCAAGTCAAATGAATTTTGTTGTCTCTTAGTGAGAAATTGCTTAGTGGTCATCATTCACACACATTTTATGGATAAGTAAATGAGATAAATGAATAAATTGATGAATAACTACATTTCAAAGGCAACAATTTGTGACATTAAAACATTAAACGCTAGAGAATGTTTGTACATGTTGATTATTGTAAAATAACCAATTATCATTCTAAAGCACGTATTCACCTGCACACACATGCATGCATGGGCACATGTATGCGCACATGCACACATGAATGCACGAAGGACACTTGCACACATGCACACCCACACACACACACACACACACACACACACACACACACACACACACACACACACACACACACACAACATACACACACACACACATATACACACACACACACATGCACGTACCTACACAAATGCAATCATGTGTACATGCATGCACATAAGAATACACACACATATACATACACAAAATTCCAGTTTCAGTTTCAGTCTCATGTAGAATAAATCCCATATGCATTGATGCTACAGATGCCATGTGATGGATAAGATTGAAAATGATCATGACGTAAGCCCTAAATCTGCGTAAGTTTATATGCATGCTTATGCATGAATACATTCTCTCAGTGTTTAGTCAGAGATGTATACATATACCTTTCATGTATGTATTTATATATAGAGAGAGATATATATTGATGAATGATTAAACAATACCACATGAACTCACAATGCAAGCATACATGCACACACACGCACGCATGCATGCATGCACGCATGCACGCACGCACGCACGCACGCACAGGTACATGAATACGTTTGTGCCATCCAGACTTAAGTGTTGAATATCTACACTTAAACTTTTGGCTTAGTAGACACCTGGCTTTTGAGTTTAGAGATATAAAAATGTGTGTGTGGCAGAAGTGTGTAAGAATATGCTTACTGGTGATCGTATGCATGTTTCAGGAAGTTCACTTGTCCACCTTCAATACCCACAGAAAGCTGCACCTGTGATATTTCTATGTCTCACGATCCAGTCTTTGTGGCAGGTAAGCTATCAACTAAACCTCCATCTTTGTATCTGTGTATGTTGTTTATGATGACAAGACTTAGATTTGGCAGTTGGGTCATTCTCTGGAGATGTGTAGTGGCTAGGGTGACCTACTTTTGTAGCCTATAATTCAAAATAGATAAATCCTACACTATTTTGCCTGTTTGCCATTTAATGTATCAAATAAATATATTCTAAAAAAAACAATGTGGTGTTTGTTGATTGTGTTGTTAGCTTATTTGATGTTATGTTCGAAAAAGTCCCGCTCTGGCCGTACGTGGTTTGTGACATGCTGATAGTGGGCTAAGTCAAACCATTGTTGCTGTTTATTAAAGACACATTCCTAACAATAATTGTTTTGGGTGTGTGTGGTATATATACGGTTTTGTATGCAATGTGTGAAAAATAATGATCATGCAGTATTGTGTGAGTGATTTTGCAACCAAAAAAGTCTAACGGTCACATCGCTTTGTTACTCTGGATCATACAGAAATAGATTTGGTGTCCCTGAACATGTGTCAACAATGTGTTCGGAACTACTTACACTAGAGTATTCTCAAGCATTTTGAGTCCCTACGCAGCATATGTTTTTAACAGTTGCAGACTTGCAAACATGACTTATTCGTTATTTCAAAATCTTACCCATCATCGTTTTAAATTTTGAACGTAGCGACCGAACACATTTTCAAAACCACTGAAGTTGACACAGAAGCCCTTGGAACTTTATTTTTGACCTACTTCTATTTTTCGATGGTGGAAAGATAATAGTGTGATCAGGTTCCCATTTCCTGTCTGATGCTGTGTGAGGATTCACATGAAAGTCATCGTCTCACCACATGTGTGAAATGTAGCGACCGAGCATTGATTTTCTTCACTGAGCGCATTTCGACCGGTCAAGGTAAGATATATTGACCTCTGCACTCCTTCCAAAGTAGACAAAATTATAAACAATGCTCATAATTATTAAATCTGTGTAGGAATGGTTAGTTTTGAAGTTGTTGGAGGATAGCATTGACAGTTTTCTGAGACCCCAATTTTCCGCGCCGCGTGCATTCAGTGGTTATGTCACACTTTCACTGCATGTTTTCAGAGAACGACCCAGTTCAGAAATTGCATAGCATCATTATTGATATGAGACATACTAAACTGACTTCTGTGTATCTGTTGTGTAAAAATCAGAAACATGAAGTACAATTATTTCTTTGTTGTACAGGTACATCAGATGGCCTATGTGTCAGTGTTACTAGTGTCTCAAAATGGAGTGTCATTTTATTTAATTTCTCTGACTCTCCCCTCTCCAATCCCAACCCTCCTCTTTCTCAACATTGCTCTCTCGTACCTAGTTATGTGTACGTGTGTGTGTGTATCTGATATATGAGTCAGTGCTCATGTGTTTTGTAAATGTGCGCAGTGAGTCCACATCATTTTCGAGAACAGTGCTGTACAAAAATTATTTTATACTTGTCAGCATTGCATGCAAAGTGGTTAAGTGCTGCAGATTAATAGTAGGAGTTTGTGGATTCAAATCCCTAGAGTCCCAGAAAATTATTGCGGGATTTTTCGACCCTGACTGGCTGATTGGGAAGACACACATCACACAGATGAGTCTCAACTACTCTGTGGATGTGTCCTTGAGAGTATTGCTTAGATTTTCTGACCAGCACTGCAGGTGTCTGTACCTGGTTGACCTGAGGATATATTATGAAAGTTAGTGTAGAGTACAGCTCTGCCATGCAGTCTCAGTCTGAAATGGAACCCCATGGCATCATCACCATCACCCCCATTCTCATTATCACAGCGTTGTGAAAAATTGCCCCAGATTCTGTGGCCCCTCATGACCTGCTGTCATGGTGACCTTACTTTTGGTGGGTTTGGAGATGTGTTAGAGAGCTGAAATAAATGGCATTGGACTAATGACTTAGGAACAGTGCAGAAGATAGCATTATCATCATCATTATTATTATTATCATTATCACCATCTTTGGTTATCCTCCTCCTCCTTATTGTCATCATCATCATTATCATCATCACTGTTGTCATATCATCATCATCAGTAGTAGCAATAGTAGTGGAGGTGGTTGTGGTGGCGGTAGTGGTAGTAGCAGCAGTAGTAGACAGTAGTAGTAGCATCAGTAATATCATCATTAGTATTTTCATTTTATTATTGTTGCCATTGTTATTATTATTATTATTGTTATTATTACTATTATCATTATATCTTATTATTATTATTGTTATTATTATTATTGTTGTTGTTGTTGTTACTGTTATTATAATTCTTCTTCTTCTTCTTCTTTTTATTGTTGTTGTTATCATTCTTTTCAGTATTCTTTTATTGTGGTACTTGATTGAGTTGATGCAAGAAGACTCTTGTGGATTTTGCGGCAGGTCGTTACATGAAGTACACACGTTTATTGAGTCAGACGCCGTGGATCATCAATGGGGTGTCCAAAATGGAGAACTCTGTGCAGGAACTCGTCTGTCAGGTCATCTTGGAGAGGTTCAGACCTTCAGGTAGGTGAATGGGCATGTTGGGACTCTGTGTCCTGTTATGCTGGTTTGGTATGGTTTGATAACATTCTTGTGTTGTTGATTTGTGTGGTGTTGTATTTCTTGTTAGACTTGTTTGTCGATCTGACTGATGAGTTGACATATGGGTCTTCAGTGCCTGTTGTGTCTTCTTGTTTATTTTGTTTTTTGTTAGTATGTTTGTGTTTGCATGCATGTGTGTGTGTGTGTGTGTGTGTGTGTGTGTGTGTGTGTGTGTGTGTGTGTGTGTGTGTGTGTGTGTGTGTAAAAAGGATTAAGCCCATAGCAGTCTGCATATAGGTTGATCTACCACCAATCCAGATTTTCTAGAGGGTAGAAGAAAGTCCCTGTCCGGCCAGGAATCGAGCCAGGATTTTTGCATCCTTGGTAGCTGCTGTGTCCCCAAGGCCCCATATTTCATACCCATACAGATACAATATTGAAAGAGGATCTGCCCATGCTGTGCTGTCTGTCCAAACATCATGACACATTAGCATGCACTGTTCACAGGGCCCAGTTCACAGCATCACCTGGGCCAATCCTCAACAGAAGGGCAGGGTAACGGTGGTGCCGACAGCAGGGCGAATTCGCAGGGTGGTACTCCTTCTGCAACAGGTTCTGAAGGTGAGTGTGGTGGTTAAATCAGTCAAAAATCTGTTTATATGAGATCTTTGATATTGCTATTTTCATGCTTTTTTCTTTTGTTTTTTCTTTTTTTGTGTGTTTGTGGGGGGGGGGGGGGGGGGGGCAGTTCCTTAGTGTGCTCAAATGTGTAAGTGGGCTTTTACCTGTATAGTCATTTTTTTTTTTACCTCACCAAGAAGACGGTCATATTCTGCTTTTGGAGGATGTGCATATTGGGTGTTTTCATGTTTCCAGAAGCCACTGAATGTCGACATGGCATACAAGGTTTTTGACATGTATATGTATTGTTCTGAGTGCCTGTACATGTACACATAAAGGGGATTCAGGCTGTAGCAGGTCTGCAGTTATGTTGACCTGGGAGATCAGAAAATTCTCCGCCTTTAACTACTCACAGGGCAGTACTGAAGCAGGCTTGAACTCAAGACTCCCAGTTAAAAGGCCAGTGTCCTGACTGCTTCTCTGTCACTCTTGTCAATTTGCATACATAGAAAATAACTATATTTTTAGTAAGTTTTATTAGTAGACCTAATACTCGAACATGAATGAAATAATGGTGGAATATACCCATTTCTTATCATTGTCCTACATAAAACAAAACAAAACAAAACAACTAAAAACACAGTAGTATAGTATCAAATAACTGAATAAATAAAGATGTCTGTTTGCATTTTAAATTCGTGACACGTTTTGTCATTTTTGAATATGAATCTGATGGAATGAGAAAGTGGTAAGTGAGCAGAGGGGAGATCATAACATATTAATGATGATTTGATTGATTGCGTTGGTGATTTTTTTTCACCATGGGTCAGTGATGACTGCTGTGTTATTTCTCACTGACAGATAATACTGTTGACTCAGCCTAACTTAACACCTACAGTATTAGGTGTTGCATTACAGAACTTGTCAGACTATGCGTACCGGAAAGGGCGTATGTATGTACAGGAAAATGGGAAGATTAATATCAGCATTTTGTAGAGTATCAATTTGTGAATGTTTGATTCTGTATACTGGAAGAATGACTCTCAACCATTGGTCATGAATTTATCGCAGCCTGTTTCATTTTGACATAATTAGCCTACAAACATGTTGAAGTGTACCTTTCCTGTGATAATGTCACTGGAATCTGACTCTCCTCATCCATCATCTGCAGCCATATTGATTGGCTCACTCCTGGAATGGCTGGATCTGAGTTGTGCCCACATCTTTGGCACTGTCAGGTCAACGGGCAGTGTGACGTGTTTGGGATGTTCGGGAAGGGGAATGTGGTGGTCTGCAGCTGCCATACCTCTGCTGCTGTTAGGAGTGAATGAGGTCGATGCATCTAGAGGTGGGGTCTGATGTCCTCTGATGCCTGCATTCTGAGCCACTTTAAATGATGGTCTTGTTGAGCAAAATACTAACACTATGACTGGGACTGTACTGGTATTTGTGCTCAACAACCAGCTTTCTGACTTTGATGAGAAAGCACTTACGCTGCCAAGCATACCAGTAGGTTCAAATCAATTCTGGGTTCCCCAGAAATAGGGGAATTACAGTCTTCATGAGCAAAAGCTGGAAGTAAAGTACTGATTGAAGGATTTTCACTCAGAAGGGTACATGAGGAAGCTGGGGATCAATGAAGGGGTCAGAGTGTTAAGGCAAGTGAAAGTCAACTCTGTTCATGCTAACCTTAGAACACAGTCACAAAGAAGCATTATATCGACATGATGATTCTTTTGTGTGCTCATCCCATGTGGAAAGTTATTGTCTTACAGTATGTCTTGCCCAATTCAACCATCACCACACTGACAAGCCTAAGTAAGCAAATCTCTTCTGACTCATGCTTTGAATTTCAGATCACAAGTTCTCTGCATCAGGGAGAGAGGATGTCGATGTTCAGATGCTTGGAATAGGTAAGTTTTTTGTGCAGTATCTCAGTTTATTACATGAAATTTTGCAGTTTTATGCCGGAAATCCACAAATGCGGTAGCGGAATGACAGTAAAACGGTGACAGCATGAAACATGTGGCAATACCAATGATTTAAATTCATATTCATGATGCAGTATGACAGATTTCTGCATTATCTTTGAGAAGAAGATTTCCCACAGTTCAGTGCAGCATTTATAGTTGGTGAAAAGAGATGGCACCTTACCCACATAATTCTAAGTAGAATTTCTGTAGCAGCAGCAGAATTGCTCCTACATCCGAATGAAAAAGTACTGCACTGATATTGCAGTGTTATCGGTGCCATTCTGATGCATTGTGCACTGATGGATCCAGAAAATGACAGTTTCATTGGAGCAATTTATATCGTGCCAATGCTTTTCATTTACTGTTCAGTTGCCATACTTATGGATTTCTGGCTTAATTCAGATGGAAGGATTCATAGTGTTCTCATCTGCATAATGTAAGTAGGCATTCTAAAGTATGTCCAACCTGTTTTGACGTAAAGTGTGATAACATTTGTCAGCATTTACCAGTCATCGTAGTGACTGGCAGTTTGAGGGTTTGCACCTCATCAGTTGATACCATTGTGTGTGTGGTGGTTTTTTTGTTTTGTTTAGGTTTTTTTTTACTTAACCAACTTTTGCCCAGAGCTCAGTGTGATATGGGCTCATTGAGAAGACTAGGGCTAACAAGTGAGTCTCATCTACTTTACAGATGCATCAGTGAGGGTGTTGCTAAAATGTATTGACCAACACAACAGATGTCTGCATCTCTTGAGTCTGGTTGACATCAGGATGTATTATAAAGGAAACATAGAGTACAGCCCTATCATGCAGTCTCTAAAGTGGAACTCCATAGCATCATCACTTTCATCTCCACTCCATCTATCATTTTAGCAATGTGAAAAATTGTCCCAGATTCTGTTGCCTTCCATATACTGATTACATTACATGGTGGTCTCAGTTTAGTTGGGATTGCTAGTGTGTTAGAGAGCGGAAATGAGTGACATGTGTACTGTGACACAGAGACAGTGCAAGAGATGGGGAAATAATCTGAGCAATTTAACATTTTTTATCATGCAGTCATTAATTTAGTATCATCTCCACTCCATCTGTGATTTTAGCAGTGTGAAAAATTGTCCCAGATTCTGTGGCCCTTCATGTACTGATTTCATGGTGGACTCAGTTTAGGTGGGATTGCAGGTGTGTTGGAGAACGGAAATGAGTGACATGCGTACTGTGACACAGAGGCAATGCAAGAGATGGGGAAATAATCCGAGCAGTTTAACATTTTTTATCATGCAGGTCATTAATGCTTGCTGCCATGTTACTGTTGACTGCATTAACCTTTGGTATCAGATGCAGACATTTATAATGCCAATGTGAAAAGAGGAAGTGTGAAATGCTCACCATAATTTAGTAATTACACTTGACATATGCTTGGGGTATCAGTGGTCAGGAGATGATTGTCTGGCCTGTAGTGAGGCATTTTTGTTCTGGGTCCTATCCTGTAGCGTTTCTTGATAACTAGATAATAGCATGGGAACAGGAAATGTGAAGCGCTTAACATTTTAGTGCCTATGTCTGACATTTGAATATGCAAGAGAGAATGCAGGTGGCCAGATTATATTATGCATAGGAAAAAGAATGTTTTATTATTTATCATGGAATTTACATTGTGAGCTAGAAAATCACTGCTAGTGTGTATGTGAGGTTTATTTATTATTTTTTACATCTAATCATAGGATTGACTTAGTGAACTAGAAAATCACTGTCAGTGTGTATTTGAGGTTCATTTATTATTTTTTGCATCTTATCATGAAATTTACACATTGAGTCAGAAAATCACTGTTGGTGTATATTCGGTTGTTATTTATTTATTTTTTTTCTGTGTAGAGATAATGAATTTACTTTTCTGATGTTGCAAAGTTCCTTGCATGTACAGATACACACAAATTTTACTTGTCTGATGTTGCAAAGTTCCTTACATGTACAGATACACACAAATGCCTATGTCCATGTATGCATACATACATGTACATGCACATATATACACATATAAGCTTGCATGCAAAAGAGAGAGTACAAAACTGAAAAAAATAATCGGGGAGGGGGGGATGCTTTTTGCATGAGCATTACAGCTAGTAGTTGTTGTGCATCACCACTTTTACATTATAGAATACTTTTGTCTCCCCTGCTTCCTAGTTAACATATTTCATGTCAGTCATTTTTTGCTGTTCATCGAAATATCGGAAGTTTTGCTGTTGTTTTTTCTCCAAAGTTTGGGTATTTGTTCTTTGCTGTCTTTTGGTTTTACTTGAAAAAAGCTTTGCCTGAAAATTTGCACCTGTCATATTGTTTATGTTACTTATGCGTTCTCATATTTTGCGTGTTACTGGTTCCTAATTGTTTTGCAGTTTATCTGTAAAAAGGCTGTGTTGTGTGTGTGTGTGTGTGTGTGTGTGTGTGTGTGTGTGTGTGTGTGTGTGTGTGTGTGTGTGTGTGTGTTGTGTGTGTGTGTGTGTGTGAATTGGCAGGCCGGCCATTTATTGTGGAACTGATCAATCCACACAGAGTTCACTTCTCTCCTGAAGACCTCAAAAAGATACAACAGGTCAGTCCTCTGTATGCGATGTGCGTGTGTGTGTGTGTGTGTGTGTGTGTCAGTGTGTGTGTGTGAATGTGTGTGTCTGTGAGTGTAGTGTGTGTGTTGTGCGTTTATCTGTGTGTGCATATGTCTTAGTGTGTATACTTGTGCAAATATATGTATCTATATACATTGGAAAATGAAACCAGTGTGTTCATGACTGGCGATTAAGACTGTTGTTGTTTTTATATTTGTGTATGTGCATGTGTGTGTGTGTGTGTGTGTGTGCTTGTGCTTGTGCTTGTGTATGTGTGCTTGTGTATGTGTGTTTGTGTATGTGTGAGTTTGTGTGTGTGTTGTGTGTGTGTGTGTGTGTGTGTGTGTGTGTGTGTGCATTGTTGTATGGTGTGTGCTTGTGTATGTGTGAGTTTGTGTGTGTGTGTATGTGTGTGTGTTGTGCGTGTGTGTGTGTTCGCATGCACGTGCATATGATTAAGGTTAATTGACTTCTTGTTTTTGATGTTTTTTATTCTTTGTGTCATTTATGTATGTATGCATATATCTATGTGTGTGCATGTGTTTGTGTTTATATGTATGTGTGTATGTTTACTCTGTGTGTGGTTGTGTTTCAGGAAACCAATGCCAGGACAACTGATATTGCAATCAGAGACCTGCAGATTGTCACAAGGTTTGTGTTCTTGCTTCCTTAAGCTAACAGGGCTGAAAAAAATAAGAAAAAAAATGTGTCCCATCTGAGGGCTGAACCCGCAGCCTGTGCCTTATCAGCATGGCGCTCCAATAACTGTGCGAATGAGCCATGCATGGCTTGCCCAAAAGTTGAACCCACAAAACCTGCCTTGCGAGCATGGTGCTCTAACAACTGAGCTGATGGGTTGGCTTGTTCTTTTGATAGATGTGGACTCTAGGTCTGATTTGTCAAGTTCAGTCCCAGCCCTGTCATCTCTCGCCTGTCAGCATCATCGAGTTTCCGATGGTAGCCGCCACAATAGATGTCAGAAAAACTCTCCTCCATTTATTCTGGTCTCGACTTTTCTGTGTTGCTTCGTAGACCTTCAACCTAAGTGATGTTGGTGATGTTGTTCATATAGACAGTGGGCGGTCTGCCCAGATTTCTTTTGGTCTCAGCTTGCTCTTGTAAAACTGTTTGTCTTTAGGTTTGTGTCTGTGTTGTGTTTGTTTGGCTGATGTATTCACTTTTCTTTTGTTGATTTCTACCAGCAGTTGATGTTGGATTGTGAGTTCATTCAAAATGCTTTATTTGTTCTTGTATCAGTCCATTTGACTCTACAGACAATCCAAATGTCCACGAATTCGCGGATATCCGTGAAAGGGAAGTATTTACATGTTTTGTTCACAATGCTTGTGCCCTTTTTTTCTTTTATTGAAATACTTTATTTAGCTTTCACCACAGGGGGTTAAATTTTCACTTACTAGACTAAAATGCTTCAGCTTCTGGGGGCAATGCTCCCAGACCCCACCAGGGAGCCTATGCGGCCCCCTGGACCCCGGCATTTGTTTTTCCTTGAAACATATTGTTGCTTGAATGGATTGCCTGACTCTAAGAAGGTGCCTGTAGAACTACTCGTACATCTCTCCTGTTTCATTTCTATTTTCATCTGATTTTCTGCAGGTCCAGGTATCAGCCATATAGCGTTAATCATAGCATATAGCATATAGCCAGATCAGACATTTTAGAATTTTCATTTTAAGGGCTGTTGGTATGCTTCAGTCTTTCCAAATGATACTGAGTTGGATTATTTTCTCTTTTGCCATTCCTACTCTTATTTTGATAGTTTTAATACAGATGCCATCATGAGATTTAACTGAGGTTAAACTTGTAAAATCACTGATATTTTCTAATGTGGTTTTGATGATTTTGAATACTTCGATATGCTTGACTTTTTTCTTCTTCTAGATGTATTACTAATGTCTTTTTGACATTTAGCTTTATAAATCCAAAACAAGTGTGACCACCGCATTCAAGCAGACAGGAACCAGAAAAAACACGAAAATAGAATCAGAGCGCGTATTTGATACAACCAGACAAGACGGGCGCAAATTTTCGGCCAACTGTCCTTTGTCAAGGGTAAACGTAAGATAGCAAACGAACAAACACCAAATACAAAAATTAAGAGAAAAAGACTGAAACTTCCCTGCTGCTTTGTCCAGTCCTTTTTTCCTACTGAATCCAGAGTCATTGGCATGCAAATCCAATGCTTAACAAACTGAGCTATTGAGGCCTGCTATCGTTGAGAGGAGATGAGCACCACTTTACACTACAGTGCTGACTTGGAAAAACGTGAAAGTCTCTAACATTTTGAGGCTCAACAGTCTAGCATGCTGTTGGGGAAACCTTTACATGTGTGTGTGTGTGTGTGTGTGTGTGTGTGTGTGTGTGTGTGTGTGTGTGTGTGTGTGTGTGTGTGTGTGTGTAAAACAGATGTTGTGATGTGAGTGTGCGAGTGTGTGTGTGTGTGATGTGTGTGTATGGTTGTGTGTGTGTGTGTGTGTGTGTGTGCGCGCGCACCCGTGCATGTGTGTGTGTGTGCGCACCTGTGCATGTGTGTGTGTGGTGTGTGTGTGTGATTGTGTGTGTGTGTGTGTGTGTGTGTGTATGAATGTATGTGTGCATGCATGCATGCTTACTAGCTTGTGTGCATGCCTGTGTGTGTGTGTATGTGTGTGTGTGTGCGTGTGCGTGTGTGTGTGTGTGTGTGTGTGATATTTGCTGTAATCTCATGTGCTTCAGTTGGGGTTAAAGGATCTAGTAAACTTTGAACTGTATGTGTGTATCAGTGTCTGTGTGTGTGTGTTGTGTGTGACCATGCTGTTTGGTGTGTCACAGGGCCGACACTATAAAGTTGAAGGAAGGGGAGGAAGATAAGTCCAAGTCATACACAGCTCTGTGTTGGTGTGAGAGACCTCTTACTGTGCAGGATAGACAGATGCTGGACAACACCAAGGTGAGTGTGTGTGTGTGTGTGGTGTGTGTTGTGTGTGGTGTGTGTGTGTGTGTGTGTGTGGTGTGTGTGTGTGTGTGTGTGTGTGTGTGTGTGTGTGTGTGTGTGTGTGTGTGTGTGTGTGTGTGTGTGTGTGTGTGTGTGGTGTGTGTGTGTGCACACCCGTGCATATGTGTGTGTGTGTGGTGTGTGTGTGTGTGTGTGAGTTTGTGTGTGTGTGTGTGTGTGTGTGTGTGTGTGTGTGTGTGTGTGTGTGTGTGTGTGTGTGTGTGTGTGGAGCAGAATGTGTGTCCAGGTTCAATGAATAAAGTACCTGTGTAGGATGTGAAAAACCAGTGTTCGGTTCCTGGTTGGATGGTGAATTTTCTCCCACCCTCCACAACAGCTTGAGTGATTGTCTGGGTGCTAGTCTTTCGGATGAGATGATAAACTGAGATTCCATGTGCAGCATGTGCTTAGTGCTTGTTAAAGATCCTTTGGCAACACAGGAATTGTTCCTAGGAAATTTTGTAATGAAATCCATTTTCATAGGTAAACGAAAAATGTATGCATACAAGATGAATGAAAAAAAGGATAGCTGTGTGCAGTTGCAACATGTTCTTCCTGGGGAGAGTATCTTTCTTTCCGTGTGGTGAAAAATCTGTTGTGGCGTAAACATTATTCCAGTGCACGCACGTGCGTGTAGCTTAGACTGCAGGTTTGCTAGGTGATTTTGTGAGGTACCTTTTTGTTTTTGTTAACTTTGACAAACTTCATGTCACATTCTTTTTCTTATTGCTGTTACATCCGGAGACCTGTTCTCGAGATAAAGTAGGAATTGGTCTGCAAAGCATCCACAGGCCCATACATCTCAGAGATAGTTGGCCTGGGCCGCATCTCCTCTCTCAGTGGCCAGAGATTCATGCAGATCTGTTGGATGTGGTTCGTATCCTGCTGTGCCTCTCCACAAGGAGACACATAGGAGGGCACAACTCTCGTATTTCTGAAAAAAAAAAGTTTATTTTGTCTGTTGTATCCACGTGTCAGATGGATGATAACCATTGCATATCAGATGAGATGTTAGATAACATGTAAATAACTTGCAGTGTGATTCTAATCTACATGTAGTGTCAGTCAGTGAATTAATGCTCACATTTCTTTTCTGCATTGTATATAACATGTGGCGAGCTTAGTTTCAGATTTATCATTATAAACAGAGACAACTGCCAAGGGATGTGTTTTAAAGAACAGGAAAAAGAAAGAGAAAAGTAGCATGCCTAAGCTTATAAGACACAAGAGATCTTTCTGTATTGCAGTTTAAAGTCTGCTGCTCTAGGCTTTGTTTTTCTAAACTGATTTTTCTTCTTCATAGCCGAAGCACAGCGATTTGATGCTGTGATGTGTTTTTTGATTCTCACTCTCTTAAGCGTTTCCATGGGGTTAGAAACTACTCTCTTTTCTCTTTTTAATCATTTTAGCCTCCCATCCTCTTCTTTTGCGTCTTATTTCCCCTAAAAAGTATTAAAGAAATAAAGAAAGCACCGAGAAAGTGAAGATGACCTTGATTCCTTCCTGATGTCATATCTAATAAGTGCTGTTTTAAACTACCTGAGTCGAAGTGATCCTCATCTTGTCTGTCTTAACAAACAGAATTTTGTCGTAATTATACTGAATTTGTTTCTTTATTGTCTTTTGTGTATGCTTGACAAAGGCAATTGGCTGAACATGCATCTGTTTTGTTCCATAATTGATAGGCGTTTTGGTTTTATGTGTTTCTGGTTTAAAAATGCTGTTTCAATGAAGTGAAAGTTTTAAATTATATTCTTCTTACGTCTTCAAAGATTATGACTTTGTTAGGATCATTGGTTATCAAAAATGGCATATGATATTATGAAGAGGTATGGACTGTTTTTAATTGATGTACTTTTTTCATGAGTTGAATGACTGATTTTGAATAGTAAATGTCTGGATTGTATCGTTTGATTTTCATGTGGGTGATGTATGTCTTTTGCAGGATCTGGTTCTGCATCAGAAGACTCCCATCAGAGTTCTGCACCGGTGAGTTTGATGTGAATCGCCTGCTTTTGTTTCTTGACAAGGGATTAACTGAAACTCAGAGCATACCTCTCAGCATGGCAAAGTTGTTCGTGCAACCGATTACTGACTGGTTGGTCAAGGTCATAGGTTTGATCCCCAATCCCAGAAATTTTTGTTTTTTGTTTTTTTGAACTCAGTTCAGCTTTTACCCTCAGCTGAGCTCATTGGGACCACACAGTTGAGTCTTATTCACTTTCAGATGTGTCATTGAAGGTGTTGCTCAAATTTCCTGTCCAGCATCACAGATGTGTGTTTTTTCTGTCAAGCCTAGTTGATGCCACAGTATATCATGAGAGTAAGTGTGAAGTGCAGCCCTGTCAGCAGTCTGAAATGCAACTCCATAGTATCATCATTATTATCCCAATTCTCATCATCACAGAATGGTGAAAAATTTCCCAGGTTCTGGCTCTTGTTATCCTTGTGTCATGGTGACCTCAGTTTTGGTGGGTTTGGAGGTTCTTCACAGAGCTGAAATAAACAGCATGGGGAAATGTCATGAGTGGTGTAGAAGATGGGACAGGGGAAAAAAAGAGTATTTCAAAATTTAGAGTGCGGTGAAATCTGTTTGTATCAACTGCGCTGTACTATCTCTCAAATGCTTATAATCAGCTATGATTAGCCAGGAAAGAAAGAGCTAGCTTCTCAAGAACTTCTGTTGCTGTTTGAAATCTGTTTTCACTGTTGTGATACTTCATTTGGTACACATCAAGTTTCATTTCAGCTCAAGCTTTAGGTTCAGAACTGACACCTTTACTGACAAGCCCTTGAGGTAAAGAGGACCAGACAGGTGAACATATATTGTAATGATATTGCCTCCATCAAGTGCGCGCCTCAATAGCTCACTTGGTTGAGCATCGGATTCACATGCTAATGATTGTGGGTTCGAATCCCGGGGTGCGCTACATTAATACTGGCCTTCTCATTATCCTATCTTAACATCATTTGTTGTTCTGGTGGTGTCAGTATAGGATTAAATAAGTCCTCCCTTCCCCCACTTCCCTGGGATGGTTATCTCCGTCAGCCATATCACCTGAGGTGGGTGCCAACGTAAAAACTGAACCAATTCAATCAATCCATCAAGAGGAACGACATAAGACATGGCCGACTACAGCTGCTCTGACCACCAAGTGCCGTGACAGCCGGCAGCAGCTGGGAAAAATGGCCACATTTTATCACCAGTTGTTGTCTGATCATGTAGACCGCTAATGAAAGAACTTCGCAAATGAAGATTCTTCACGGTCACAGTGACCTTGAGATGTACAAAATCTGACATTTCTGTAATAAATTGTATGAAAAGAAAGATTGTTAGAATGCCTTGATGATTTTTTTCAGGCGGTCACTGTCAACTCGTGACAGAACAGTCTTCACCATGAAAGTAGAGCCAGCAGAGGGTCTACAGTTCAGACTTCACCTCAGCACTCAAGCAGGGACGTATCCTTGTTGAGTTACAGACTAGTGAAATTCTCTTGTGATTAACATAACTTGGATTGGAATGAGTGGCATTGGATCAGTGCCCATGAGAACACGCAGAAGTTGAAACGGCAGGAAAAAAAACAAGCTATGATATAAAACAATTTGAAAAACCCTGAAAGCTATGTTCAGTCCTGCGTTTCATGGGCACCACTGAAAGGTCGTACCAGCCTGCGTCAGTGCAGTGGATGGGCATTCAGCCTTGTTTCATCAGTACTCGTTTCCCAGCTCTGATTCCTACAGAAATTCCTTCTGCTTAACTAGAAACCAATTTTGCTGCATAATTCTAACAATAAATTTTCTTTTCTACCTGTTTGATTAACATTCAGCTGCACACCAGGTGGTTGAGCAACGCATAGGGTGCGCTGTGGCCAGAAGAGAATGGTCAGGTGTAAAGATCGAAGATCGAAGACTACACTTTTCAAGTAAAAGACATTTGTGCATAAATTCACTTAGTTTTTAGCATTTGTAGATAAAATCTTTCAACAGTTGACCTGTGCCAAATTCACCTAATTTTATCATTTGTAGATTCAATCACACAGCTGACCTGTGCATATACAGATTTTATGTGTGGTGGTGATGGTGGTGTGCTTTTGTTTTGTTTGTTTATTTGTTTTGAATGAAACGTTTTGATACCATCCATCTGTCAATGACATCATTCTTGATGGTAGCCGCTGATGTATGCCCCATCAGCTGTCTCCATCCCCTTCTGTCCACTGTCCTGTACATTTCACCTTTCGGCAACTTCGTCCACTTGGCTATGCTCTGATACTGTTTGTTTTAAATTACACATTTTGATACAATAACACAGTGGATTTGTGTCTTTAACTGACATCAGTTATGTTAAAGAATTTGTCCATGGTGACTTTGGTCGAACACAGCCCAACATGAGAACGCTGCTGGGTGCTGACAGTGATATACTGGCTCTGGATGTCACTGTAAGTGTGGACTTTTGTGTTTTTTGTCATGCTGACGTTTTTGTCTCTCTCATATTTCATTGGTTGAAGAGATTTATTATGAATCCTACTCAATCATATGCATGCATCCATAATACCCATAAAGACATGCACACACGCACGCACGCACACACGCACACACGCACGCACACACATGAGAAAAAATTCATTTTGTGTGAGTTCTAAGAACTGTAATGATTCAGAAAAAGAAAAAAGAAGGATACTATGTAATAGTAATGATTATAACACTTAGAAATGAAATATTGTAACATTCATTAATGTACTTACTTAAGCCATATGCATCAGTGTTGTCTGTCATATGACTGTAGTAAGAGTCATGTGATTACCATAGACAAATGGTAGAATCAAAAGTCCAGCCTGAACAAGTATCTATTTTTATCCGCCGTCTGTGTGGGCAAGTCACAACTGGAAGTGTGTGTGAAGGGCAAGCCATGACTGGCATTGAACGTGGCCATTTTTGTCCAGTTCTCACTGCTGTGCTGTGGCACGAGACCCAGGGCTGCTTCATGTGGGGCAAGCGTTATTCTTTCTGATGTAGAGGACCATTTTTATTGTACTGCTTGGTTTCATGGTTTGGTAGAAGGCACTTGCAATTTTGGTGACTTCAGTCCTCAAGGTTTTCTGTAGGGATTATCTCGCCAAAAATAAGAAATAGTGTCATTGATTGCTGGATTGGACATGGATTTTCCTTAAACAAGACAGCAACAATAAGAACAAGAACAACAATGACAACAGTAGATCTTGAATGGGTGTTTTAAGCATTATTAAGTTATGTGAGATTTTCGAAGGGGGCTGATCTTTAGATTCCACCTATCATTAAAAAACAACAACAAAAAAACATGACAGCAAAAGGGGTGATCTTGTATGTATTGTGTTTTCTTTATGTGAGTAGTATACATCTAAATTATTTATTTGTTATGCCTCTCATAAAACAGTCATGCTTTTTTTGTGTTAATGTTGGCATTTTGTGTGCTTTGTTTGGAGGTTGTGCTTTTTTCAATTGGCATTTTGCGTGCTGTTTGCAGGCAGTGAATGTAGACTGGCCTCCAAAAATTGACCGGTGCCAGAAGCGGCAGCAGAAAAGGTTGAAATGAGGATACAAGCAATAACCATCAGCAGCCAGAAGTGGAAAACTCTAGTGGTGAACTGCAGCAAAACAGCCATGATGAGGCAGCAATGAACAGTGAAGCTCCAGCTTGATAATGACTGAAAATGCTATTGCCATGATTGTTACATATTTGGCGGAGGAGTTGTGGAGCTTTTTGCACTGATGTAACTTATTGTAAATATCTGCATGAGAAAAATCATTGGACCAGGTTTGATTTTAGGGAGATTATTATGAAATTAAATGTGTTGAAATTGAAAACTTTTGGATGTATGGTTGTTGTGGTTGTGGTTAGTGGTTATGTTGTTGATTGTTTTGTTGTTGTTGTTGTTGTTTGTGTGTGTGTGTGTGTGTGTGTGTGTGTGTGTGTTTGTTGTGTTGTGTGTGTGTGTGTGTGTGTGTGTGTGTGTGTGTGTGTGTGTGTGTGTGTGGTGTGTGTAGTCACCGCTTTTTCCATGCTAACTGTTCTTTAAACACTTTTTTTCTTGAAACAAAAGATGGCATATTCACACTAACAATGTCATTTTTTAAACAAACATTAAAACATTGCTGATGTAAAATCTTGCATAATATTGCTTGCTAGGTCAGTACCCAAGCAGTTGACAAAACGTTTACTAAAATGAGTAAATTATTTCATTTTCATGGTTTGATTTCCAAACTGAAGGTGCTGTAGTTGATTTGATTGAATGAAATAAGTTTGATGAGTTTGAAGTTTGTTGAAGAGGGATCATCATGCTCAGACAGTTTCATATACAATCCACCCAAATTTGCCAACAACTGCAGGACGCTAGTGGATAGGATGAAGGAGTCAAAGGGTTAAGTTTTTGCAGTTGGATAGGATGCAAGAGTCAAAGGATGTAAAATAACTTCTTGGGCAATATTGAATAACTTGACGACTGGTCACAACATAGTCTGGACAGGTCATAGTCTGTTATTGATACCTGGCTGGGACATAGTCTGGACAGGTCATAGTCTGTTATTGATACCTGGCTGGCAAGGTGGGGAGGGCAGTTAGACCCTGTCAGGATTAAAACCAAGACCTTCCAAAGGGCGGATGAACTCAAATAGAGTGAACAGCCATCCACGAAACCTTGCTGCCTTGCAGTAATCTTCAGAGAAAGAAAAGACGAAGCAGTAAACCTGAAGATATTTCAAGCTGGAATCCCTAAGAGCGGTTCACTGCTGTTCTTAGCATTGTTCCAGCAATTCTTGCGACAGTGCTGGTCCAAGCTGAACTGGCTCTTGCAATTCCATTGGATTTCCTCAGCAATGTGGAGAGAGGAGCAATCTGCTTCATGGGCAAGAGCTGGTTTTCCATGCAGGCCTAACCTATCCCATGCATACATGTAGAAGAGGTGTTGTACAGCCAACACACTCCAGCATGCAATTTTTGTGATCTGTCGAGATGGATGGATGCTGATTTTATTGGCTGCAATGTCGTCATTGTTTATGAATGAGGCTGTAGTGGCTGTTATTTTGTTTCTTTTTCTTCAACCACTCATTTAATTATACTGTCATCTTTTTTTCGCATTTAGGTAGGAGCCCAGTTATATGTATGTGACAGAACCCAGAATAGAAGCAGGAAACAATTCAGGAGTAACTTTTGCTATTTCTTCACACAGTTCGTTTCTATCTGCTACTGTTTATTTTTCAGTCAGGGTACCGAGTCCTGGTATACATGATGAGTTTTAAGACTGAAAGGCTGAGCAGAAGAATAATTCATTTTAGGACAACGCCTTTCTTGACTGTATACTTTACTATTTGTTTTAACCCTTTGACTCCCGCAGTCTGTCTACCAGCGTCCTGCATTGTCAACAGTGTAAGCAAAAACGAAAACTGAACCCTTTGACTTTCTCACCTACCCACCAGCTTCCTGTATGAAGCTGGTGACGACAAAACAGAAGCTATCCTCATTGGCACCCGTCAGAAACTTTCTCAGCTGCCTCCTCTTTCTCTCCCATTATGTAACACATCAGTCCCAATTTCTGATTCAGCTAAAAACCTTGGTGTCTGCATTGACTCTACCCTCTCCATGAACAACTTTGTTTCTCAAACTGCCAGATCCTGCTACTATCATCTCCATCGTATAAGGCTGATCAGGAAGTATCTCTCTGTCGAAACAACTGCAAAACTCGTTCTCTCCTTCATAATGTCTCGCATTGACTATTGCAATTCACTCCTGTCTGGTCTTCCTGCCTCCACCATTCACATCCTACAGCGAATTCAAAACAATGCTGCACGCCTTGTACTCAAAAAGAAAAAAGCTGACCACATATCTCCTCTCCTGGCACAACTTCACTGGCTCCCTGTATCAAAGCGCATACAGTACAAACTAGACACCATGTGCTACAAAAGCCTCAATAACGCAGCCCCGATTACCTGTCAAGCCTACTTGAGATCTATGTTCCCTCACGTACCCTCCGCTCTGCCTCTGATCCTCTGACTTTTCGCTTTCCACGCATTAAGCTCAATACCTATGGTCCACGAGCCTTCTCTGTTTCTGGTCCACTCTCCTGGAACAAACTTCCTCTCTCAGTCCGTCAGCAACCTACTTTTGTCTCCTTCAAGTCCGCTCTCAAAACTCACCTTTTCTCCTCCGCATAAAATCCTAACCTCACTCAACCCCCCCCCCCCCCCCCCTCTGCAGCCTGTCTCCGCTCGGAGGGAATCACATGGTTATAATATATAATTGTATATGCTATGCTCTCTATAATTTTCCATTGCTTTTATTCTTGCTTTTATTGCTTTTATTCTTTCTCCCCATTTATAGCCATGCGTGTGTGTGTGTGTGTGTGTGTGTGTGTGCGTGCGTGTGTGTGCGTGCGTGCGTGCTTGCGTGTGTGTCTGCTTCAGCGCTTAGATTTGATTTTATCAAGATTTTGCGCTATATAAATATTGTAATTATTATTATGTAATTATATGAGGGAGTCAAAGGGTTCAGTTTTTGCAGTTGGTGGATGGGGTGCGGGAGTCAAAGGGTTAAACACTAACGCAGCAGTAGCATGGTAAACTCCTCTTCTCATAGCTTCCCACCCCCACCCCCACCCCCCAAAAAAAATTGTAGTCTGTTTGGCACCTGCGTAAAACGGTAAACACTGAAGTCGTAGGGGAATGAAGTGGTAATTGCTTCAACGTTTCTCAGACAGGCATTATGAGGTGGAGTTCATCTCCTCTCCCATATGAGGGTGGAGTTCGTCTCCTCTCCCAAGCTGCTTTACCTTCCACAACCACAAACAGTGTCAGGCACCCATTCATATCTGGGTAGATTAGAGACAGCATACAAAAAGTTGTATTCAAACTCACACAGTCAGATAGGGAGGCGAAAGTTCTACAGCTGTGCCAACTTGACCTGCAGCTGGAAGCAGAAGTTGAAAGCTGTTGCCACCAGCCAAGTACGGTAACTTGCCTGGGCAATAACCTTCCTGCTGGTTGCAATGCCCCCTTTCACAACGAATGATACTATCTTCTGTTGTGGCTGTGTCAGCATTCTGATTACTTGGCAGTTCTTTTTTTTTTCCACACCGACTGAAGAGGGAAACGTGTTCATGTGTCTGTCTGTCTGTGTGGTATATGTGTTTGCGCCTATGTCTATGGTAAAAATGCGTTAGCAAGATTATCTCACCTGTTTCTGGGTGGATCTTTTATCACACTTGGGTCAAAAGATGTTGGACCGTTGGGGGGTCACGAACACATGAGTTTTGCAAGTCATGACGCCTAAGTCAGGGTCACATGAACACCTTACCCCACTCCCTAGAAATCGATTTTTTTTTCCTTAGGAAAGTTTGTGAAAGCACACTGTTGTGAACTTCTTACCTTGTAGGCACTTAAACACTCACACACACACATTCACTCACACACACACACACACAAACACACACCACACACACACACACACACACCACACACACACACACACACACACACACACACACACACACACACGCACACACCAGATAGAGAGACAGACACACACACATACACCAGACAGAGACGGACTGCCGCAAACGCACACACATAGACACACACAGACACACACACGCTTTTGCGCGCACACACACACACGCCACACACACACACATGCACACACATACCAGACAGAGACAGACAGACACGCGTGCGCGCACACACACACACACACCAGACGGACACAGACGCACACACACCAGACGGACACAGACGCACACACACCAGACAGACAGACAGACACACAATATACAGACACACAGATATAAAAACATGTTGACACATGCAAAGAACTACACACCTACATACAAATAACGGATAGACATACAACGACCACACACACACACACACACACACACACACCACACACACAAATAACAGATACACATACAACTACACACACACACAAACAAACATACACACCTACACACACATACACAACACACACACACACACACACACACACGCACACCTATCAAGACGAACTGATCTCTTCATTTTTTAAAAAAGATATCAAGGAACAAAGGTGATCCATCTATTGCGTAAAAAGCTGCATAGTCTATGCCCCGTTAAAGGCCAACAAACATCACAAACGGTAAATTATCACCCAAGACAGTGCCCCAATGGCACTGACAAATGGATAAGCACTGATAAAGTCTTGACCGTCACAAACGGCAAATTATCACCCAAGACAGCGCCCTAATGGCACTGACAAATAGATAAGCACTGATATGTCTTGACCGTCATGTTATTGACCGCAGCCGACAGTTACCAAAGTGGAACAGAGAGGAGGAAGCTCAGAGCAACAGACAGAATGCTCACCACGACATTTATCATTAACTGGTGTAAATGTGCCATGGCACAGTCGGTGGTAGTGAAATACTTCATTTCAAATCACGTCGAACATATGGTTAAGCTCTGCGTGCATGTTCTTTCTCAGTTTGCAGGGTTTTTTTCAAGAAAAATTCATCGCATTCGGATCATTCCATATCGCTCCACCCAAATCTGCCAGCAATTATCTGGCAGACTCCTCGAGCCTGCGCAAAACCCTATGGTCTGGCGAGGTCTTGAAATGGAGAGGGGGAGGGGGGAACTGAAAAATATTAAGCTGACACCATTAGAGTGATGGTAACAAGATGGGGGCAGCAAACAGCCCAGCTTATAATGTTGTGGGCTGGAATTCAACTCGGGATATCAGATCTTGGCTCTTTCAGAAGAGCCGAACAGCCCACATGTACAGTCAGTGGTAGTAAATATTTCATTAAAAGTCAAATTGACCGGACGTAAAAGCTCTTCAAGCAGTGTTCTTTCCGAGACTTTTTTTTTTTTTTTTTTGTGCATGCATGCATTCACTATTTAACCCTTTGACTCCCGCACCTTATCCACCAACTACAAAAAAATTAACCCTTTGACTCCCTCACCCTATTTACCAGCTTCCTGCGGGAAGCTGGTGGATGGGGTGAAGGAGTCAAAGGGAGCTGGTGGATAGGGTGAGGGAGTCAAAGGGTTAAGTTTTTGCTTTATGGTATGGCTGAAATGCAGTATGCTGGTGGACAGTGTGCGGGAGTCAAAAGGGTTAATAGTGAAACCTCAAGGCGCAGTTGAGTTAAAATTCGTTCAGAAGGGATTCAGCACGCTCAGACAATTCCATGTGTGCTCCACCAAAATCTACGAGGGTCATCCAGTAAACAGCTAGATAATTTTGTCTGGTCTTCGTTCCAGTTGACAGCCATTACTACGATGCTACGGAAAGAGAGAGAGAGAGAGTGTGTGTGTGGGGGGAGGGCACGCCAAAGTGAAAGGTGCCAAAGTACCAGCGGCCCACCCGTGAAATAAACAACAGGGCGCTCAAGTACTTCGAGCGCGGTAGGCCATCTGGAATGTGAACCATTCCAGACCACATGGAGGGGTGGTCACAGACCGTTCCAGATTTGGAACGGTTCAGCCAGAGAAAACCAGATTATAGACAGCAAGGTACACCTGGGAACCGTTCTGGAACCGTTTTATTTTGCCAATGTAAAACGGCCTACTTGTTTCATGGGCCATGTTTCCATTCCCTGTTCCATGTCAAGACTTTGATTGCTGGGACTTGTACGACGTGAAACAAAAGCACTGCACGGCGGATTCCTCAAGAAACCTCTTCCGAAACGTCCCTCCTGACGCAATTTTCCAGTTTTTACAAGAGATCGATAGATTTCACCTGATATGATTTTTACGGCTATTTTTCTTTAATAGCATTTTAGACTTGCAAGGTTAACGGAGAGCATGGTTTTTAACTGTTGTCTTTTATCTTAACCGGGTTGTCGTTTTTTGATTTGGTGTTAGCCCTGATATGGCTCTAGTAGTCGGCTGGGCTATAAGCAATATGGACTTGAACATGTCAAGACCTTGACAGCGTATACAGTTTTGCGCAGGCTCAAGGAATCTGACAGATAACAGATGGTAGTTGGGTGGAGTGCATACGGAATTATCCGAATATGATGATCCCTCTTGATGTTACTCCATGTTTAAACACCAACTGTATGACAAACAGACAAACACAGACAGGCAGACAGATACGAAGAGTTTTGAGGTCGATAATAATTTCTGTTCTTGTTTTTTTTAAGGCGATCTCTCTTTCTCTGTCTCTGTCTCTGTCTGTCTCTCTCTCTTTCTTTCTCTGGCACACACAATACAATACAATACAATACAATACAATACAATATTTTATTTATTTAGCGCAAATTCTTGATAAAATCAAATTTAAGCGCTAAAACAGACACACACGCACGCACGCACACACACGCACGCACGCATGCACACACACACACACACACATACACATACAAACACACACACACACACACACACACACACACACACACACACACACACACGCACACGGCTATAAATGGGGAGAAAGATTAAAAGAAATGGAAAATTATAGAGAGCATATTATATACAATTATATATTACAATGTGATTCCCCTCCGAGTGGAGACAGGCTGCAGAGGGGATTGAGTGAGGTCAGGATTTTATGCAGAGGAGAAAAGGTGAGTTTTGAGAGCGGACTTGAAGGAGACAAAAGTAGGTTGCTGACGGACTGAGAGAGGAAGTTTGTTCCAGGAAAGTGGACCAGAAACAGAGAAGGCTCGTGGACCATAGGTATTGAGCTTAGTGCGTGGAAAGCGAAAAGTCAGAGGATCGGAGGCAGAGCGGAGGGTACGTGAGGAACATAGATCTCAAGTAGGCTTGACAGGTAATCGGGGGCTGCGTTATTGAGGCTTTTGTAGCACATGGTGTCTAGTTTGTACTGTATGCGCTTTGATACAGGGAACCAGTGAAGTTGTGCCAGGAGAGGAGATATGTGGTCAGCTTTTTTCTTTTTTAGTACAAGGCATGCAGCATTGTTTTGAATGCGCTGCAGGATGTGAATGGTGGAGGCAGGAAGACCAGACAGGATTGAATTGCAATAGTCAATGCGAGACATTATGAAGGAGAGAACGAGTTTTGCAGTTGTTTCGACAGAGAGATACTTCCTGATCAGGTTTATACGATGGAGGTGATAGTAGCAAGATCTGGCAGTTTGAGAAACAAAGTTGTTCATGGAGAGGGTAGAGTCAATGCAGACACCAAGGTTTTTAGCTGAATCAGAAATTGGGACTGATGTGTTACATAATGGGAGAGAAAGAGGAGGCAGCTGAGAAAGTTTCTGACGGGTGCCAATGAGGATAGCTTCTGTCTTGTCGTCATTAAGCTGAAGTTTGTTGAACGTCATCCAGTTCTTAATGTCCGAGTAACACACACAACACACACACACACACACACACACACACACACACACACACACACACACATACACACACAACACACACACACACACATACACACCACACACACACACACACACACACACACACACACACACACGCACACACACACTCGCACACGCGCACACACCACACACAAACACATACATACACGCGCGCGCACACACATTCACTCGCACACGCACACAATCACACCACGCACCACACACTAACACACGCACACTCGCACACACACACTCGCACACGCGCACACACCACACACAAACACACACATACACGCGCGTGCACACACATTCACTCGCACACGCACACAATCACACCACGCACCACACACTAACACACGCACACTCGTACACACACACACATTAACACACACACACACATTAGCGCACACACACATTAGCACACATACACACACTTAAGCACACACACATGAAAATACACAAACACACACAAACACCCACACAAACACACCCACACGAAAACACACACACACACACACACACACACACACACACACACACACACACACACACACACACACACACACACACACACACACACACACGAACACACACAAACACACACAAACACCCACACAAACACATCCACACGAACACACACACACACACACACACACACACACACACACACACACACACACACACACACACACACAAACACACACAAACACCCACACAAACACACACACACGAACACACACACACACACACACACACACACACACACACACACACACACTCACACACACATTCACATAGCAGTACAAAGCAGGCCACCAAGAATAAAACAGCAACAGCAACCATGTATATGTTCTGTCTTGTCTATGTGTGTGTGTTTGGTCAGTTCAAAAATAAAAGACTATGTCAATCTTGAACATAAGACCAATATATTGTATGTATTTCTCTCCTCTCTCATAGTTGTGTGTAGGGTAGTTGCAGAGTATAAAGGTAGGCTTGGGCGCTCCTTTTTTGAGGAGTGTTCTGAGCTTGCTGTTTTTGTACTTTGTGTCTGCTTCTATGCTAGCTGAGTGGGTAGCGTAAGCTGTGTTAGATTTGAGAAGTTCTATACAACATGGGAGATAATTCTCAAGAGTTGTGTCCTTTGATTGCATCAAATCGGTCAAGATGAGGAGTTAACCCTTTCAATCCTTCACCCTGTCTACCAGCTTTCTGCAGTGATTGGTTAACCTTTTCTATACCTCACCATATCTACCAGCTTTCTGCAGTGATTGGTTAACCTTTTCTATACCTCACCATATCTACCAGCTTTCTGCAGTGATTGGTTAACCTTTCTATACCTCACCATATCTACCAGCTTTCTGCAGCGATTGGTTAACCCTTTCTGTCCCTCACCCTATCTACCAGCTTTCTGCAGTGATTGGTTAACCCTTTTTATACGTCACCCTATCTACCAGCTTTCTGCAGTGATTGGTTAACCCTTTCTGTCCCTCACCCTGTCTACCAGCTTTCTGCAGCGATTGGTTAACCCTTTTTGTCCCTCACTCTATCCAACACACACACACACACACAACACACGAACACACACAAACACACACACAAACACACCCACACGAACACACACACACACACGCACACACACACAGAACACACACACACACGCAAAACACATACACACACACACACACCATACACACATCACACACACCACAGACACACACACACAACACACACACACACCCCACACTACACACGAAACATACACACATCACAAACACACACACATAACCATACACATACACACCATATAATCACACACAACATACACAAACATCATCACACATATACACACATACACACACACATACATACACACGACACACACACAACACACGCACAAACACACACATTACACACTACACACACATATACACACACACAAACACACACACAACACACACTACACACACACACACACACACACACACACACACACAACACACACAACACACACACTAAAACACACAACATACAATGTCAATGCAGTGTGTGTGATGATTGACGATAGCAGGACCATCATTATTGTTACAGTCCAGTGACCTGTTATCTGTAAGGTAATGATTGATGGTACTGCTGTGTCTGTGATAACATTATTACTTCTGTGGGGCGAGAGAGAGAGAGAGAGAGAGGGAGAGAGAGAGAGGGAGAGAGAGAGAGGGAGAGAGAGAGACAGAGAGAGACAGAGAGAGAGAGAGAGAGACAGAGAGAGAGAGGGAGAGAGACAGACAGACAGAGGGAGAGAGAGACAGACAGACGACAGATAGAGAGAGAGAGAGAGAAGAGAGAGAGAGAGAGAGAGAGAGAGAAGAGAGAGAGAGAGAGAGAGTTCAGACTTCAGAATATTTTATTACTGTATTACTCAAGAATAGTAGCATTAGGTCCCATTGGACAAGGTAACATGTATGGATCCAACTGGGTCATGCAATGCATGGACAGCCCCCCCCCCCTCTTTTTATTTTATTTTATGAAATAGCTATCGTGTGATGTCGGAAGCTTTTGGGGTGATTGTCCACAGGGTGGCGAGGCATTGGTGCTCCAGGTCCCATTCATCATTCTGGGGTATTTCTTGTTAATTTTGACTTGTGGTTTGGCCACTGACTTCAGGGAAGCAGCCCTGATGACCGCAGGGAAAGACCTGCTGGCGGCTCGGAAATAGGGCAAACTTGGGATCCCTTTCGGGGCATGTCAGACCTTGCTGAACAGCAAAATGGGCTGTGTCTGAAGCATCATGCCTGGCCTCTTTTGTGGCCATTCGAACGCCCCTTGTGGTTGTAGTAAACCAAACGTTGGGAACTTCCGACTGCTAACTGTCGAGACTATAACAAGGATAGAGGAGCTGGCAGCTATACGAG
>JAPXFY010000012.1:39528409-39530909 GCA_030674185.1 Monoplex corrugatus | reverse complement strand
AACAGACGGAAGGATCGGAGCATGAAAATGAGCAGCTACAGGCCTTACTGTGATGACACAGCATGAAGGCACAGAATCGGGTCCATGTGGGGATGGCGAACTTAATTCATTTTCATGCCATTTCCTCTTGAGGACTGACATCAAATTCAAACATCAAGGGGCTCACGCATACGCTTGACACCAGTTTCGTCCCAGTTGTCTTGCTCCTGAACATACGCGAGTGACATCACTTAAGGTATTAATGGTCAGGAACAACCACCAGTGCTTATTTCAGATGCATGTAATGTTCCTCTGTTGTATCTATATGATCAAATTCCTTTCGGTGTTCACTTTAGTGTTTACGTGACCAAATCTGACAACAAAGCACACTAGTAAAACTTATTATATTAGTTTTTTTTCTATTGTTTTTTGTTAACCCTTTGACTCCCCACCCTGTCCACCGGAATCTTGCATTGTCACCCATGCTAGCAAAGCATAACTTAACCCTTTGATTCCCTGACCCTATCCACCAGTTTCCAGCAGGAAACCAGTAGATAGGGTGAGGGAGATTGTTTTTGCAGTTGATGTGTATAGGGTATGGGAGATAAAGGTTTAAAGCCTAAGTAAAGGGTGATATGACCAAACTATACGAGTTTGTATTCAGGGTCAGGGACAACCATCAGTGCTTATTTTAGATATATATGCGTAGCGTTCTTCTGTTATATCTGTAAGATCAAATCTATTTGGGGTTCACTTTCGTGTTTAGGTGACCAAATCTGACAACAGAGTACACCAGCAAAACTTACTATATTAGTTTTATTCTGATGTTCACTTTTTGGTAACCCTTTGACTCCCATACCCTGTCCACCAGAATCCTGCATTGTCAACAATGCTAGCAAAGGCAAAAACTTAAACTCTTTGATTCCCTGACCCTATCCACCAGTTTCCTACGAGAAGCTGGTAGACAGGGTAAGGGAGACAAAGGGTTAAAGTTTTTGCAGTTGATGTATAGGGTGCGTGAGTCAAAGGGTTAAAGCCTAAGACTGACGTGACATGACCAAACGACAGCAGTTTGCATCATTCCACAGTTGCCACAAACGGTTCTTGGGGGAGGGGGGGGGGGGGCACCAAGATGCTGAACTTGCTCCGTGCGTATTCATTGGTCTTATGTTCGAGATAAGGTAAACGAACCAGTTTTCTCAGGCACTTGGTCTCAAAGACCTGAGGCCCGTTTCTCACACGCTAAGAAGGCGAGGTTCTCCCGAGATGCCCTAGGTGGGAGCGTTTCTTTCTTCCACCTAGTGACAAGCGTGGCTAGATATTCGCTTGAAAGGCCACGTTGCATTGAGAGGATCTTTCCGACGACTGGAGATAACGGTCATGCAAATAGCCGTTGTGTTTGACGGGACTCCCGTCTTCAGTTGTGAATTAAACGGTTCTCATTGGTTGAAATCTACTTACGCCTCGCGTCCGTTTAATGGCACACTTTTTTTTTCTCTCGCCCAAGCCATTCGTTATCGCACCATTTACGCGCAAGCGTTCTAGCGTGAAAGAAACAACCCTCTGAAGTATCTTTTTCACAGGCTACAAGCAGCTATCCAAGCATCAAACTGATAGAGAGCACAAGTGCTCACTCCGTTGGTCTGATGTACAGCCAAAGCCAACAGAACTCCCAGCTATTAGCTCCCAGTTAAAGTACCTTTTGGATCGGTTCGTAGCGACAAAACTAACACTTTCTACGTAGTAGTACCAGCTGCAGAATTAGATGTGTGACATCCACGTGAAGAAACAAAAATAGTCTGACATCAAGAACGTACAGCTGCCACTGACGACTACTTGTTAGTCAGAAGATCAGCGAAAGCAAACTGAACACCACGCCATTTGGTACTCCTGAGCTAATAAAACAACATCACTAGGAAGGAAAAAAAAAAAAGGAAAGAAAAAAGAAAAGAAAGAAAGAAAGGAAAGAGGAATAGACAGAGGCAGGGTAGAGACAGAAAGAGAGACTGAGACTGAGAGAGAGAGGGGGGGAAGAGGGATAGAGAAAGAGGGAGAGAGAGAGAGAGAGGGAGGGAGAAGGAGGAGAGAGAGAGAGAGAGAGAGAGAGAGAGAGAGAGAGAGAACAGAAATCAGAATACTTTATTATTACTCAAGGATAGTAGCATTACGTACCATTGGACCTGTCTTACAGCTAGTCCTTGAGAGAAAGAGAGAGAGAGAGAGAGAGAAAGAAAGAGAGAGAGAGAGAAAGAGAGACAGACAGACAAAAGGAGGAGGGAGACAGAACAAGAGAGAGGTAGAGAGATACAGACAGACAGACAGACAGAGACAGAGAGTCAGAGACAGAGACAGAGAAAGAGAGAGAGACAGACAGACAGACAGACAGAGGGAGAGAGAACAAGCGAGAGGACGAGAGAGAGAGAGATAGATAGATAGAGAGAGAGAGAGAGAGAGAGAGAGAGACAAAGACAGACAGACAGAGACAGAGACAGAGAGAAGAGAGAAGACAGAGAAGGCGGGA
>JAPXFY010000012.1:39515909-39520909 GCA_030674185.1 Monoplex corrugatus | reverse complement strand
ATTCTTAGGTGTTTTCTTTACAGCAAAATTGTCATGGAATCTGCATATCGACTACTTACTCACAAAAGCCCAAAAGAGTCTAAATTTTTTGAAAATAGTGTGCAAGCAACCATGGGGACATGATCCATCAACACTTGTACATTTATGTAAATCTCTCATTAGATCTAAACTAACATATGCCCAGGAAATATTCTTTAGCGCACCGAGACACTTACTGCAAAAACTACAAAGTACAGAATGCAAAAGTTTTAAACTTGCCCTTGGTCTTCCGATGCATGCTTCCAATCTCCGAACATACGGTGAGATAAATATGTTGCCGCTTGATGAACAAAGGAAACTCGTCTCTACCAAATTTCTGCTAAGGAATACCACCGTTGAAAATGTTTTGAGACCTGATATAACTTTAAGATCAGACATTGATTTTCCGAAACGAGCTAGATCAATATCTTCACAGGCCACACTTGCAACGTATACACACGACATCATGAATGGCTCTGGAATTGATCTAGAAGCGGATCCTATATCTATAAGACCTTCGTTTTCACCAGTACCCAGTTGGGAACTCTTAAGAGCAAACTTTGACATACACCACACTGATTTAAAGAAAGAAGATAATATCAACTTATTAGCGAGAAAGAAGATAATATCAACTTATTAGCGAGTCGAGTTAAATGTCATATTGAACACTTTTATCCCAATCATTTAAAAATCTACACAGATGGATCATTAATTGAGAAAAAAGCAGGTTCTGCGTTTTTAATACCAGCTCTTAAAATAGAGAAATCTTTCCATATTGGACCCAACAAATCAATATTTACAGCTGAACTCTTTGCAATACTGATGGCTTTGAATTACTTAGTAAGCTATCCTCGGAATATATCACAAATCCTTTTCTGCGTTGATTCGAAATCAGTGCTTCAGGCTCTTGAACTAATGAAGTTAGACACTAGATCTGAAATGGTAATAGAAATTAGCCATTTAATTCATTTCTTATCCTTAAGAGACACTGATCTTACTTTCTGATGGATACCATCTCATTGTTCGTTTCATCATAACGATGTGGTTGACAGGGCCGCCAAACGAGGAGCTAAGGGTTCACCAGAATCAAACAACATAAAGCTTTCTCTCTCCTTGAATGAATCTTATAACTTAGTGGATGCCTATGTTTGGAAACTGTTTCAAGATAATCAGAAAAAGTACAATACAAATAGCGTGAATATTATAATCAGCAAAATAAGTAAACAGTTTACCATAAATAGAACTATGCAGTCCCTTATGTATAGGTGGAAACTCGATGCATTAAAAACAAAGTACACCAGAAATATTGTCTGTCTTTGTGGACAGAAAATAACGACCAGTCATTTACTTTCATGCATTAGTATAAAGCGACTCATTCCGGTACTTTCTACTCACACAATTTCCGACATATTTGAATCATCATTATTAACATACGAATTTTTTGTTAGCCTGTCAAAAAGTCCAATAGTTCAATATTTGTAATTCGTTCATCTTCTTGTTATGGTTACAGTTAGCTAGTTTATTGTAAATATTTGTTGTAGTATGCTACTTCATTTGTTATGTTTACGCTCCCCTCTGACATTTGCCTTGTCCTTGCTTCATACTTGTTTTTCACTTGGTTTTAGCCCGAATATGTTTTTTTTTGCTGCTCGAGTGGGCTGTAAGTGATATGAATTTGAACTTAAATTTCATTTATTTTTTTTAACCATGAATAACTACACATAAACATTTGCATTTGCTCTTCCGGTTTCTATTCCCCTTCCCCACATCGCTTTTTTTACGTACTTAATTTTTCATTTATTCAATTGTTTATTTACTTATTTATTTATTTATCATTATTATCATTGTTATTAGCATTTATTATTTTTTATTTATTTATTTACTTTTTTTTAATTTATTTGTCTAAAATCACTTAAGTGAATAGACATTAAACCAATGACCACCACACACACACCACCACCACCACCACCACCACCGCCATCACCACCAGCAACATCATCATCATCATCATCATCATCATCGTCACCAGCACCACCAGCACCACCACCATCATCATCATAACCAAAACTTCCCTGCTGCTTCGTCATTCTTCTTCTTCTATTGTTATCATCATATTATTATCGTCGTCGTCGTCGTCGTCGTCGTCGTCATCATCATCATCATCATCATCAGAACTAGTCAGTATGTTGAGAACATCCTGAAGAATCGCGTATCGCAAACCCTGCATTCTCAGACTTCTCTCTTCCTGGGACAAGGGTCATGCCCTCTGAGCCACACCTCCATACCTATACTCAGTAAGTGTCAGCATTGGTGAACTCTTCACACACTTCACAGACGGCGGAGAAGCACTTAAAGTGACATTCAATTTCGGCGGGTAGGGGTGGGTGGGAGGGGCGTACAGAAACCAAGATGGTCAAGCCATTCTGACAATCTCCATTTCTATACAAACGTTACAACATACATACTGATTTTACACTTCACAATGTCACTGTGACCTTGAAGAAGCATCAAGTGAAACAAAACTTGTTGTGCAGCGAGGACAATGGTACACTGTCACAACAGTGAAAACAGAACATATATATTGTCAGAAGTTCTTGAGAAAGTGCTCTTTACACACCTTCCTCCCAAAGCACTGGTTTTAGACACTTTCATGTCCGTACAACCTTGACCTTTGTTCCATGACTTCCAAACTTTCGCCACTCTTCAACGGTCTACACCTTTGACACAAAGCTGATAAAGATCCAGCCATGAACAGAGCCATAGTAGGGATCTACCATTAGTAGAGAAATCCAAGCAAGAAATATTCTAGAGGAAAGCAAACACAACATCAGCACTGACCAGGTTGAAATCTGTATGGAAGGACAAGTACATATCCATGAAACACAAGATATGTCTGTTCAGTGCAATGGCATATTCTTTCTAATGGCTACCTGGCTGATCCTGTCTCTCAGTGCAAAAAGGCTATTTACTGCGTAGCTTTCATCGGCGATCCGGCCGACTTCTTCAGCGCAACTGCTGGGTTGAGAACTGGCTTCAGTGCGCACTGCCGTGAGCGAACTCACGATAGTGCGACTGAATAAGTGAGGAGTACACCGATATATTCTTTCTTCCTGAATGCAGACGAAGCATGAACCCTCACAAAAGATTTTAAAGGACGAATGCAATCCTTAGAAATGTGGTGTTATTGCAAGATACTGAACATCAGATACACTGATCATATCTTCAATGAACGAGTGAGCCGAACCATCAAGCAGCCCACTGGACCATAGAAGAATCTGCTGACTTCAGTTAATGAAAAGAAATCTAAGTTGCTTATGGCCAATGTGATCCAATGGCCTTGCTAAATCAGTCGTCCATTGAGCTGTTGAGGTAGACAGACGGAAGAGAAGACAGAGGGAAGAAAATCCGATGGATTGACAACATCGTAGAATGGACAGAGAAACCATTTAGCGCACAACCGATTGGGCAGGTAGAATCTGTTGAAATTTTTTTTTTTTTTTTTATTTTTTTTTTTTTAGTGCAGCACCAGAAAGACTCTTTACGGCGTTAACGAAGAGAGGAGAGCAGAGAAGAGAAAAAGAAGTAGAAGAGGAGGAGGGAGAGGAGGAAGAAGAAGAAGAAGAAGACGATGATGTGATGATGATATGATGATGATGAAGAAGAAGAAGAAGAAGAAGAAGACGAAGAAGAAGTTATGATGATGATTGATGAGAAGAAGAAGAAGAAGAAGAAGAAGAAAGAAGAAGAAGAAGAGAGAAGAAAAAGAAGAAGAAGAAGAAGAAGAAGAAGAGAAGAAAAAGAGAAGAAGAACAACAACAACAACAACAACAAAACAAAATAATGATGATGATGATGATGATGAAGGTGGTGAAGAAGACGAAGAAGAAAAAGAAGAAGAAGAAGAAGAAAAAGAAGAAGAAGAAGAAGGAGAAGAAGAAGAAGAAGAAGAAGAAGAAGAAGAAGGAGAAGAAGAAGAAGAAGAAGAAGAAGGTGTCTGCCTTTGTCTATCATGCTTGGTTAAGCATTTAGAGCTCTTGCGAGAGGAGGCTCTGTACGAGTACGAGTAGCCATTATCATAATATTCACTATGCAATGATGTCAGCTGTCTATAGTTGTGGTCAGAATCCAGGCATTTCTCACATAGCGGGAGAACTACTGACGCTGACATTCACATTCTATGGTGATGGCAGTGGTGTGGGGTAAGGGTGTGAAAGAACTCTCTGAAGTCTGGTAATGACAAGGTTTACGGTCTTTTCTGATTGTAAGAACGGACTAATGGGCTGAGCGGACTTGATTAGAAGCAGCCATCTTGCTCGCGCGTGACAAGATCAAAGTGAAGGTCGGTCAGATTCACTTCGGAAGGACATTCTTTTTTTTTCTTTTCTTTTCTGTTCTTTCTTTCTTTTTTTTTTCGTAATAGGGAATTTGAGGTTTGTTTGGAGTTTGTTCAAGAGGGATCCATCGGTCTCGAACAATTCCATATGCGCTCCACCCAGCTCTGCCAGCAATTGTCTGGTCATCATCATCATCATCAGGTGCCCTGCCGCATGGCGTTGGCGACCATGGACTTCCAACCATCTCTATCTCTCGTTGCCCCCAGCATCTCCCCCACCCTCTTCATTCCCAGCCACTCTGCAAGTCCGTCCAGCATTCTCTCCCTGGGTCTACCTGGTGCTCTCTTTTCCTCCAGCTTTCCCGTTGTGACCAGGTGCTCCAAATCCCCCTTCCTCATAAAATGGCCTATAAATGTTGCCTGTCTTTTCCTAATCTTCCTTATGAGTGATCTATTTGTGTCTGCCTCCATCAAGACTGTCTCGTTTGTTTTCTTTGCTGTCCATGGAACTCTCAACATTCTTCTGAGAAACCACATCTGAGCTGCCTCGATCCTGCTCTGGCTTTGCTTGCTGACTGTCCACGCCTCGCATCCGTACAACAGTATTGGTTCTATATAACATTCAAGGACTCTCTTTCTGATGTTAATT
>JAPXFY010000012.1:39503409-39510909 GCA_030674185.1 Monoplex corrugatus | reverse complement strand
GAGATAGAGACAGACAGAGACATAAAGAGAGAGAGAGAGAGAGAGAGAGACAGACAGAGACATAAAGAGAGAGAGACAGACAGACAGACAGAGAAGGAGGAGGAGTAAATATTTGTGGAATGCTGTTAGCAGAAATAAATGACAGACTAACTAAAAGTCTTCGTAGTATCTCCCTGTGAAACTTTTGCGTCTGTCAGGATCCATTTTAGGCACACAAAGACTTCAGTTTACAAGGAGGGGTACTGTTGCTGCGTCCATTTTTGCTTTTCAAAATCTCTCTCTCTCTCTCTCTCTCTCTGTCAGTCTCTCTCTCTCTCTTTCTGTTTCTTCTCTCTCTCTCTCTTTCTTTCTGTCTCTGTCTGTCCCTGTCTCTGTTTCTCTCTCTGTCTCTCTTTCTCTCTCTCTCTCTCTCTCTCTCTCCCTCTCAGACTTCCTGAGCCTGCGCAAAACTATGCGCGATTGTAAAGTCTTTAAATTGAGAGGCGGGGGGAGAGTGAACCCACGAAACACAAAGTTAACACCACCAGAGTGATGGCAACATAAAGATGGGCGGTGATCAGACCACGTTTTAATGTTTCAGGCTGGGGTTGAACTCGAGATATCAAATACTGAGCTCACGTCTTAAAGAAAGAAAGAAAGAAAAAAAGAAAGAAAGAGAAGGAGAAAGAAAAAAGAAAGAAAGAAAAACATAAATAAATAAAGAAAATAAGAAAGAAAAAAGAAAGAACAACCCTATGAAGTGAAATAATCGTAAGAATGTTGTGAATGGTTCACACAAGTGCACCAACAGAGTATGTAGCTCTATTCATTTCAGTGTCACTGCGTAAGCTGCCTTGATTGGCCAATGATAACCTTAACTCCTAACCCTAACAAAAAGTCTTACCCCAATTTCTTCCTATCTGTTTTACCTTCCCCGACCCTTAAGAAGGTGAGGTATTCAGCTGCCTGTAGGTAAACTCAAGACTGCACGTATAAATTTGTTTTCTCGACAAATTTTAAAACGCACGCATTCTATTGGAAGGACAAAGCTTTACCTCTACGCCAACCAGTTGTAATCGTAAACCTGACCTTAACCCTAACCCTAACCCTACACGTCAAAACATTTCGGAAAGAGACCAGATCAGAGCACCGGGCATTGCCCATCTGATATCCACCCTTCATAGAAAAGGGGGGATATGGATCTTGACACAGATAAAGGGGATCGTATGTCAGCCATTCCCCACGGGCTGCTTTTCACGAAACAAGCATAATGGATTTTTTATCAGTGCATCCTGACACGAGTCAGACCTGGGAATTACAGCCACTTGCTGTGTTGATCAGTTAGCAGGACCACACAATAAAATCATAACAATGGATGCGTCATCATGGATGTGTAGTGTGGTGCCAGTATGCCTCTTGGAGTCCCTCCCCCTCCCGCCTCATTCCCCCGAACATCCCACTACGTTCGATAAGGTCTTGATAGAAACATGAACATGAACAGAGACTAGCAATTGATCAGAGACACAGACGGAGATTGGTGATTGATGAGAGACATAGACAGAGACTGGCAACTGATCATAGGCATAGACAAATAATGGCAATTGATCAGACACATGGACAGACTCTGGCAACTGATAAGAGTTGTAGACAAAGACCGTCAGCTGATAAGAGATGTAGACAAAGACCGTCAAATGATCAGAGAGGTAGACAAAGACTGGCAATTTGATTAGAGACGTAGACAAAGGCCGGCAACTAATTAGAGAGGTTAGACAAAGACCGGCAACTAATTAGAGAGGTTAGACAAAGGCCGGCAACTAATTAGAGAGGTTAGACAAAGACCGGCAACTAATCTGAGATGTAGAAAAAGACCAGAAACTGATTAAAGACGTAGACAAAGACCGGCAAATGGACAAAGACCGGCAACTTGATAAGAGATGTAGACAAAGACTGGCAGACGAACACAGACACAGAAAAACAACAACCACTACAACAACAACAAACAACAACTGGCAAAAGTTCAGAGACGTGCATAGACACGCGAACTTGAGAGCAAAGGCGTTGATAGCGCGACTGGCAACTGAGAAGAGACATGAACAGAGACTGACAACTGGACAGAGCTATGGACAAAGACTGGAACTGAACAGAAACATGATCAGAGAATGGCAAATGAACTGGACTGAACCATAGCTTTGAAGACTCACCTGAGCAGAGACACAGACACAGACCAGTAACTGAGCAGAGACATGGATAAAGACCAGTAACTGAGCAGAGATAGATAAATACCAGTAACGAGCAGAGATAGATAAAGACAGTAAAATGAGCAGATATAGATAAAGACAGTAAATGAGTAGAGACAGACAAAGACCAGTAAATGTAGAGATAGATAAAGACCAGTAAAATGAGCAGAGATAGATAAAGACCAGTAAAATGAGCAGATATAGATAAAGACCAGTAAAGAGCAGTAGGATAGATAAGACCAGTAAATGAGTAGAGATAGATAAAGACCAGTAAATGAGCAGATATAGATAAGACCAGTAAATGAGCAGAGATAGATCAAGACCAAGTAAATGAGCAGAATAGATAAAGACCAGTAAAATGAGCAGAGAATAGATAAAGACCAGTAAATGAGCAGATATAGATAAGACCAGTAAATGAGTAGAGATAGATAAAGACCAGTAAATGAGCAGATATAGATAAGACCAGTAAATAGCAGAGATAGATCAAGACCAATAAATGAGCAGAGATAGATAAAGACCAGTAAATGAGCAGATATAGATAAGACCAGTAAATGAGCAGAGATAGATCAAGACCAGTAAATGAGCAGAGATAGATAAAGACCAGTAAATGAGCAGATAGGCATTGGTAGAGATTCGCAACAGAACAGAGAAAGAGATCAAGACAGAAACTGGCAATGAGATCCAAAGAACAGAGACAGAGACAGAGTCTGGCAACGAACAGAGACAGAGACAGAGACTGGCAACAGAACAGAGACAGAGACAGAGACTGGCAACAGAACAGAGACACAGACAGAGACTGGCAACAGAACAGAGACAGAGAACAGAGAACTGGCAACTGAACAGAGATGTAAACAGAGACTGACAACCGTACTATGTCATTGACTGTCTTCGCTTGGTTCAATTCAGTTCATTTCAACAAGATCCTTTAGAACAAACCGGTGTAAAACACAAAACAGTTGATAAACTCCAGATGTTATTTAGTATCTATTTTTGGACATATGCACGTGCGTTCTATACCTATCATGTCAGAAAATTTATGGTGTGTGCTGTCCTCAATCCTCTGTCCTCAGTCCTTTGGCAGCACAATTTCAGTTTCAGTTTCTCAAGATGGCGTTGTCTTGCTCGAAATAAATTCCATTATCTACTTGACGCCACAGATGTCATCTGATGGAGAAGATCAGAATGATCATGGCGTTAGCCCCACCACAGTCTGTGTTCGTCTGTGGACAGCAGCAGAAAAACAGCCACAGGCAGCGTACTACAGAAAAAGAGGTCTAGTTGGCTTCTGTCTTCCAGTCTGACTACACGGGTTTGCACGGAAACGAATCATGCTCAAGATAATCCTGTTCGTGAGGCCTCCAATCCATCCAGCTGTGAATGGGTATCTGACCCTGTTCATGTAAAGCAAGCACCTAGAGAAGAGACAGACACTGCCGTCATGATGCTGACTAAAAAAAAAAAAACGCAAAAAACAAAACAAAACAAAAAACAAGAAACCCTGCTGACATAGAAAGAAGTTATGATTTCTACCATCCTTCCTTTCCTGAGAATTCAGGATTTCAGGGCCACCTTTTACCACACAGCGCTTCGCCGATCTCTGTTCTCTGTGTCTCTGGATGGAGGACGCGTTTGTTGACAGCGAAAGATGAAATCATATGCCGTCAGGAAACACTGGTGGTTGTTTAGGAAATGGTGCATTTCGGCAAACGTCGGATTTATTGATTCCATCTTTCCTTGTGATGATATCATATATTGCTGTGACCTCCCCCGTTCACAAGGTGTTCGTGTGTGTGTGTGTGTGTGTGTGTGTGTGTGTGTGTGTGTGTGTGTGTGTGTGTGTGTGGTGTGTGGGGTGTGTGGTGTGTAGTGTGTGTGTGTAGTACGTGCGTGTGTGTGTGTGTGCGTGTGTGTGTGTGTGTGTGGTGTGTGTGTGCTGTAGTGTGTGTGTGTGTGTGTGTGTGTGTGTGTGTGTGTGTGTGTGTCGTAGTGAATGTTTGATTGTGTGTGTGTGCATGCATGAGTGATTTTCGATTGTTTAATTCTTTCTTTCGGGCATTCAGAGAGAGAGAGCGAGAGGAGAGAGAGAGAGAGAGAGAGAGAGAGAGAGAGAGAGAGAGAGAGAGAGAAGAGAGAGAGAATGTATGTATGTATATATGTATGTATTATGTAATGTATGTATGTATGTATGTATGTGTATTTGTTTGCGTATGTGCAATAGTGTGTATGCGCGCGCGTGTGTGTGTGTGTGTGTGTATGTGTGTGTGTGTGTGTGTGTGTGGAGAGAGAGAGAGAGAGAGAGAGAGGGTACGTTTGAACACACGTAAGGGACAAGGACAGCCAATGCAGACATGCAGAAAGCAGCATTTAACCTTAACCTTCAATCTCACGGCATTGTCGAACAGACCAAACCAGGGCGGTCATTGCCCGTCTGATGTCCTTCAGAGACATAGGAAGGGTCTTGATCCGAAGAAAAATAAAGGAGATCGTATATCAGGCATTTGTGGCAGGCCAGATTGCATTTGATTTAAAAAAAAAGAGGAGAGTCAGGCAGGGCTGCAATCTTTCGCCTCATCTTTTTAACTTATATACAGAGCAGGTCGTTAGAGAGGCAGATTTAGAAGAGATGGGAATAAAGATTGGAGGAAGAAACATCACAAACCTGAGACATGCAGACGACACTGCATTAACGGCAGATAACTTCACAAGCATGAAGAGAATTCTCTACCGAGTAGATGCAGCAGGCTGCAGGGCAGGATTAAACTGAATGAAAAAAAACCCACCCAAAGTCATGCACATAGTGAGAAACGAAGGCCAGGAACATCTAAACATTCCAACAAATAAAACAGACAGAAAATGTCCAACATTTCAAGTATCTAGGATCTGTAAAAGCAAATGACAACCCCTGCACCAAAGATGTGAAAACAAGAATTGGCATGGCAAAGCGAAAAAAAAAAAGGTCCAGTTAAAACAACCTATGGAAAGACAGAGGGCTTCCGAAAGATTCAAACCTAAGAATCCTGAAAATTTTGATTTGGCCTGTTTTGATGTATGGTTACAAAGCCTGGACACTAAGAAAAGACGAAGAAAATGAAATCGATGTTGCAGAAATGTGGCTCTATAGACGACTTCTTGGAGTCAAATGGACAGACAGAAGAACAAACGATAGCGTATTAATGAAACTGAATGTCAAGCGCCAACTGAAAACAGAGAACAAAGGAAGCTGACATATGTAGGCGTGCGATCAGAAACACCAACACAGATTTTGATATCAACGGTCCTGAAGGGAAAGTTGAGGCGAGGAAAAGAAAAGGACGACCGCACACATCCCATTTCAACAACATCGCTGATGTCTGTGGTCTGGAGATCCAGGAGACCGCCCACAGATGTCTCAATCGTGTGACCTGGAGAAGACTTGTGACGTCGAGCGTGGCTGCTACCGCCGATCCGGCGAGGGAGAGAGGTGTAGAGGTATAGATTGCATTTCATGTAACTACCATGATGGATTTTTTTTATCACAGCTCCCTGACACGAACCAGTCCTGGGAATGACAGTCACTTGCTGTGTTGATCAGTTAGTGACGACTATCACACCAGAATCATCGCAATGAATGCGTCAGGGTTGTGTGGTTTGGTCCCAAAGGATTTCTTCTGCCCCGCTCTCTGTCACAGTATGATCGACGGCTGCAATCAAGCTGCTCATGTGCGGTTTTGCCTTTCTCTCTCTTTCTCTCTCTGTCTCTGTCTCTCTCTCTCTGTCTCTGTCTGTCTGTCTGTCTCTCTCTCTTCCAGTCTCTCTCCTTCTTGTTCTTGTTCTTGTTCTTTTTCTTTTTCTTCTCCTTCTACTTCCTCCACCTCCACCTCCTCCTCCTCCTCCTCCTCCTTCTTCTTCTTCTTCTTCTCTGTCTGTCTTGCTCTCTCTGCGTCTCTTTCTCTGTGTCTCTTTCTCTGTCTGTGTCTGTCTCTTTCTCTGTCTGTGTCTGTGTCTGTCTCTTTCTCTCTCTCTCTCTCTCTCCCCCCCCCACACTTTATCCCTGTGTCTCTTTGTCTGTCTGTCTGTCTCTCTTTCCCTATGTCTCTGTCTGTCTGTCTTTGTCTCTCTGTGTGTCTGTCTCTCTGTGTGTCTGTCTCTCTGTCTGTCTCTCTGTCTGTCTATCTCACTTTCTCTCTCTTCACCCCCTCGCTCTCTCTCTCTCCCTCTGTCCCTCCCTCTCTCTCTCTTCTCTCTCTTTTTTCCTCCCTTCCTCCGTCCCTCTCTCTCTCTCTCTCCTTCCCTCTCTCTCGCGTTCGTTCTGTCCCTCCCTCTCTCCCTCTCCCTCTTTCCCTCTCTCTCTCTCTCCATGTCTCTGATCGAAGGATAGGGTTGTTGACAGGGGAGTATCAAAGCATTACCTCTCCCCTCCCCTTCCGTCCAGTAAGCGTCGGTCTCTGTTTAGGAAACAGCGCATTTCAGCAGCAAGCATGGGATCAATAGATTCGATATTCTTCTATGCTGATATTCAGTTAACGTCTAGAGCTCAACCCCCGCCTGCTACGTAAAATCTGTCCTGTTCGCTGCCCACTTTAACCCTTTGACTCCTGCATCCTGCCCACCAGCATCTTGGATTGTCAACCATGCTAGCAAAGCAAAAACTTAACCCTTTTAACTCCCTCACCCTATTCACCAGCTTCCTTGCAGGAAGCTGGTGGACAGGGTGAGGGAATCCAAGGGTTAAATTCTTACAGTTGGTGGATAGGGTGCGGGAGCCAAAGGGTTAATGTTCCGATCATTCTGGTGATGTCAGCTTACTGGTTTATAGATACCGCTGCTCCACCCACTCCCCACATCTCAAGACGTTGCCGGCATATTGAGTTTTGCGCAAGCTTAAGGCGTCTGCTAGACTACTACTGGCATATTCAGGTAAAGCGCCCATGGAACTGCCTGAATGCGATTAATCCAGTTTTGAATAAACTCCGAATCAACGTAGCGAAGTGGTTAAGGCCAGGGAGTTTGCAGTTTGGGGTTTGTTCAAGAGGGATTCAATGCACTTGGAAAACTCCATACGAGCTCCACCCAGATCTGCCAGGAATTATCTGACAGCCTTCCAAAACTCCTTTCCTCCTGACAGACACCCCAAGTCTGCTAAAAAAAATCCTGTGTTCTGGAAAGGTCTTGAAATAGAGAGGGTGGGGAATAGGGACTTGTGAAATATTAATGCAGACACCACCAGAACGATGGAAACATTAAGATGGGCAGCAAACAGGCCAGTTTTTCATTGTTGCTGGCTGGGATTGAACTCGAGACATTA
>JAPXFY010000012.1:39485909-39498409 GCA_030674185.1 Monoplex corrugatus | reverse complement strand
ATCGGCCAAGCCAAAACAGCATTCAAGAAGATGACAAGCATTCTTACCAACAAATGCCTATCAATTAACATCAGAAAGAGAGTCCTTGAATGTTATATAGAACCAATACTGTTGTACGGATGCGAGGCGTGGACAGTCAGCAAGCAAAGCCAGAGCAGGATCGAGGCAGCTGAGATGTGGTTTCTCAGAAGAATGTTGAGAGTTCCATGGACAGCAAAGAAAACAAACGAGACATTCTTGATGGAGGCAGGACACAAGTAGATCACTCATAAGGAAGATTAGGAAAAGACAGGCAACATTTATAGGCCATTTTATGATGAAGGGGGATTTGGAGCACCTGGTCACAACGGGAAAGCTGGAGGGAAAGAGAGCACCGGGTAGACCCAGGGAGAAAATGCTGGACGGACTCGCAGAGTGGCTGGGGACGGGGAGGGTGGGGGAGATGCTAGGGGCAACGAGAGATAGAGGCAGATGGAAGTCCAAGATCGCCAACGCCAAGCGGCAGGGCACCTGATGATGATGATGATGAGTGTCAGTCAGGTTGACTGCTTTATGGCCGAGATGTTGATGGTTTTCACATTACCATCTTGTGACCTACCTCTTTCCTGTTATGTGCGCGTGTATGTATGTGTCTGAGCGTGAATGTGTGAGCGCGCGTGCGGGTACGTGTCCACTCCACAGACATCCTATACGTCTGTGGTCCACTCGTGTAAACTGTGTATACATGTGTATAGTGTATAATTTTGTATAGACTTATCCATGCTCTCATCCTTTGTCATACATTACAGATATACCGTGTAAAAGATATCAACAACCAGTTTTGAACTTATCAGCTGACGGTTCGGTTTTAAGACATTGTCGCATGTGACACGACCCATTGGTCTTTGCCATAGCAAAGGGAGTTATCAAGTTATCAGTAGACAGCAACGGGTGATCATCAGTTGACAGCAACAATAATCATCGGCAGGACAACAACGCTTCTGGAATAGATATCCTGTCCCAGCCTTGGGAAAGCTAGGAAACCATCAAACATGTGGCTGAAGGTCCCCAGAGCTGTCTGAAACGGTCGGCACTGAATATGATAAAACGGCTGACTGTATGAAGGTCTACACAAAATAAGCTGCATTAGCCTTTCACCATAGACTATGGCGGGTCAGGACCACCTCTCTGTGTTCCATTACAGTGTCAATGACTGGATGTCACACTCATACACCACACACACACACTCACTCACACACATACACACACACACATACACACACGCGCACGCTCGCTCCCGCTCGAATAAGGAGAGAGAAAGATAGAGAGAGAGAGAGACAGAGAGAGAGAGAGAGAGAGAGACAGAGAGAGAGAGAGACAGACAGACAGACAAAAGACAAACATACATATATACGTACATACATACATACTTATATGCATATATACATACATACATACATACAGACAGACAGACAGACACACACACACACACAGAGACAGACAGACAGACAGACAGACAGAGAGTCGTTTAAAAATTCCTGCTACATATGTTTCACAGACGGTCGTGGTCTTTTTCTGTCTCTGGTCCAAACAACAGAAGTGAGCTTACTCTGTCTCTTAAACAGTCACACATTGTGTCTTTCTTCAAGTCTAACTTGAAGACGTACCTTTTTGTCCAGCCACGTGCTCAACCCTTTGTCATTATCATTAAGAGAGCACTCTTTGTGATGAGGATCTCAACAGCAATGAGAAACAAGACGAAAATACAGAAAAAGGCCACCAACACAACCACAGTGAAACTCATAAAACTAGTTACCCTCTTCTCTCCGTTATCACTGAAGAAGCTAAAAGTAAGGAGGTCCCCTGGTCCAGATGGCATCATCAACAAGATGCTTACCCATCTTGGAAGTGCACCACTATGCAGACTTCTACAACTCTTCCACAGTAGTTGAGAAGAAAGATCACTACTGCTGATTTGGAGAAAGGGAAGGAATCCAAACAGACTATTGGCCACAGCCCAGCCAGCCCAACCAACTGCGTGGTGAAGATCATGAAAACAATTGTGAGTGAACACCTCCAGGAGTACCTGGAAGCCAACAAACTGCTTACAATCGAATGAGCAGGTTTCAGACATCTTCGCAGCACAGAAGATCTGATTACATATCTGTCACAAAAGACTAAAGATGTTTTCCAAGAAAAAAATCCATGGATAGATCCATAGAAAGCAGTCAACATGTTCTGGGCCGATGGATTTCTTGTCAAACTGCAGAGGACAGGTATTTCCAGGAGCATATGTACCAGTAGACCGACGCTTATGCCTGTAACTGCATACGCTTAAAGTATTATGTAGCGTATATCAAAACTGAGGAGTGCAAGATGGGAAAGGTAAGGTTTCGAAGCATACTTGAAAGGTACGTTTGTGAGATCAGTCTTGTCCAAGCTGAAAACTGGCAGAAGGAAAGTCCGGGAAGCAGTGGACACTGCAAAGCAAAGTCTTAAGGTCAGAGGGCACACACATACCAATAGGCAGAGGCTGGGATCAATAATAATAGAACAGTGGTCAAAGGCCAAGGGAAACGCAAAAAGAGACATAGTAATTGTAGTATCCGTGTGGATCTGGGTCCGACATGATAGTATTTACTACGACGTAGATGATCCAAGGGGCACTACAGTAATATAAGAAAATGAGACAGATTAGGATGCCAAAGGAATCCGGAAAGCGGTCCTGCAAGGCCAACAGGTACAATGGACAACGTGGAAAAGTGCACTTCGAAGAAGTTTCAACTGGAATAACATGTGGCATATGGCCCCTCTCAGGATCAGTTTATCCTCAGATCTGTATATGACCTCTTGCTTTCGAATGCAAATCTGGTGAAATGGGAGAAATCAAATGACCCTGTCTACCACTCTGTCAGAGCAAATTAGCCCAACGAAGGCACACATGGATGAACATGCAAATACTTAAAGAGATCAGACAAGTGGTCAGTAGTGCCAGGGGAAAACCAGATCGCCAGAAGCTCCGGCAACTTCTATATGGCAAGAAGCAGCAAACTGCGGCCTGAAAAAGCTGTGACATCCGGAGCACTCAAGCCAGGGAGTGCTCAGCAGATCTTCCAGAATGGAAAAACACACCCAAGAATCGTCAAAAGAATAACATGAGACCGGATATAGTACTCCACTCCCAATCATCAAAACGGATGGTTCTGCGTATGAAAGCAGAATGGAGGAAACCCACATGTACAGGAAGATAAGCATGCTGGTTTAGCCACAACTGGAGGAAATCAAAAGTCGGCGGCATAAAAGTTAGAGCAAGGGGGTTGGTAGGTAAATCTGCCTATGACCCGATGAAACAGCTGTCGATTTCGAGGAAGGAGAGGACCGGAGCCCAACAGGCAATGGCAGAAAAGCTGTAAAGAGTTGCAGTTTGATGTGATCAAGGAGGAACACAAGTGAACTTCATAATGGTTAAAATGTCCCTAGGTACAGCAGGTGTCTGGTTGCCAAGCAGTTAAGACATTCGTCACAAGGGTGACTTTGCCTTGATGCGCCAAACCATCTCGAAGGCGCAGATTCAAATCCATGTCATCATTATCATAATGTGCCCGGCCGCATGACGTTGGCGATCATGGCCCTCCATACGAATCTTTCTCATCATGTTCACTGCCGTATGGCATTGGCGATCATGGTTCCCCCATACGTAACTATCTTTTGTCGCTGCAAGTACATCTCCCACACTCTCTGTCTTCATCCACTCCGCAAGTCAATCTATCATATTCTCCCTGGGTCTACCTGGTGCTCTTTTTTCTTCCAGCTTCCCTGCTGTGACTAGCTGCTCTAATTTCTCTTGCCTCGTAAGATGTCCTATATGTGTTGCTTGTCGTTTCCTAGTCTACTTCATTAACGTTCTTTTTGTGTTTGCCTCTTTCAAGACTGTCCAGGTAGAGGAATGAAAAATGATGACAGCAGAGAGGCATCCAGAAATCATGATGTGAATGTGGCCTGGCTCTGGTAGAATGTTGTTGATTTCGAAACAAAATCGTACACACACACACACACACACACACACACACGCTCGCGCACGCACGCACGCATGCACGCACACACACACACACACACACGCACACATACATACAAACAAGCACGCATACATACATGCACATACACACACGCACACGGACAGATACACATGCACACACACACGTACACACGCACGAACAAACACGCATACAAACACACAAACACACACACACAAACAAACGCAAACACACACACGCACACACACAATCACACACACAAACACACTCACACATACACACACATACACACAAACACACACACACACATACACATATAAACACACACAAACACACTCACACACACATACACACAAACACACACATACACACACACACACACACACACACACCACACACACACACACACACACACACACACATACACGCCACCTGACCAAGGTCATCGCGTTGGGCACACACTGAATTAATGAGGTGTTTGTGCACATGAGAGACCGGAATGTCCAGAATTATTCCTTTGATGATGGCTTCAATTCTGCCTTTAACAGCTGATGATATCTCAGCAGCTGTTGATGCTAGAGTAAGCCCAACCATCAAAGGGACCGCCAGGTTCACTTTCACTTCATGTTAATAGAAATCAGGAAAACAAGACAAAACAGTCAAGCCATTTTCACGGATATCCTTTTATCATTATCGTTGCTATTATGATTATCATTGTAATTAACATTGTTCTTGTTGTCATTATTATTGTTATCATTATTATTCTTGTTATCTCATCATCATCATCATCATCATCATCATCATCATCATCATCATCATCATCATCATCATCGTCATCGTCATCGTCATCGTCGTCGTCGTCGTCGTCGTCGCCGCCGTTGTCTCGTCGTCGTCGTCGTTGTCGTCGTCGTCATCATCATCATCATCATCATCATCATCATCATCATTCATCATCATCATCATCATCATCATCGTTATTATTATTTATTAGTGTTTCTATTATCGTTATTATTATCATTATTATTAATTTTACTATTCTCCCCTCCTCCTCCACATCATCATCGTCATTCTTAGTCTTCTTATTATCATTATTATCATCATCATAATTATTATCGTTATCATTACCATCATTGTTATATCAATATTATTATCACTATCATTAGTATCGTATTTGTTATTCTTATCATCATAAATCATTCTTAAATTGCTCTGTTTTCCAAAGTCACTTGGACTTACGGCGCATGGCACATAATCAGACGTTTTAGTGGAATACGGACAACTCAAGCTGTTAGGCGACCTGACCACACTCCACCATGTTGTTGCACAGTCTGCATCTTCGGGGAACTTGCATACAGGCTGTTTTAACCTTTTCATAACCCATCGGATATTGACATGACTAGAGGATCTTTAACGTGCATATTTGATGATCTGCATTGTGTGTTCACGAAGGGGTTCAGGCACTGGCAGGTCTGCACACAAGATGACCCTCGACTCACCGGGCGGAGTTACCCAGTCAAATGGAACCCAGGACCTTAGGGCTGGAAGTCTGACCGTTTATCGGCTTGACTATTGCGTCCGTTTATATGTTCATAAGTCTCTGCCTTGACAGTCAGTGGAAAGCATGCAACTGTCTTTTAAAATTTTTTTTTTAAAGATCATTGTCCCTAGGGAGATTTTCTTTGAGCTCACTTCTGTACCCCCTACCCCCACCCCGCCATTTTTCTATAACACCTTAATTAATGGCACAGAAAAAGGCAAGGTTCACAGATTTTATAATTCGATGACGACGACGCCGACGACGATATTGATGATGATGATGATGATGATGATGATGACGACGACGACGACGACGACGACGAGCGATGATGATGATGATGATGATGACAGTCCGTTGCGCTAACCACTACATCACAGCGATTGATTGCGACTGTTTTGTTTTGTCAGCTGAACTCGCATTTGAAAGCTAGAAGCAGTTTCCAACTTTCCCTTTAAGTAAACAAACACGACTTGCTAAGTTTACCGCAGAGAGGCAGCAAAAGAGGATGGCAATGCTTATTTATAACAGTTAGGACAAGCAGCGCAGACTGTGCGCTGTATTTCTGAACCACACTACCTGACAGACAACAGGTTTCTTGTGAGAGGCAGATTATGGACTTTGAAAATGAAAAATGATTAACGCTGTGTTAAAGCAGGTTTCTTGTGAGTGGCAGATTATGGACTTTGAAAATGAAAAAATGACTGATGCTGTGTTAAAGCTTTTAGGCGCTCGCCCACGATGCCATGAAGTGCTCACGCAAACCCGTCGCTAGCCAGCGGTAAGTACAGGAATGTTTCCATAAGTGTGAACAACTTTTGCGGCAAGCTTCTGTGACAAAGATACTGTTACCAGCGCTCTGTCTTAAATATTCATTACATTTTAGTTATCATATTTAAACCTGTTTTAAAAAATTGATTAAAGCGGAATAATTCCAACCTCAGAACCATTATGTTAAACGATTTAGCTACATTTTACTAATAACGTTTTAGTAACAATAATAATAAAAAGAGCAGGTTAAGCCAAGTGAACTTAAGTTAGGTTTTTATTGTAACAATTGAAACGTTTCTTCTCCTTATGCTTCTTAACCCTTTGACTCCTGCGGTCTCTCCACCAACTGCAAAAACTTAACTTAACCTTTGATTCCCTCATCCTATCCACCAGCTTCCTGCAGGAAACTGATGGATATGGTAAGGGAATTAAAGGGTTAAGTTTTTGCTTTGCTAGCGTGGTTGACAGTGCAGGATGTTGGTAGACAGGGTGAAGGAGTCAAAGGGTTAAACCAATGAGAATCAGTCACTTCATAGTCAACAATGACGGCAACTGGCGTGTGACTGACCTGAACTCTGAACGCTGTGGTCATCCAATGCCTCAAAACTGCTTCTCTTCATTATGTTGGACGCGTTAATTAAACAATCCATTGGTATTTTTTTTTATGTCCGGTTCGTTTAGCTTCGCTGAAGCCATCATTATCATGGTGTTGGCGATCATGGCCCTCCATACGTACTTCATAAGTGGCCCCGTGAACAGGATTCGGGGTTTCAGCTCTCAGGTGAGTCACAGTTTAATGCTGGCCGATGGGCCCGTTTGATAGAGCCACGAAATCAAGCTCTCATGTCTCGAGTTCAGTCCTATCCTGCAATATAAGGATTGGCTTGTTTGCTGGCCATTTTAATACTCCAATCATTCTGGTGGTGTCAAGTGTTTCACAGATCCCCGTTCCCCTCCGTATTTCAAGCCCTCGATAGTGAATAGGTTTCTGCGTAGGTTCAAGGAGTGTGCCAAATAACTGCTGTCAAATTGGGTGGAGCATCCGTGAAGTGGCTGAAACTGAATTGTATGGTTCCAATATTCCCAGTGAGTCCATACCACGCTCAACTCTGGGTTGGCTCCGGTTGGAGCCGAAAAACCTAACAATGATGGGGATTCGAACTCACAACCTTCCAGTCGGTAGTCCGCTGCGCTAACCACTACACTACGGCGACTGGTTCCATCAGGAAATCTTTGCTGGGAAACTGCCCGGCAACAGGTCTGAAAGCTTGGCAATGTACATGTCTCACGGCCTATACACATGTAATTTGACTATTGCAGAATGCAAGTTGCCACTTATGCACCCTTCATGAATAATGGCCATATTAAATACATATATACATATATGAGTTTATTCCTCTTCTCACACTGGACGGAGCAACAGAGAGGTTTCAGTCTTTTTCTCCTAATATTTGTATCTGGTGTTTGTTTGTTTGTGATCTTACGCTTGACAAAGGCCAGTTGGCCGAAAATTTGGGCCTGTCTTGTCTTGTATTAAATACTCGTTCTTATTCTTTTTTTCGTGTTTTTTCTGGTTCCTGTTTCCTTGAACGCGGGCAGTCACACATGTTCTGGATTTTGTATTATTACATGTACCTCCCAGAAGTGTATATACTGTTCCTCTCTCTGCAGCCATCCACTAAAGCAGGTACGTACAACAGGTGAGCACAATCGACTTTTTTAAGTGGTTGTATCTCACAACCCCAGAACTGATGACTTTAGAGACTACTCAAACTCGTGTGTGCCACCTAACCCCCCCCCCCCCCCCCCCCCCCCGTGCCATTTAGTCCATGGAAATTTAGACTCATTCATTACAAACGTTTACCAATGCCACCCACGTTTCTCTTCTTCTTTCGTTTGCCGTCTACATGGTCAAGCCCATCTGATGATAAATGTGTTCGGTTTTTCCCCCAATTCCTGCCGGCTTTTATGGATGTTAGTAGTTAAAAGAGTTATAGTCGGCCATATCTCCTGTGTCCCTATTTGATAGAGGCGGCGTCTCTGTTTTCTCTCTCTCTCGCTCGCTCGCTCTGTGTCTGTCTCTGTCTGTCTGTCTGTCTCTGTCGGTATGTCTGTCTGTCTCTTTCTTGCACACACACACACACACACACACACACACACACACACACACACACACACACACACACACACACACACACACACACACACACACAACACACAAACACACACACCCACATACACACATACATACATACATACATATACACACACACTCTTTCTCTTTCTTTCTCTCTCTCTCTCTCTCTCTCTCTCTCTCTCTCTCTCTCTCATGGATTTTGGTATTGTGTGGATGTGCCAGGGAGTTGGTTATGAACAAGGATTTATTTCAGAATTTAGGGATAGACTAGTTGATTCGTACAAACAAAACTGGCACACTCAAATGGAAGAATCTGAGAAATATGATTGGTTCCTTTCCTTTAAAAGTATATTTCAAATCGAAAAATGTATAAAGGCCGTAACAAATAAATGGCACAGAAGCAATCTTGCTCGTTTTAGACTAAGAGCCCTAGGGCTAAATGCAACAAGAAGATGGTTTTACTCAAATTCATCGGCACACTCTATTTGTCCCATGTGTGATGCAGAGGCAGAAGATGAAATGCATTTTTGTTTGTATGCAAGTCGTATGAAAGTATACGACAAAAATGCATAATCTTTGATGAGGACATTTCGAGTCAAAGGGTCATTACCAGAATACTCATGACTGAAGATGAAAAATATCAAAAATCCCTCGCGAAATTTATCGCCCTTGCTTGGGAAAGTCGGAGAAAGAAAACAACACAGCAATAAATTAATGCAAGTTTATCTACAGTGAAGATATCACTTTATACTGTTCTCATGTTTATTTGCCGGATTTGGGTCTTCCTCTTACTTATATGACAAATTACGTCGGGTGGTCAAACTGTTTCTTGAACTTTTTTTTCAACTTTTTAAATTAATGTAAGTTTATCTCCAGTGAAGATATCACTTTATATTGTTTTTATGTTTGTTTGCCGGATTTAGGTTTTCCTCTTACTTATATGACTAATTATGTCGGGTGGTCAACTGTTTCTTCAACTTTCTGTTCAACTTTTTAGATTAATGTAAGTTTATCTCCAGTGAAGATATCACTTTTACTGTTCTTATGTTTATTTGCCGGATTTGGGTCTTCCTCTTACTAATATGCTCTCTATAATTTTCCATTGCTTTTATTCTTTCTCCCCATTATAGCCGTGTGCGTGTGTGTGTGTGTGTGCGCGCGCGCGCGCGTGTGTGTGTGTGTGCGTGAGTCGTGTGTGTGCGTGCGTGCGTGCGTGTGTGTGGCGTGCGTGCGTGTGTGTGTGTCTGTTTCAGCGCTTAGATTTGATTTTATCAAGATTTTGCGCTATATAAATATTGTAATTATTTTATTATTATTATATGACTAATTACGTCAGGTGGTCAACTGTTTCTTCAACTTTTTGTTCAACTTTTTTCCTTCAATTTTTTCTTCATCATTAGGAAAAAAATTCAAATGGATGTAATGTCAGCCATGACTATATTTATAAAATCTTTATTTCGCGAAAACGTCGCCGTAAAATTTAATGACTTTGTTTTATGCTCCAATGCCACAAGGACAAAAAGGTCAATAGCAATAAACCATTTTCAGTTTCAGTTTCAGTTTCAGTTTCTCTCTCTCTCTCTCTCTCTCTCCACTCCCCCTCTCTCTCTCTCTCTCTTTGCCTTTCTTTCTCTGTCTCTGTTCAACTGTCTGGTCTTCTTAACCACAGGTACCGGATGGAAAGGGTCAGGTCGGATTTGCGGTTGATGTTGATGTTGATGCTGTGGTGGCCGGTGCAAAACCTCATCACAGCCACTCGATGCTCTCCAGACAGAAGGTAGACGTCAAGCCTTTCTGTCTCTGTGGTTGAAAACGTGATCTGATGAATTTTCTCTTCTCAGTGTAGGTAAAGCCGCTGTCTGCATGGTCTTCCTGAGTCTCACCCATACTCAAGATCTGAAGTCTCCACGTTAACCCTTTCACTCCAACACCCTGTCCGCCAGCTGCAAAAACTGAACCCTTTTATTTCCTCGCCCTGTCCACCAGCTTTCTGCAGGAAGGTAGGGTGGATAGGGGAAGGGACTGACTAGGTTAAATATTTGTTTTGCTGTCATGGCTGACAATGCCGGATGATGCTCATTTGAATGATTCAGTCATTGTGGCAGTGTCGGGCTTGACGTTTTATAGGTCTGTATTTAAAGTAAGAGGCAGGCAAAGGAAGACTTGGATCAGTGGTGTAGAGGAGACCTTTACGTCACAAGATCTTTCCCCAGATCAGGCCTTGTGGCTTGTTGCTGGCTGTCAACTCTATCTCTCCGTGACAGCTATAAAGGTACAAGCAGAAAGATAAAAGTAAGACAAACAGACAATACAAGCAGAAAGATAAAAGAAAGACAAACAGACAATACAAGTAGAAAGATAAAAAGAAAGACAAACAGACAAGAAGCCATCTTTGCAACGTACTCTAAAGGACAAAGCCTCTTTTCTAGCATAAAAGTAAATAGACAAATAAACATTAATAATAGATAAATAAATAACAAATAAACAAACAAAAAATAAGTAACGAACAAACAAACAAACAAACAAACAGACAGACAAACAAACAAACAATAAGTACACAGATAATTGAATAAAAATCTACAATAGATGTTTGGTTGGCTCTCTGAGATTTTGCAGTTTGCTCAAGAAAACTGCATTCATCAGGAGACTGTGGACGGTTCTTTTTTTTTTCCCGCGCAATGACACTAGAACAACGACGTGTTTATACAGTTTGGGTTTATTCGGCCGTCATCTGTAGACAGTTTTGATTTCAAAGTGCAAAACACACAACACCACAGCTGCCAAAACAAGACAAGACAAAACAAGAAAAACCCATCCAATACTAAAATAAACTAAAACAAACAAACAAACAAACAACAACAACAACAATAAAACCAAGGCAATCAAGCCATTTTAACAATTTTCCTATCTACACATAAAGGTTTTGCTTCCCCTAGGTTTGTCAAGTCAGTGTGGCCTTGGAGAAGCATCAGAGAAAACACATCAAACAAGGAAAAACTGCTGCTCTCGTACCTTTCTCAAATAGTACTAATTCTGCGTACTTTTCTTTTTATTGTTATTTATTCATTTATTTATTTGTTTATTTATTTATTTATTTATTTATTTATTTATTGTTTATATTTATTTATTTATTTATTATCCTTGTGATCTTGACTTTGGCGCTTTACTTTCAAACTTAGGCTTGCTACCCAAACTTGGTACATGTCCATCAAGAAAGAATGAGAAAATCTTCTTACACAATTTTGCCTCAGACACCCACGCACTGACGAGTCTCTCCAACTTGGAATCGAACCTCTGTGCCTCTCGCTTCAAACCTGAGCGCTTTAATGTTTTATTCATTGGGCCACACTGTAATTGATGCAACCACTGATAGTTATTTTGATACAACTTGGAAAAATACCTTCATTGAGTCTGCTGGCGATGAACAATATAAAGAGAAACTTAAAAAGTATGTTCACTGCGTGTGCTGGCGATAAACAGTATAACGAGGCCTTAAGGCCCTGACTGATTGATTGATTTGGTTCAGTTTTTACGTCGACACCCACCTCTGGTGATATGGCCGACGGGGATAACCATTCCAGGGAAGTGGGGGAAGGGGACTTATCTAATCCGATACCGACACCACCAGAACAACAATGATGTTAAGATGGGACATTGAGAAGGCCAGTCTTAATGTAGCGCACCCGGGATTCGAACCCACAACCATTAGCACGTGAATCCGACGCCCAGACCAACTGAGCTACTGGGGCCCGCTTAAGGCCCTGAAACACACTCGTCGTGCTATAAAGCAGCCGGCCCAGAACAGACAGACGTGGAGAAGCTTCGTTGCTACCTTACATGCCAATGGCAGAATGGGCATTAGATAAGTAAACTGCGTGAAGACATCAATTCATTTGGCTTGTTGTCAGGATAGCTGACAGGTCTGGCAGCGTTTACCGCAACAGTTCCAAATGGCCTGAAAACGATTTCACAGTGATGCAGTTGGCCAAATAATTTATCAGCATCAGCGGCATTGTGGAGGTCATTCCAGATGCTGCGGATGACA
>JAPXFY010000012.1:39468409-39478409 GCA_030674185.1 Monoplex corrugatus | reverse complement strand
ATACAAAGAAGTAAAGCCTTGAAAATTATTGTAGTTCAGATAATGAATAATGTCATATATTAATCTAATATTGTCCCCTATATATCTGTTTGACATAAGACCCGTCTGATCGTCGTTAATAAAGAGAAGGGAGGACCGATTTGAGACGATTGGCTATACATGAAGCACCAATTTTATATACGACATTAAGCAATGATATTGGTCTCCAGTTTTTAATGTATTCCCTTGGTTTATCACCTTTAGGTATGCAAACTATCACATCCTCTTTCAGAGTTACAGATAATTCACCTTTTTTAAAACCTTCATTTAACGATCTGACCACGAACGAACCTATTTTATTCCAAAATACTTTGAAAAATTCTGCAGTAAATCCATCAGATCCTGGGCTTTTATCATTTTTCATATCTTTTAGCGCTTGTCTTGCTTCATTTAGAGTAATCTGTCCTTCTATTACATTTGCTTCATCATCTGATAGTGTTGGAATATCATTTACGAGGTCTTTCATTTCAGATTCGCCTAATATTTTCTTACTGTATAGATCTTTATAAAAATTTTCGACTTCTTTAGTTATTTCGTTCTGCCCCACTTTTTCTATACCATTTGAAACAAGTTTTGTTATAGATTTACTGATAAAATGTCTCTTTTCAAGGTTACAAAAGTATGATGATATTTTTTCACCCTCTGCTATCCATCTAGCTCGAGATCGTAGAAGAATGCCATCCATTTTCTTTTTTCTTATTGCAATCAAATTGGCTTTACATTCTTCCAAGCGTATATTCTGTTGGTCAGATTTACGTGTTATTTGCTCTAGATGCTGTATTTCTGCCTCTAGCTGATTCTCGTTTTCTGTGCTCTTACGTTTTTTCATTGACGCATATGCAATTGTTTTTGATCGTATTTTCATTAACAGGACATCAAGGAATAACTGGTCTGATATTGTGAACTGAATATCTGTTTGAGGAATGTTTTGAATTCCTTTTTGATTATACACCAGTACAGCAGTTTGTAATGCATATTCACGTACAAACCTGAGCAGCCCGCCACCTTGGTCGCTCATGCACACATGCATGCGCGCACGCATACTCAGTTTACTAACACACGTTCGAACACATACGCACAAGCAAACACACACACATGCATATACAAAAAGAAAAAAACAACAACAAGGATTCACATATGTGTCACCGCTAGTCACCCACACGCACCCGCTTCTCCTTTCCCCCTTGTCCACAGAGAGAGAGGGGGAAGGTAGGGACAGAGAGGAGAGAGAAAGAGTGAGAGAGAGAGAGAGAGAGAGAGAGAGAGAAAAAAGAAAGAGAGAGAAAAAGAAAGAGAGAGAGAAAAAAAGAAAGAAAGAAAGAGAGAGAGAGAGAGAGAGAGAGAGAGAGAGAGAGAGAGAGAGAGAGAGAGAGAGAAAGGGAGATGCAGACATATACACATGCGTTCACGCATTCTCTCTCTCTCTCTCTCTCTCTCTCTCTCTCTCTCTCCTCCCTCCCTCTCTCGCCTCCCATCTTCCCCTTTCTCCACGCACCTCCCACTTCCACACAAACCAACCACATCAGAAGCGCCCGAAAGCGACACAGGAGAGAGAGAGAAAAAAAAAGTTTCGTAACAGTAGCATGCTATGGGCTCGCGCCTCAAGAGGAGAGAGCAGAGCAGTGTAGTGGCGGGCCGAAAACGTCAAGCCTCCCCCGGATACTACAAGTCCTATTCTCTTCGTTGAGCGGGCCGGCGTGTTTGCACAAGACTGGGGGGCCGCCAACTCCAACTGCCTCGGAAGGCCCTCTCAAGTGACCGTCGTCTGAAGCGTGAACAGTCATCTTCTCTTGCTTGACCGAGTTGTCGGTCGTGTCGTGTGTGGTGCAGCGGTTAGTGCAAAAGGACTGACGATTGGATGATTGTGGGTTCTAATCCCATCAGTCCCTGTCACAATTTAAATCAGCGGGATTTTTACGGTCACAGCCGGCTCCTACTCAAGAGTTGAGTGTGCTATGGGTTCCATGGGAAGACTGGGACCATACAGTCGAGCTTCATCCACTTAACGGATGCGATACTGTGGGTGTTGCTCAAATTTCCTGATCAACACCGCAGGTGTCTGTATATCTCGGGCCTGGTTAAATGCGATGGAGTACAGCCCTGTCACGCAGTTTCAATCCAGAATGGAGCTCTATAGCATCTTGTTTACCGTACCTTACCGTCATCGTGACTATAGGACTGTGAAAAAGTGTCCCAGTTTCAGTGGCCACTAAATGTAGCGGAGAAAATAGGACAGAAAAACAAAGATCGTTGATTCGTTCACCCGGTTGCGCAAGCGACAATGAGCTGGCTGGCGAAGGGGCTTGGTGGTTTCTGAGTCTCCGATCTTGAGTTACCACCCAGCAAACATTGATAAAGCTATGTATAGGCTATCCAGCCGGTCTTTATGACAATTTTGTGTGTTTACGGCTATAGTCATAAATCTTGCGCCGTCGACACGGAGGGCGTTTTTATATTGAAGTGAGTGATACAGATGTGGTCTATATTGCAGGTTGACTGACTTTCTGCAGCCAGAAAAGTGGAGCGAGTTTTGTGATTTTTTTGACAGACACCAGCTGTGGTTAGTGGTGTGTTTCACAGACTTTAACTGCCCATTGTGACACATTTAAACGGTTTGGACGGCATCGAACTGCCAATTACAACCGGTTTTAAAGATGTGACGGTATTTAATCGCCAGTTGTAACGCTTTTAAAAGATGATGACAGTATTCAACTACCAATTTAACGCTTTTAAAACATTTTGAAAGTATTCACTTCCAATTTAACGCTTTTTAAAGATTTTGATAGTCATTACTGATGTTCCTAATAAACATATATACATAATATATATGTATATATATATATATATATATATATATATATATATATATATATATATATATATATATATATCAAGCAATTACTTTCAACAATCATTTGAGCGTCATGTGTGACGTTTCCCACAGACTTCAGCTATCGTTTGTAACGTTTTCAGCTGAAACCAACGGTAAAATGTTAACGTTTTAAAACCAACCTCAGTTGTAACGTCTGGTTGTTTCTTTACATAGAGCCGTGGACTCAATATCTGATGTGTCAAGTTCAATTTCAGTACGCAACATTTAAACTGGTCTGTTTGCTTTTCACCTTAGACCTTCAATCATTCTTGTGGTATCGACTTAGTGTGTCAGTAGTCCCCCCCCCCCCCCGACTTCTCCTTCATAAAGGTTTGCGCAGGATTGAGGAGTTTGCCAGATAATTGCTGGCGGGTTTTGGTGGAGCGTATACGGAATTGTTCGAGTGCAATGAATCCCTTCTAGAACAAACTCCAAACTTCAGACTCACTCAGTTATCGTTTACAATTTTTTAAGTCTTCACCTTTGCACAGTAACGTTTTCAACAATCTCAGTGACGTTTTGAACATGTTTTAACAAATAATTGTGACGTTTTACACAGACTTCATCTGTGGATCGTAACATCAAGCGTCATTTGTGGCGTACAACACAAACTTCAACTGTCATTTATGACGTTTTCAACGGAACTTCTCCTGGGTCTGCTTCTTTCGTTCGCCTTTTTTATGGTCGTGGCCGCAAATGGCTTGTTCTCCTCCCAGCTAAGTGCTCCAACCATTCTGGTAGTGTCAACTTAGTATTTCTAGTCTCAGCTGGAGTGTAAAACAGTCCATTGTAATGTTTCATACCTCAGATATAGACTGTGACCTTTTCAACAGACTTCAGTTGTCTTTCCTGATGTGTTTGATAGAAATCAACGGAGATCTGTATTGTGTTCAACCGATTTGAACATTTTCTTTCTTTTTTCTTTTTTTTTTTTGGGGGGGGGGGGGGTTGTTGACTGCTTCATACTTCTTCCATTGGTCCTTTTTTAAATACTAAAATACAGCGTGTACAGCGGATATATATATATGTATATACATATATATGCATATCTATATATATATATATATATATATATATATATATATATATATATATATATATATATATATGTATATATGTATACATACATAATTGTCTGCAACTTTGTCCATGTCATAAAGAATTTGGCGTTTTAATTAGTGCTTTTTTCCCCTTGCCATCTTAGCTCTTGCCTGTTTCTGATAGGTGAATGTGTATAGAATCACATAACAATCATAGATAAAATTTAAAAGATAGCAAGGCAACTTGTTAAATCAACAACAACAACAACAACAACAACAACAACAACAAAACTCATAGTCAGCATCTTGCTATCAGACACATGCCACCTATACGGTATTTTGAAGTCTTAACAAACGATTTCCCGGTAAAAAAAAATTGAACAAGAGATTTCATTTGTGAAATAAAAAGAGAAAAATAAGTGTGTGCATGACATATCATGTGTATGCTGCCTATGACATCTTTACATTCTGCACATCTACAGCGGTTTGGAGCTAATCATGGAAACAACAGAACTTGGTGTTTTCGTGACGTTTACACTTATCTCCGGGTATATTATTTGCTCAACAGATTTCAACCCATCATTTGTGATGTTTTCAACAGAACTGAGGTATCACCGTTAGAAGTTCATTTTAGTTTGTTTGGAGTTTGCTCAAGAGGGAATAACCGTATTCGAACGATTCCATATGCGCTTCGCTCAGATCTGCCAGCAATTATATTTGGCAGATCCCTGAAGCCTGCGTAGAACCATATGTGCTGGCAAGGTCTTGGAAGAGACAATTAGGGGTGGGGAGGGATTTACGAAATACTGAACCAAAGCGATTGAAGCATTAAGATGGGGCAGCGAACAGGCCATTTTGTGATGTTGCCTGTTGGGGTTCACCTCGAGACATCAGATACTGAGCTCGCCATGGAAAGAACCAACCAGCTCTTACAGATTACGATGCTTTGAAGAGTCATGATTTACCGTTCATTTTGGCTGAAAACTTTTCAAACAATAGTTGAAGTCTACGAGAAACGTCACGTGTCCAGCAGGTTTCAAGTATGAATTGCAGCGTTTTCAACCAGTTTTAACAATTAGATCGTGCCGTTTTCAAGAAATTCCGACTATCAGTTGCAATGTTTTCAACGGATTTAAGCATCGTTTCTACAGATCCAAACCAAGTTTGACCGCCCGGTTTCAGTTAACCCTTTGACTCCCGCACCCTGTCTACCAGCATACTGCTTTGTGAACCATGCTGGGGAAGCAAAAACTTAACCCTTCGACTCCTTCACCTTCCTAAGGAAGCTGGTGGATAGGGTGAGGGTGTCAAAGAGTTAAATTTTTGCAGTTGGTGGATAAGGTGTGGGAGTCAAAGGGTTAAACAAGCACATGCACGCGCGCGCGCGCGCGCACGCACACACACACACCACACACACACACACACACACACACACACACACACACACACACACACACACACACACACACACGTCTAATATCACTTATAGTGAAAAGACGTTAAATCAAGCAACGAACGAACGAACACACACACACACACGAAGCTAGAATCAGAACGCGTATTGAATATAACAGGACAAGACAGTCATTTCCTCCTGCTTGACAAAACAACAGAGAAGTGTTGCCGGTTTTCTTTTAATGTTTGTATTTGTTGTTAATTGCTTGTTCCTTGTTGTCTTACGTTTCCATTTGATTAAGTCCAGTTGACCGAAAATTTGCTCCTGTCTTGTCTTGTTACATTGAATACGCTTTCAGATTCTGTCGTCGTTTGTACGGATTTGAACTATTATTCATAATGTTTTCAATAGACGTGAACTAAGTACGTGTTTAGATTGTCTTGTCATTTGTACAAATTTGAACTATAATTCATAAGGTTTTCAGTGGACATGAACTGTTATTTGTGGTGTTTTAAGTAGAGCTCAGTCGTCGTCTGGAATGTTTTCGGTATGCTTCATTTGTCAGTGGTGATGTTACTGACTTTTAGAAATTCTTTATTAGTTTATTTATTCATTTATTTATTCATTTATTCATTTTTTATTTATTCATTTATTTATTTATTTATTTATTATTTATTTATTTATTTATTATTTATTTATTTATTTATTTATTTATTTGTTTCTTTATTTATTCATTTATTTGTTTATCTATTTATTCTTTTTTTTTTTTCTTTTTGCAGTACGATTTTCTCACATGTTTATATTCACGTTATTTTGCAATATATTGTTGCACAGACTGCACACTTCGTCCGTGGCGGACATGCTTGGAAATGTGTTTCATGTATCCATGAGCCATCGGACGTTGACATGACTTACAGGATCTTTAACGTGCGTAACTTGCTGATGTACTGCGTGTGTATACACACGAAGGGGTTTTGTGGCGCGAACATGTCTGCACACATGTTGACCTGGGAGATCGGAAAAATCTCCACCGTTTACCCGTCAGGCAGGAGGTACCCAAGCAGGATTGAACACAGACTTTCCGATTACAAGTCCAGTGTCTTACCCACTTGACTAGTGTGCCCTTCTCAACACATTTCTGTTGTGAATAGTGACATTTTATACAGTCAACATCATTCAGAGCGCTGCTTTTTCCTCCATCTTCTCCTTCTCCTCTTACTCTTCTTCGTCTATCTATCTATCTATCTATCTATCTATCTATCTATCTATCTATCTATCTGTCTGTCTGTCTATCTATCTATTATCTATCTATCCATCTGTCTGTCTATCTATCTATCTATCTATCTATCTATCTATCTGTCTGTCTGTCTGTCTTGTCTATCTATCTATTATCTATCTATCTATCTGTCGGTCTATCTATCTATCTATCTGTCTGTCTATCTATCTATCCATTCATTTATCTATCTATCTATCCGTCTATCTATCTATCTATCTATCTATCTATCTATCTATCTATCTGTCTGTCTGTCTATCTATCTATCTATCTATCTATCTATCTATCTATCTATCTATCTGTCTATCTACAATGTATCTATCTCTCTATATTTCTGTGTTTCCCCTCATCCCCCTCGCCCTTTTTCTATAACACTGACATGCCAATTTTTGTGTTTAATTGAAATTCTTATTTTGTTAGAACCCATTTGTAATGACAGACTCTTCTTGAGCATTATAATGTACTTGTATTAGTATAGACCTTCCATGGACGAAGCTAGATGTAAATATTAAAAAAAAAAACCCACATAAATACGCTCACGCTGCTGCCCTCGAACATAAAGTGGTGCACTTATTCACCTTGTTCTATCTTTCATGTACAGTGCTTCATCCACAACTTAGGAGGAGGATGGTGGTGGTTGATTACGTTTGAATCAGTCATGAAACATTAGCAAGCTGCCACCTGGCTGGGCTGTTTCCAGAATTAAGTGTTTACTTTTCTGGAAACACATTTTGAAGGATAAGTGGCTGAAGGTTTGGCAAGAAAACGAGAATCACTTAAACTGTAAAGTTACACACGGTTCAGCCACTTTCACTGTTTCACCAACACTCACCACTGCTACAAGTTGATTTAGAAGAGGGGAAAGGATGCACGTCGTTTTGCTTTACACTGTGCAGGCGGTGTGTTTCTGCATAGTCTGCATACTCCGTCTTTGGTGGGCATGCATGCTGGCTGTTTTTATGTTTCATTAACCCTTTGACTCCCGCACCCTGTCTACCAGCATCCTTCATTGTCAACCATGCTTACAAAGCAAAAACTTTAACCCTTTGACTCCTTCGCCCTATCCACCAGCCTTTGACTCCCTCACCTTATCCACTAGCTTCCTGCAGAAAGCTTGTGGATAGGGTGAGGGACTCAAAGGGTTAAGTTTTTACAGTTGGTGGATAGGGTGCGGGAGTCAAAGGGTTACGTTTTTGCAGTTGGTGGATATGGTGCGGAAGTCAAAGGGTTACGTTTTTGCAGTTGGTGGATAGGGTGCGGGAAGTCAAAGGGTTAAATTACCGGATACTAACATGATCCTTAACGTGCATATTTGATATTTTGTGTGGATATATACAGGGACGGGTTTCAGGCATGAACAGGTCTGCACACATGTTAACCTGGGAGATCGGAAAAATCTCCATCCTTTACCCACCAGGCGGGAGGTACCCAGGCAGGACCGAACCCAAAACTTCAGATTAAAAGTCAAACGTCTTATCCACTTAACTAACGCGCCCTTGGTGATGGCAGTAGTGGTGGTGGTGATGGGGGAGGGGGAGGAGGAGGAGCTAAATGAAGCAAAACTGAAGTTTAAAGAGAATCTTTTAACGTGAGATAAACGATGTTTCAGTTTCAGTTTCTCAAGATGACGTCACGATGTTTCAGTTTCAGTTTCGGTTTCTCAAGATGACGTCTCCGCGCTCGGAACGAATTCCATGTGCACTAACGTCACAGGTGCCATGTGTCTGGTGATCATAGCACAAGCCTTAAGCCTGCACATAAACCCACGAGCTGGCCAGGTCCTGAGGTCCTACCTAGACTATGTTTTACCTAGTCTATATTTTGTACTGGTATTTTATCAGCCTACCACTGGAATAATCTTGGTTATATGTAAAAAAAAAATTGTTATACTGTCAATTGTGAGGTGTTTTGCAACCTAGAGGGTGCTACTGTGCTTCAGAAACAATCACTGTGAAACAACTTGCGTGGCAGAGACATCCATCACCAGACACGCTGAGTAACGGACACAACAACCGGAGAATACAGTCTTCTACAAAAACAGTTGTGAAATGCATTGTGCCAAAAGCACATGCGTACATGTAGTGAGAGACAATGTGTCATATACAATAATTCCACAACACAATATGTGGCAGAGACATGGTGTGCTGAGGAGATATTAATATCAGATATACTATGTTATACAGATGGTGATTATGAAACAGATTGTTCTAGAAAGACAATTGTTGTAAAATACGTTCACTGCCGCGATGATTATGTCAAGGACGTCGTGCTACAAGAGAGATACTGTGCTGCAGACAGAAACATTATAAGAGATATTGCAGAAAAAAATGCTATGAGAGATATTGTGCCGGAGAACGAAATATTATGAAAGACTGTGCTGGAGAATGAAATATTATGAGACATATTGTGCTGGAGAATGAAATATTCTAGAGAGAGAGAGAGAGAAGAGAGAGAGAGAGAGAGAGAGAGAGAGAGAGAGAGAGAGAGAGAGAGAGAGAGAGAGAGAGAGAGACTGTGATGGAGAACGAAAAATTATGAGTGATATTGTGCTGGAGAACAAAAGGGTATGAAATGATATGCTGGAGAACAAAATGTTATGAAATATTATGCTACAGAAAGAAACTTATGAGAGATACTGTGTTGGAAAACAAAATGATGACGGATATCGTGTTGCAATGAGACTAAAGACAAAATCATTGTGGACAGACTGTGCTGCAGTGACACGTGTCGTAAAAATGTTATTGACTGATGCACTGTAGAGAACTATTGTCAATACTGGTAAAAAGACACTTATCGTGAATCGATTGTATGGCAACAATCAGTGTAAAGTATATTGTGCTACGAAGTCTGTTACGGATATTTTGATTCGTTTTTGTTACAGCGACAATTCTACTGAGGGATATTGTGTTGAAAGGACAGCTGTTAGATGTAGTGTTGTTTTACTGGTCCGCAAAGACTTTTCTTGTGATATACATCGTGATACAGACAGTTATCATGTGAGAGACTGTGCTTTAGACAATTACTACGAAGTGTACTCCGCAAACACATTCGCAACTTAACACAGGTTGGTGGCGTAATTCAATTAAAAGAGCCGTGGACTGAAGTGAAGTCGATTATTCCAAACAACTCTTCCTTACAGTACATGAAAATCCTAATGTCTTAACTTCAATCCCTAGCAGCTAAACAAGTTCTGGCCCATCTCGACTTCATGTGCCAGTCATCTTAATGGTGCCAGCTTAGCGTTCGTGGATGATGATAGCGATGACGATGATGGACTGTCTGATGGACAAGTAGACACGGTGGTGTTCCGTACTTGATGCTGTTTTCATGTGGGTTACAAGACTAATCGTGGAAAGGCGTGTTCTTCTGCAGGTACTGCA
>JAPXFY010000012.1:39458409-39460909 GCA_030674185.1 Monoplex corrugatus | reverse complement strand
TCTCTCTCTTTCTCTGTCTTCCCCCCTCTCTCTCTCTCTCCCTCTCTCTTTCTGTCTCTCCCTTTCTCTGCCTCTCTTCCCCTCCATCCCCATACCTCCCCTTGCCAGAAAGCTATGTTTGCACACTCATATACTGTCGTCTTTCAATTATGGCTGTATACTCCTTGACTGTCAGAGCCAGTACCACAAAACGCTTACTTAGCATCTACAAATGTGTACTGAAAGCTGTAGGTCTACTTCTGAAACCACACAATCTGCATCTCACGAACTTATACGACACTGAGTGCTCTCCCCTTAAAAGAGGTTTTCATTTAACAAAAGCTCTCTAACAAATGTGCACTAAAAGCTGTAGGTCGACTTCTGAAACCAGGCAATCTGTATCTCACGGACAATACGACAATGGGTGTTCTCGCCTAAAAAGAGATGTTTTCAATTTAACAAAAACTATTTATGCAAAATAAGTTGTGCTGAAATTTGTCCTCAAAACACTTCGATCAAAATTCCATTCAAATCCACGACATCCTACTGACTTTCAAATTCCAACAGCTAGCGTATAACCCCTTGACTCCCGCACCCTGTGCACCAGCATCCCGCGTTGTCAACCATGCTAGCAAAGCCAAAACTTAACCCTCTGACTCCGCCATCTTATCCGCCCACTTCCTGCAGGAAGCTGGTGGATAGGGTGGGAGAGTCAAAGGGTTAAGTTTTTGCAGTTGGTGGATAGGGTGGGGGAGTCAAAGGGTTAAGGTTTTGCAATTGGTGCATATGGTGCAGGTGTCAAAGGGTTAAATCAAGTCTTTCGTACTCTGGTAGATTATTCTGAAATACTCTTCCACCTCATCGAAGATCCCATTAAAACAGATAACATGCAAGAGAGAGCTCTGTTATGTTTTGCAAATACACTGAAACATAATACACTGCATCTATACAGGATTATATTTAAGATAAGAATATGTGTATCCTGACTCAGTTCATGATCTTGTTAAATGACCAACGTGGTATGATTATGTTTCGTAAGAGATTACTTTATTCTTTTATGTGTTAGTAATGGTATTTTTAAACAAATTGTATTTATGTGGAATCAGTAAGAATAGTAGCAGAGATGTTTCCTTCATGTTTTAATGCTTTGCTCTCTCTGTCTCTGTCTGTCTGTCTGTCTGTCTGTCTGTCTATCTCTTCTTTTTTTTCATCATTTTTTTAATATATTTTTTCTCTCCCATTCTCTGATAATAGAATCAATAATAGTAATCATAGTTCTGGTTCAGTCATGTTCAATATTTTGCTCTCTCTTTGTCTGTCTGTTTCTGTCTCTGTCTCTCTTTCTCTCTGTTCCTGTCTCTGTTTCTCTCTCTCTGTTTCTGTCTCTGTCTCTGTCTCTGTCCGTCTGTCTCTCTCTTTGTGTCTCTGTCTCTGTCCGTCTGTCTGTCTGTCTCTCTATCTCTGTCTCTCTGTCTCTGTCTCTGTCTCTGTCTCTCTCTCTCATCTCTCCCCCTCTTTCTTGTACCTCTCATTCTCAGTTTTATTAATGTTCCAGTTTTGTGTGATGTTGATGTAGATCTCCATGAATGTTACAATGTATTTGCATTAGTGCAGACCACATGGTCGACGACTGAATGGAAGAAAAAGCTTATGCCATAACCCTCGAATATAGAAATGCCTTCATCCTCTTCTGTCTTCTTCTTCTTCTTCTTTTTTTTTTTTTTCTTCTTCTTCTCTTCTCCTTCTTCTTCTACTATTTTTTCTTTTTCTCTCTGTTTCTGTCTCTGTCTGTCTGTCTGTCTGTCTGTCTTTCTCTCTCTCTCTCTGTCTTTGATTTTCTCTGTCTTTCTCGATGTTCTCTGTCTCTCTGTCTTTCTCTTTGTCGGTCTGTCTGTCTTTCTTTGAAACTCATCTTTAAATGTTTATTGTTGTCTACGATCTCTTTCTCTCCCTAATTCACCTTGTCTTTCACTTTGTCGGTCTGTCTGTCTCTCTTTGAAACTCATCTTTAACCGTTTATTGTTGTTTGCGACCTCTTTCTCTCCCTAATTCATCTTTAAATGCTTGTTTCCCGTTTTGTGTTCGCTTTGAAGACGGGACGAACACGACACTAAAAGGCAGATGTTCATATCTCCTTCCATTGGTCCATTAGCTCTGTTGTCACAGGACCATGCTCATAAAGCGGGGGTTGTGGGTTCAAATCTTTTGGGCGGGCCACAGATTTTGGCTGGCTGGTCGGTTGTTTTGATAGAGCTGTGAGGACCCATGATCTGACATTTCGAGTTTAAATCCAGCGCGCAACATTAATACAGGCCTGTTCGCTGTCTGTCTTAATTCTTCCATTATTCTGGTGATGTCAACTTAGTATTTCCTGGGTAACCTGTCCCCCAGCTATTTCATGGGTACTTACCCCTCCATCCCCTGTCCATTTCAAGACTTTGCGAACGCATTGTTTTTTTTGTTTGTTTTTTGTTTTGTTTTTGTTTGTTTGTTGTTTTTTTCTCGGGCTTATTGAGTCTGC